>OW388305.1:28078664-28603664 GCA_936450465.1 Gibbula magus | reverse complement strand
AAAACGACCCTTTTAGGACGAAATTACAAGGATAACAAGTTACATCATATACTAAATAGAATATCCACTCGTGAAAACATAACCTTTCTACCTCACTCGATGAGATAAACATGGTATTAGTCAAGAAAAGACATATATCCTGTATATATCTATTCATTGAGGTAAGCAATTTGGACGAACATTTAGTGACTACGAATTACACACTCTGGCTGTGTCGTGACAAGTTTATGACGGTAACCTTCGAGCCCCGTATATAACAATTTATGACATAACTGATATTGGCAAACGTCTTTGCGTGAAGTTGTAACTCATAATGTTGACACAAGTGATGATTAAAAGAATATTTGTTCGATGTTTGTTTGGTTTAATCTTGTTTCAGGGTGCCTTTTAAAACAACATTATGACAGAGGTGACCTTGTCGTGGGAGTAATATAAGAAGAGCTGAGAACTTTTTGCGTACGTACGTGTTGAATGGTGTGAGATGGTGTGGAAGAAAACTTAAACCGACACAGGTTCTTGGGAAGTTCATTTGTCAGGTGTAGGGGAGAGCGGGGATAGTTCGGACGGTTTTCAGTCAAATCCTCCTGGACTATTAAATACTAAGATATGAAAGCCATGATACATGCCTCAATAAGCTTAATATCTCATTTATGTATATGCCTTGAATGAGAGTGCTACCTCTCATAATAAAATAAGTGTATCAGATTTTGAAAGATGTCCACATTTTCCGAAGTTATCCAACAGGTTGGGATACTTCGGACAAGGGGTAGGGTACATCCGGACACATACTGCTTTTGCTGAAAAATCAGTTTATTGCAATGAAGTAAACATGAAAATGAAATAAATATGAACCAACATCGAGTATAACTATAAACTACTACTGCAGTTTTCTGCTATTCTTTAACCACAAGTTACATGACAAAACATCAAGATAAGTAGTCAAAAAAGAAATCCAGGATATTTTTATCCTTACAGAACTAAATAATCCTATTCAGCTCTTTTAGAAATCAATCAACGAATATAAGAAGAATCAAAAGTAGTTACACGTTCTGGAAATTCAATAAAATCCTTTAAAATATTTATATTGAACTTATTACAAAATGGTTCTATATTTTATTAGAGACATTCAAGAGAAGGCATGGTTGTGGAAAACAATCTTAACCAATCATACGTCGACGACTCGGTTATCATATCAATGTTTATGAAGGTGTAAACGAATTTACGTGGCTGTCATATATGCGTCTTTGTCGTGTGTATTAATACAATGTAGGCATTATCGGTGTATTACCGAAGCAGATAGTAAATATGCATTGAAATAAAATAGAGCCGTGGGCTGTTTAGCTCATCAGGATTTGATTTATTATCTAAGGTTGAATATATAAGTTATCTCAAGTAATACATTGTTAACAAGCAAAAAATAGGTTTTTAGATCATGACCCCTGTGACCCGTATTTGGAGTCACAGGGTCACCAATCCAATTAAGTATCACCTTTGACCAAATAGTCTCTACAGGAGTCTGCACACAACTTTTCAGCTCTCTAGACCTTTTGGAACTGGAGAAGAAGATGAACATAGGTTTCTAAGCAAGTGACCTCTGTGACCCCATTTGGGGTCACGGGGTCACGAAATCTACAATTTAGAATCCCCATTGGCCAAGGAGTATGCACACAACTTTTCAGCTCTCTAGACCTTTTTGAGCTGGAGAAGAAGATGAAAATAGGTTTTTAACGATGTGACCCCTGTTATCCCATTTGGGGTCATGGGGTCACGAACTCTACAATTCAGAATCCCCATTGGCCAAAGATTCTGCACATAAAATTTCAGCTCTGTGGAGTCATTGGTTCTGGAGAAGAAGTCGAAAAAGCGAAAAGTTTACGGACGGACGGACGGACGGACGCCGGACATCATGCCATGCCATAAGCCCATTGGGCCTTTCAGGCCTGATGAGCTAAACATGTCAAATGCAAAGGATTTTGATTAATTTCCATGCCTGTGAAAGTTTAAAACAATCGCACACATAATAAGGGACATGTTTGGGTTAGGTTCGTCCATATGGACGAAGCTACCCCACTGTAACTTTTTTCAGATGAATATGAACTGACAATCAGACAGGACAGATTATACGAAAGTGAAACTGTCCACACCTGAGTTGTGCTTATCACTGCAAGGCAAAATCCTATTCCCCAGTTAGTTGATAACGTCAACCCCATAGAATAGTCGAAAATCGCTGAAACCGACCAAGGGACACGAAGTGACAAATCCAATGACAAGTTTGAATGAGTCGCTGAACATCAGTGATGCCACCAGGTGTCGGTAATGAATGAATATCCCCGCCTACCTGTAACACTAGTCGTTCGCAAAATTTCCAAAAGAGGACTTTCAAAATCCGAGTTGCGAAAACGCAACAAATATGTCATAAACTGTGCATCAGCCATCTCGTAGACTAACCAATATCACGTACAAGAACTTTAATACATAGAAATGTTGTTGAATAAAACATACTGTATCATAAAACTATTGATGAAGATTCTTTCAATTGAAATAAAACACCAGTTAAGATTTTGACGTTCAAGATCGCGTCGCAGTTTAAACTGCAATGTTTGCTTACATATATACAGTTTCACTGAGTAAACTTTCAAAAGGAAGGATTTAGAAATATGTAACACTTATGTTATTCAAGACTGAGCACATATTGTTACACTATAGTTACACTAAGCGCACCCGCTAGAGGTAACCTTCTCACGTGTCTCTGACATCAGCTATCATGTTTAATTTGAAAACAGGTATCTTAGTAACGTTCCTTCATTTCGGGTTGCCTTGCATCTGACAACAGATGGTACACTATCATGTACGATACTCACATTTGGGTTTAAGTAATAAAGTCACTTAATGGAAACGTACACGTTGATTTTTTTTTATATCGTTTAAAGACATCATTAAATGTTGAGTATACGTCTTGTAAAACAAGTTTCTTGTGATTGTATGTGTCATTCCTGCTGTTGTAGACGTTGTAAAATTATTACGTTGTGGAAAAGCGTTATTGAAACGAGATTATAACTAGATAGACCTATATGGTAACATTGAAAACAGGAACTAATCATCATCAAACTGTGTAATTTTTTTATTATATGTTATGCTAATGATTCCATAATCAATACAAAAAATACAAATATAGCCAACAAAACGTCATATATCAAAATATGATGCATCAGTTATATAGATGGACATTTTCTGCATGTGTTGACCTTTTATAAATGTTTAACAGCTGTGTTTTCTCTTATGAATACCTCAGCAAATTCATCATAATTTGAATTTCTCTATATGCCGTTGCTGTATTCAGATAAGCTATTAAAGCTTGTCTACCAACAATTTAATATAACAAATAAATATGTATGAAACATAAAAACTGAAAATAGCAGATGCTATCAACCGAAATGGAAAAAAAATAACATTATTCATTTATTCAAGCAAAATTAATGTTGTTCCTTACATAAAAATTTGTTTAATAGAATAGAAAATAGATTTCCTAAATATAGCAATATGCTTCATACATTAACATAGGATATGTGTGATACAGAAAGACAGATTAACATATTTCAGAAGATGTACGTCAGATAGTATCATAAGCTTATGTATGATCATCAAGACATGATACAGGGCAAGAATATAGGCGTGATGAGAACACACATCAACCAGTGAAGTCAATAGTGTAAGCTATACAGTATACATCGTCCATATCTTCTGTAAACACCATCAAACACCACTGTGGTCGATACCACTTGAAGACAGTATCTTCTGTATCAAAGTCGTGGTGTGTAATATATTGTGTTATTATACAATGTGTACAACGGTTATATAATTTAAATATGTCAGCATATATACGTTTATTTTAGGCATATGTCCTATGTCAACTTCCCCCGCAAGTCACACCTCACACAAGTCGCTATTACAGGCTAATATAGCCCTTCTGCATTTCTGTGCCAGAGATAGCTGGTGTTACTACCGATTCCGAAGAAACTGCGACCCTGGCACAGAAAAGTCAAGGAAACGCAGCAAGGCTTAAATTAGCCAGTGATTGAGACCGGCGCGAGTTATGCCTTACTGGGAGGTTGTTTATTTCTATTAGGATAGTTTTACTGATGGTATTCAGTAAAACACGTCTACAGGATAAAGTCTTTCTTCATTCATTGATAAATAACCATAAGTTAAACATTCACGTCATGACCGGGTCAACATAAATGACGTTTTCATATTTCGGAATTTATGATTTAATTAGTACTGTTCATTTTGTTCACGTGTGACTGTCTGCAATAAGTTACACCACACGTCAACCCCTGACACACAGCACAGGTTAAGCATCACTATCTAAACATCATGCCTGCTATTCATATATACGTTATTAGAACAATGAACTAGATATTCACAATACACACCTGTTGCAAGTTAATTTAACTCTGAATTTATTGAATCAACATATGTGACTGGAGACCTGTGAAATACATTCCACTTTAGCTACAGTTAATATCTGCACTGATGTCAGAAAGGGGATACTATGGCTGTGTCAGACAGTCGGAGGATTTGTAACCTATCGAGTATCTTATCCATGTAGACTGTCTCTCAGTCTCATGTTGCATTATTTCATCTCCCCTTCTCCCATGACCTCAACACTGCTAACGACAATTTCGCTCTCCCATGAATAACTTCCCTTTATTCATCAATGTAGACTGGGTCTAGTTTCCGAATAATTTGATCTTCAACTTTATCCATCACTTCTAAGAATACTGTAATGCCCCACTCAGTTCATGATTGACCTACGGAAGTATGGAGTGTGTCATAGTCTCCGAGTTAATTTCCGATGAGCAAATCGCTGATTTGACCTCACTCTATCATTGCCCTCTAGTGTCTAGACCGTCACTAAATATTTCCAGGCAATGTTTTCGATGACCAGCTAACCTGTTTTATAATCCTTTAATCTTGTTTAATCGCATAACTCTTGACCTCAACATATAAACATCGTATCGCAGTACACTGAATCAGAATATCTCACTGGACGCTTGCCGCAAAATGTAAAGATTAAACCTCAGAATATAAAGATTGTGTCACCGTACACTGAACCATTATATGTAAGAGGACCTCAAACCTCAGAATATAAAGATGGTGTCACCGTACACTCAGCGTACATACTCAGAATATCTCACTGGATTCTGACCCCAACATGTAAAGACTGTGTCACGGTATCCTAAATCAGTGTACCCAACTGGATATTTGACGTTAGTCCCGTCCAATGCCTGTACGTTGAATAAAAGCCTTCGATAAAGTCTAGGTCCTCAATTCGCATGTCGCGACTGCAATGAATCAGTATATCTCACATAACCTCTGACCTCAATTTCAGCTTAAACAAAAGTGACCTCTAACGAAGTTGTCTCAAAGTGAACTGAATCATTTTATCTCATCCACCGATAATCTCAGATTGTCTCACAGTTAAATGAGACATTCTCAATGTCTCGAATCACTATGGTTCTTTAACGTCAATTTGCTTTATCATTTGGACAATATATCTAACCCCATTATTGCACATCTCAATAAATCGTTATTCTTATACTCAACAGGTCTAAGGTCTATTGATCTTTACATATGCATTTGCTTATACATAACTATTATCTACATCTATATATCATTATTAGGACTCTCTGGGGATAGTGGATATTTATCAAGACGCATGACATTCCCGAAATGAAAAGGTAAACATAAGCTAATATTTCTTTTAATAGAAAGCTGTTTAACAAATAAAGCCAACATGATTGATAACAAATCAATGGAATTTCTTTAAAAAATCCTACATATTTTTTTCAAATTCAGTTTAATCGTTAGACAAACTGGTTATCATGATTACATTGTAACCATGTAAGATATAAAGATTTGCTTCCCTACAGAGAATATTTTAGAATGAGTGGTGGAGAATTCCTTTTAAGGCGCTTCCTTTAATGCTTAGATTTTGAACTTGACCCAAACTGACATGAATTACTGAAGACTTCATCTTTTTTTTAGCGTTATTTCTGAAACATGCTAGTACTGCAACTTGCAGAAATTCTGACACCACGTCATTTCACCACTGCTCGTTTTAAACATGTCTATTACTACTACTGGCTTTATTACGATTGTTTCAATTACTTCATCTTAAAACAGCACCAACATATAACTAGTGATAGTACTACAGGTACTTATAACACAATTTTACAACTGTTAGTACTTGGTCAACTACTATTGTTAGCATCACTACTACTACTACTACTACTACTACTACTACTACTACTACTACTACTACTACTACTACTACTACTACTACTACTACTACTACTACTACTACTGCTGCTGCTGCTACTTCTGCTACTACTACTACTACTACTGTTGCTACTACTACTACTACTACTACTACTGCTGCTACTTCTACTACTACTACTACTGCTGCTACTACTGCTACTACTACTACTACTACTAATGCTGGTGCTGCTACTACTACTGCTACTACTGCTACTACTACTACTACTACTACTACTTCTTCTACTACTACTACTACTCTACTACTACTACTCTACTACTACTACTACTTATACTATTGCAATTACGACTACTATTACTATCGCTACTATAACGACACAGACTACTGCTGCTGCTACTATAGTCCAACACATAAACTCGGAAACAATATTGAAAAGGAGCGTCTGATTTCAGAAAATCCATTTCTTATTTTCTTTTTGACTTTTTCAATATTATAATAAAATTGTGTTATTTTACGCATAGATATGAGCCAGAAGCGAAACAAAATTAAAAGAAGGGTTAATGATCAAAACTGGAGGTCTCCGAATTAAGAGCGATTTTGTCTCATGTGTTCAACTCATCAATTGTCATATTGCTGTATACAGTGTACACAGTGTTCCTGTTACATTTGTCATTCTTATATAAGCCCTCGTTACCATTACCTTCTAGTGTTACCTTTCCTTGATCATGCAGTTGTTGTAATGTCACTGACCTGGTTATGTAGTAGTCTAGTGATCTCTAGTATAACACCATGCTCTATGTTACAGTTATGACTGATCATGATAAAAGAATAGGTACCCTAAGAGGTAATTATAAAAGAAGTTATGTCCCATAAATAATTGTCTTTTTACAAACGCTAGAGTTAAAAAGACTACTTTTAAAATCCAACTGCTTATACAATAACTCGTTTCTTACTTTATTAAAATTTTACATACGCAACTACAATAAAGTTAGTAAATCCGCATGTTGCTTACACTTACTGTCACCACTTCCCAAAATAAGACCCATCTCAACAGTAAGAATACCTTATATGTGCATATCCGTTCAGACAAAAACACTAAATTAACGCAAAATGTCAACGAACAATATCCCACACTCTGTATAAAACTATCATATTTACATATGTACATAATTTACGTCTGTTAGCTGTCATAAGGTGCACAAAGTCGTGGCAGTTATTATGTGTCGGGCTCGAACCCAGAAATGTTATTCGTGGGACGGGAACCATACTCTTTCCCCCAGGCAAATCCCCCACAAGGTGGCGTTGTCTTAAATTGACTCCCCTTGTACCTTTACACTCTACTGTATGTCAAACAAAGTACGTTGTGTAAGTTTTATGGTTGAATTTAAACCCTAAAATAAGCACTGTCATGTTCAAGATAAAAATAAAGTTTAACAACCCATCATTGTGGGTTTTTTGTCTGTTATTTATTCAAATACATACATCACATTTTCTATCATACGCCTTCTGTTCTTGAAGCAATGGAAGTGCTATGTTTGAAGCAAGTCTACCATTTTCCGATTCTTCGTTCCATATCCGTGAGTTGAAGTTGAGAGTTAAAATATTACTTATCTCCACGTTTTGCAGATATATTAAGAACATGTACAAAGAACATAAAAAACTGTTCCCCGTTGTGTGTGCTTGATTGAACATATATAATTTACAATTCATTCTCGTGATTCCGACATGTTCTCTATTCTACTTTGTCTTTTTACTAGGTTTTTGACTTGATATCGTGAAGGAGAAAGCACCATCTACGTCAAACAAATAACTTTGTGTGGAAATAAAAGTCATTGTTATGTTTTCCGTCTTTCAAATACGTAGTGTGAAAAACAGAGGTTCGTCTCTGTTTAGAAAATTTATGATTTGAGATGATTTCATAACATTTTTTACTGAACTATTCTCTATTGTATGTCCCATTTTCTTTTGATTAATCTGTGAAAGGAAATCCTGTGCCGAATTGATTTCAGTATTATTAACAATTCCGTTCTTCAATAGTCTGTATTTGAAGTATATTAATACATAAAATAGCCCATTTGCAATTGGTGAATCACGTGTGTTCCAAGCATTGTCATTTCACTGTTCTCTGTTTCATCTCAACAATTATAAATAGCATGTATGATGGTTCTTGTATTATTTATGATTTTGAAAAAGAAAGAAACGTCAGTTCTGTGATACCTGGCATGTACAGGTGACTCATAGCTGTACGAGGCGAGGTAAACTGCATGTTTAACTTTAATTTAAATTTAAATTTTGTAACCCTGTTGTCTCTTGCTCAAAATACAAATACATATAATTGTCAGTATTTATACTCGTTAACACTTGAACTGCCAAAACTGTCGAGTTTTTAATTACAAAAGTAACTTTCTATACTGTTCACATATTAACTTCAAATTCTTTGGGCATCTTCTAAACACAACAACGGCGTAAATTTACAAATATGCAAATGAATACGATAGAGTTCTAATATCTCTCTTTTGAAAAAATCAATTTAAAAAAACTCTTTTTTTTGCTTGAAGTTATACTATGTGTCTGACTGGGACTTAGTATCTCTGTAGGTTTAGGCTTTACTAGTACATACCATATACACAAACAATCACACGTACATGAATGTAGCCCAATGTTTCCCACACAGCCTTGTATACATGTGTACTTCAGTTGCTCTTTAAATATTCACACCTTAACAAAGGTCTCTATACTGTTGCCCCGGGGGAGAGCGTATCGTGTGTGATTGATGATACATATCAGCTAGTACGTGGATTGATTATTTTATGACCTTTGGATTAACTTGTGTATTTTATTTATTAATAACTACTTTGTATGTAAAACCCTTACTTTACCGCGAAATATTCGTATATAATGATATATGACTGTGCTGGTAACTGTTAATCGCCCATAAACAGTGTCATGATTGGATCTTTATGAAGATGTCGCTCGTCTGTAGACATATTGCTATTAACTGTTGCCATGCAATCATAATTTAAACACTTAAGTATAATGTATTAATTATTTGCATCTCTTTGCAGAGGTAAGTGAAGTAAAAGGGACAATTTGTTACTTTTACGGACGCTTCAATAAGCTTAGTCTTTAAAAGACTGAATTCAATGAAGTTGTTCTGATTCCATTTCCAACTATGTAAACAGCTTTCATAATTTGATTCTGGTAATGTATAGCTTTAGTTCGATCGTGTTTTATTGAGCAAGGAAAAAATAGAACATGCCTATAAATACTTATATATGTACATATAAACGATAAGTACACTGTAGACAACATACTATGTAGGCATAGGTATACACTATATACTAGACGGCCAGTACATGTACCTGTAGGAAGTCCGGACCCGTTATCAGACTGTTGAAATACTCGCTCCTGTCAACGTTACATGCAAACCAGACTCTCTCACTGTCTCCTTAACCATTTTCACTTTTACAATTTATACACTACTTTTGGCTGTCCTTAACACACGAAGTCAGATTTTATATATTTGAAAACCCATATTCATATTCATATTTGAAACCTACATTATTTATAAAATGTATAACTTGTCCGAAATGAGAACATTTAACAGCTGTCAAAGCATGGCAATGAACTCACAATGGATAAGGTAAATTTAATGATTTCGATAATTTAACTGTCTTGTAGATGTAATAAATGCAGTTGTACCGGGGCTACGGTCGCATAGTTTTTCTTCATAAGCTTTTAACATGCGACTGTGGTAGTTCTAATCAAATAACGAAAAAAACAAGTAAAGCACGTGCTTGCATAAACAACAAATAAAAGGGACTATATCAACAACGCCAGTAGTCATTTGCTGATATATTGACATTCTCAAGATGAACGAACTATTGATGACTGCTTATCATCCCTAGTACACCAACTTACCATAGAAATTCTAATTCGTATTTAAACAGTGTAAGACATTATCATATTCTCAATAGACCTGTAATCATATCGCACCAATATAAATGGTCATATCTGTTGAGGTATAACGTGAATATATCAATAGATTATACCTTATACCAACTCAATCGCCAAATCTAATGCAGTAGTTCCTCACCATATGAATTGTATTTTAAAATGATCTATCACCTTCAAATTGAAGGCTCACAACAGATATCAATGGTGAAGTACTCCACAAGGGATAGATAGGACACCATGCACATGTTTAGTCGCGTCGTGGCCTTTAAACCACGTTTGTGTATAGTTGGGCATTCTCTTTAATTTGTTTGTTCAGACACTTGTGATGTGATAAGCTCTTGATAAGCGAGTCGCTTTAAATCAAGCCACACATGTGTTGGAATATTGTTTAGTCCTTGTACTTGTACAAGTAAGTATGTAAACCTAAATAAATGTTTAAATTTAAAACTCAATATTTATCTCAAACAATTAGCTACATGTATCCGCATGCGTTGTCTTTTTATTGAACAAAATGTATTTTCATCATAGAATTAAAGAAAAACTAATTAAAGAATAATTATTTTGTCATTATAATCCGCTATGTCATTTCGAATTATTTTGTAAATATACTCATATTTCTATATAAACATGCCTTTGTACATAATGTATGTTACATTTCAATAGTATATGTCAACATTGTACATAGGAAAGGGTTCATTAAGTTGGATAACTTGTACCCAATTCTTTCTCTGAAATAAATATATTTAAATCAAAAAGAAAAAAAAAATTTTCTCCAAAATTCGGTACTGGTCCAATAAGAAGTCGATTGAGACTGTTTGTTTAGTTTGCAATGTGTCCCAAAAATAAATTTATTTTTACCTGTAATGACATATTTGGGAACACAGCAAATATATCAATGCATAATTTACCATTTACTTTTTAAAATCTCACATAGAAGTATTCATACCATACGTCCTTGTGTGAACAAAAGCTACTTTAAATCAAGATGACCATCTTTTCAGGAATGCCATTTTTTATGATAGTTACAACTATTTGAATGACGGTGTTAAACTGTGTCCCTACAAGGAAAACGTTGACACTCAAGCGAACCTTCTCTCCTTCGGTTTAAACCCCGTCCTAACATGACATTAATTGGCGTATTTTATAAACCATACATGACTGAGGGAAATTGGAACAAACTTGCTTGTGTCACTACAATGTATATGTGTATTGCATTGCTATGTACTAGTTTGAATACTTCCTTAGAATTATTCCAAAGACCTGACATTTTGCAGTGTCAATGTCGTAGTATAATCCTAGGGCTGGCAATGATAAATTGTGATAAACAGGGAGAGTTGCAAACTAGGCGCTTGATGAAAAGTTAGGCGTGTAAACCATACTTGAAACAACAATATTAGTTTAGAAACTAAAACACTCCATTTGTTAATAGAAGTATCTGTCCCACGAAATTCAAATCTACAACAGAAAATCAACATTTGACTTTGTCCTTAAAAGGTCAAAACAGTTCATTCGACAGTAAACCCTTGTTCTTTCAGTTTGAAATTGACACTTGTTTATATCATCCATGTTAATGGAAAATATAGGCGGAAATGTAATGAATGAACCTTTATTTTTCTAGACAAAGTGTCATTGACACATTAACGGTCTAGTACAACATTAATGTGACAGTTAGTGTATATGACAAGGGGCTGACACCGGCAAAGGACATATGACAGTAGCCTAGTCTTCTCCGGTGCTAAATAGACACCATCAAATAAAATTTTACATTTACATTTTCGGTTAATGACACGTACAATGTAAGGTGTTGATCGCATCCTTCGGTTCTAATGGTATGCCTGCCAACAAATTAAAAATATAACATTAAAACATTAAGTAGAGGGATTGTTACTCTCCAATTTTTTTTCAAACACAGATACACGGTTAACTTGCAACAGGTTATCATCATAGGTCTGAGACAGACGTCTCTACTTGGTCCAACGGTGTTTAGCTTTCCGACGGATTCAGAATAATAGCACATATCGTATCCCTTAAAGTTATTAACTTACCATTATATAAAGAACCTGTTCGGCAGCCTGGAATGAATGTATACATGCATACTAACATCATTACAATGTTTTCTTGTTTTAAGTTGGATTCAGAATAATAGAACATACCATTGTCTATCCCTTAAAAGGATGAATGTATCAGCTTTTCATAAGGACGTTCAGCAGTTGCATAGAACACAATCATTAGTGTGACAAAGAGTCCAATGTCCAATATTTTTGTAGCTTTCAAGCGTTTTCAGAAGGCTACTTTTCCTGAACCATGCATGTAGCAGTGACAGAGTTATTGATAGTCTAAATAAATCCTAAACAATACAGTCACTGTGTCAACCTCATATTAGGTCTCACAGATATCACATGGCTACTGTGCGCAAGTATTTCTTGCCGTTAAACGAGACCTGGGTGGTGTTTTAGTGTTCAATATTAATTTATCTGAAATTTTAAGAAATACCACCATCTACGCAGACACCCAATTACGTCTGATACAGGGATCGCGACTCTGTCCAATGTATTCTTGTCTTAATACGGGGATTCAAGATGATGCATGCAGCGCAAGGTAGATAACGGTTGACATCTTCAAGTGTGACCCCATAGGAGGTGAAAAGAACACAGGGGCATCGTCACAGAGAAATAGCCACATGATATGCTATCTCCAGCGACGGCTGATAGTGAGTGATAAAACCAGCAAACCCTACTCATGACTATATTGCGGTTAGAGTAGTGTTTACTTTGGTAGTTGAATTATTGTGCAGAGATATCGACAAAGCATCTTGTTGAGGCATGAATCATGTTTATATTATTGGGCATGGAAGAGGAAATAGGGGTAAAGAACAATTAACACTCATACACAAATATATGTATTCATTGTTTGAATAGTGTTTTTCATAACTGTTTGGCATTATATAGAATGTAGATCCCAAACAGTCCATGTGTACTTACAATGTGCACAAGTCCGATTGCGTCAGATGATGGCAATCATCATCATCGTCATCATCATCATCATCATCATCATCATCATCACTACTATCACCATCATCATCATCAACAACATCATCAACATCATCATCATTACTATCATCAACAGCAACATCATCATCATGATCATCACCACCACAACAACCACGACAACCACAGTCACCATAATCATAATCATAATCACCAACACCAACATCATCATCAACAACAGCATCATCATCATCAAGACCATCATCATCATCAACACCATCATCATCACCATCATGACCACAACCATCACCGCGAACATTACCATAATTATTATCATCATCATCATCATCATCATAATCATCATCTTTCTTTCATCATTTTTCTGTGAAGTTAGTTTGGAAAAACTGTTCTTGTTCACTACATAACCCTTGATACAAATAGTTCCAAATCGTTAAGATAATTCAAATGTGTTGTCTTAATTTTACTTTTATATTTCCTAAACTTAGGAACTGAATAAATCAGGTTCTGTAGAAATGCCCTGAATATTTTGCCACATTGTTATAATATACCGAATGGGCACTGTGTGGTGATCAAAGTTAGAATGAGAGATCACCATTTTGAAATAACCACCGTGCTACATAAAATATTTTAGATTAAGTGAGCTCAGCTATAAATAAAAAATAGAGAATATGAAACAAAAAAGAACGTTGAAAGTTTTCAGAAATAGCTGAGACAACAAATTAATGGAGGACGAGAACGTTTCCCTCACAGTCGGCTGAATTTATAGGAACACCAGATACATGCAGATTCTTACATCCGTCTCATCCGTCAACGTGAGGTAGGTCAGGGGATATGTACATGTACACGCTATGAGGCGACAAACTAAAACGACACAACATATATACGTATGTCAAGACGCCAAGTATAACGAATTGCAGAAACAAGTTCATGATCTAGATTTCAGGTATGTAGAGAGAACTGTCCTACCTTCCACAGTTAATGTCTCACTATCATAAAACGGCCGATTAAAATCGTATGACGTCATTGTGACATCAGAAACAGGTAAATCATTTTATTATGCTCTATACACTATTACTGCTAATAATACTATCAGTGCCGCTGTTGTTGCCACTACTACTTCTGCTGCTCCTACTACTACTACTGCTAGTACTACTACTACTACTACTACTACTTCTGCTACTGCTACTGCTACTGCTACTACTTCTAATACAACATCTACTACACAACTGCTGCTCCTACTACTACTACTACTACAACTGTTGCTACTACTACTACTACTACTAGTACTGCTACTACTACAACTGATTTTACTACAACTACTATTTCTACTACTGCTGTCAATTACTACTACTACTACTACTAAAACTACATACTTACGATAGTAATAATACTAATTCAAAGTTAAAAACAATGAATAAAAATGAAATGATAATTTCAGCGAATTTGTTGAACATCTGACAACAAATTCTTTTTAACACAAATCAACTTGTTATATCAATCTTTATTTGGTACTCAAGAGGCCTCAGGCCTATAGTACATTATACATAATATTGCTTCAACATAAATTATTTATGAAACAATCTGTTTTCTCTGTACAAATGCGTAGAAAATATACATGGACAGGTTTTCAATTTCTTTAGTATTTGAGCTGTTTAAAAGTTGCGCAAACGTACTTTTGTTTGGATAAGTATAATATTTTTCTTTTATATATTTACTTCGAATGTTATTATAACAAGGGCAAATCAAGAGGAAATGATATTCATCTTCAACTACATTTGAGTGACATAATTGACAAGTCCTTTGCTCTCGTGCCATATTTACATATCTACCTTTCTCGATTAGGAGTTCGTGAGATGAGCATCGGAATCGTGCAAGACTAATTCTATATTTTTTAACATTTAAACACGATAGATAGCGTTCGGTATGGATATTGCTTTTAAACATTAGATAGGTGTCACATTTACTTGAGATAGATAATTTTGCCAGCCAATTTTGAAGGTATATATCTTTAAGTCTCTGGGTAAAAGAGTTTATGAATTTCGGATATATTCCAGTTTCCTGGCTCTGCCAAACATTTCCAAATCCAGTTGAGAATAATAGTTTTTTTACATCTGTCACCCAGTTTGTATGTCCATTTCTATCGTATAAAATCATCATATTATAACACTTCTTTGGTAAGCGATAGGATGGCATGTGTAATAGCTTTATCCAATACCGAATCGCTTTACAATATGAATAAATATATATGGGAAACCTGCCACATTCTCCATAGATCATGACATTCGGGGTGTTTTGTTTAACACCTAAGAACTTTTTGCAAGCATACAAATGTACCATTTCTAACTTTGCAAATGTATTTAATCCCCAGATCTCAGCCCCATATAAAAGGATAGGGTATATTTTTGCATCAAATATTTTAAAAAACGAATTCATACTTAAATCGCCAAGAATATATATTTGCCTTAAGATTCCTAATAATACTTTCTTTGCCTGTACTGCTGCATAATTTGCATGTGTTTGCCATGATAATTGATTTGTGAAGTATACACCAAGATATTTGTACGAATTTGTAGCTTCAAGTTTACACTCATTATAATACCATTTTTCATTTTTTGCCAGTTTCCCACCATTCTTAAATACAATTACCTTTGTTTTATCCAAATTAACTGTTAATTTTGACTGTTTACAAAAACTTTCCAGTTCATGTATTTGTTTTTGTAAGCCAATAATAGAACTTGATATCAAAACAATGTCATCGGCAAATAGCAGAAGAAATAGCTGGAAGATATCGGGGTGTAATTGTATGCCGTGGGTACAATTTTCCTCGATCTGGGTAGCCAATTCGTTTATGAAGAAGGAGAATAAGAACGGGCTCAGTACACAACCCTGTCTGACACCTATTTGTATCTGAAATGTTTCTGATATTATATTCTTATTTCTTACACATGCTTTAACATCTTCATATATATGTTTCAGTAGATTCCCCATTTTGGGGCTAAGACCACGTATGTTTAAGATATTCCATAATTTATTTCTTTCCACAGAGTCAAAGGCTTTAGCAAAGTCGACAAATAAAGCATAGAATTTCGCCCCTTTGACGTTAAGGTATCTCTGGACAATACTCTGTAAAACAAACATGTTGTTATATATACATATAATGTAGCATGAGGTTTATATATATATCAGAGGATGAAATATAATGTTAAATGAAATTATGAACATTTAAGAGTTGAGACATAAATATATATTTACATTATACTGAGCTGTCAAAGAAACATGAAGATGATTAATGTATACACAGAGTATGTAAATACATTGAAAAAAGGTATTCTTTAGAAATGTGAATATGGCAAAGGTATAAACGTTCATCTTATAAATATATTTCTGAAGAGCATAATCGCATTTGAGCATTATACGCGATGATATCGCAAATTACTCGATATATATCGTGGGAAAGAACATCAGTAATCACGTGACATAACTATACTATCATTCCCGCCGTGATGCTATCTGATAGATAAGGGCAGGACTAGTACTACACACGCTAACACAGGTCCATGTTGTGAATTCCCATACTTTCGTAAGGGAACTGAATAACATTACATATAGCCCCTGCCTCCAATTATTAGAATTGTATATTCCTGTGTTGGCATGTCTTTGGTTGCAACGCTAATGAGGTTCGGTGTCCTGCCATTTCTATTGCAACGAACACCAGAATCATCCTATTCATTATTACAATGACATTAACATGACAATTCTCAATATAATCATGTTCATTTCTATTGCGTTTCATTTCTATAGGTCTTTCTCTTGCTTTAGTTCATATTTTATTTTATCAGAGATTTTCTGTTTCCAGCTTGTTTATTCGTTGTCCTGGAGCGGTGTTCAAATAAGCCTTATCCAGATTTCATTTTATGCAATAAAATGTGTTTAAACTATTATTACATAGTAATACCAGAATCACTATAACTGTTGTAGCTATATCCTATCCTAACCATCATGTTTATTGTTACCAACCACATAAATTTAGTCAGGAGAACGAGCGTTCTCTGTAGCAGCCCACACCTTGTGGAATGTTATCCCCCCATCAACATCAGGAACAGTGACAATCTCCATATATTCAAGAAAAATCTAAAAACATTCCTATTTTCATCTTAGGTTCCAGCCTACCGCATTCTCTGTAACAATGATGCGACTTTTGCCATGTGACCTCTCTCGTGAAGCACCATTGAGCAGCTTCCACAGCTGGAATATGGGGCAATATAATCCAATTATTAATATACCTGAACCGTTTTCAAAAGGCTAAACACGAAAAAGTGTCAATATCGTATCGTTTTGAAAAGATTTGCATCACATTGTCTTACAGTTTCAAGTAAATATATAATCTTAACTGGTATTGTCTTTATATAAAGATTTTGCTAACAAACTAACTTCGCCTTTATTTGTTCATTTATTTGTTTAAATTATGTCATCGTACAATGTACCTTTGAAGCAGTACTCTTCTCGAAAGGATTTTCAAGAGCGGTAAGGGCTAAAGATCAAGCGGAAGTTGTCACTGTTTTCTTTCTGAACTTCCGACGGAAGTGGTTCACGGGTGATAAATAGGAGGCGAGATTTCCATTCATAGTTAGGGTACGAGATAGCGTGTACATTAAGTTACCTAAGATGGATCACACCTGCCGGCCACTGTTGATGTCAGAAGGTTTATTGTTACGTTTTGCCATGTTTGCAAAATTCCTGAAATAACTTTTTACATGTTGTCACATAAAGCTTTATGCTTTTTTAAAAAAACCTTTCTTGTTTTTTCATGTAAAATAATATTAACGAGCTTTTGGTCTCTTATATATCCAATGAAATTTCATAATATCCCTAATGTTGCCAAAAATCGTTTAAATTATTTTTACCGATTCATCTGAAAATTATTAATACCATAATATAGCAGCATATTTACTTTGCTCTCCTCAATATCAAATTGCACTGTGTACAAACAACATCATCTTATATAATATTTAAAAAATGTTTTCATTCAACATATATTTATTGTGATTATTATTGTGACTCTACTGTATACAGGACAATGTCACTTAGCACAACACATAAATGAATACTAACTATCATATAATATTCAAGTTAAATGGATTAACGGCCCGTGAAGTAAAACACTTTAAACAAATAAACGCAATTTAAACTCAATAGTTGTCATAACTGTATGAAGGTAATCTTCAAAATAGTATTCAAAGTTCAAAATCGTAACTTTTAAAATTTATTGAACTGGTCATGTTGTTTCTTTTACAGTTCTGCTTTACGTTCATCCTTACATCTCTGTTATCGCATCATATAATTTCTTAATAAAAATGCTCATTAATTTATAAGGCAAAACCATCACCTAGAACGGACAATCATATTGCAGCTATTCAAATCCAAGTAATGAAGACATCATGTACGCTAACGAGATACTTCGATATTTGATAGCGGTGATAATGAGCCATCGATCATTAGAGTTATCGCCCCTGGGTCATTGCTAACATGAACGTAACAGCAACATTGTCACAAGGTGTCTGCATTAGCGGAGCCACCATGGGCGATAAGACTTGACCAAGTGGACACTTCATGACATCGCCGGTGAGATATTACCGTGGTCAGTCATGGTCAAGCCTGAGGGTAGTAAAGGGGACGTTGAATAAGGTTAGGAGGTGTCGCGACGAATTGCTGAAGGGCAGGATGAGCGTCGGGGTGAGAAAAGTCAGGATTCCTTATTGAGCTATCAGCGTTAAACAATACCCGGTGTATTATTGTACAAGTTGTCCATAAATCACTAATGACGACGGTACTTGGTATTGAAGTACCATTAATAAGGAAGTGCCCAAGTTATTCGCCTTACTCATACCATTCTGCAAGAACAGTTGGTGCAACTCGGTAGTTCCGAGCTTGAGGCATTGTCTTCCCACAGAGGTTAGTCCCTACAGTTTTTCGGACTTAAGGTCCTGTAGGGACTAACCTCTGAGGGAAGACAATGAGCTTGAGGATGGTTATGAAAGAAATCAATTTGAAAACCGAATGCATATTAGCTTAAAACTTTAGTTCATCGATACATATAGATTTTTGTAATGATCTATTTCTATTTCTATGTTTCCCATCGATTCAGAAATCCAATTATCAAATCTTCCGCCAAGACTTGCACTACACATACATCAAGCATATAGACCGAAACAAGTTTAAATGCATGTAAAATGTAAATTAAAAGGAATTGTCACGAATATACTATAAATCACATTTCATGTTCTCCATTGCCTTAAAATAGGATTTGCTTTTAAAAGTTGCACTAAAACCAAAATTGTAAAAAGAAATTCTGTCACGACAAGGATCAGTTTCAAATTAGTAAATTCCTTGTTGTAGCTTAATATACTTTAAACTGGGTTAAATAAGAAAACGAATTGTCACGATGATTTAAAGACAATAGGTGGGACGGTGAACCGGGTTAACATCTTCACAATAGAACACAATTCCGGGGAAACCTGGAAGCCGAAGATCTACGAGAAGGGAATGGGCAGGGCTGGACAGTGAATGCCTTGGACGACAGATACTAAGAGATTACTAAATGAAAAGATCCACAAGAGGAGAATAGAGGACATGTAAGCAGTGCTTCGACGCCGAATGCCTAGGACGGCAGATACTAAAAGATTACTAAATGACAAGAGAACACAAGACAGAAGCTTGTACAGAACATGCTCCGATAACACGCGTGCAGAAAGATTCGGGACACACGGCGTGCTGGCCTACATTTGGGAGTATCTATGATTTCCAACTTACTCCGGAATTTGGAGGAAATGTGTCGTCTGCTAGATAAATACTTTACAACGTCAGTATAATGTCCTCACCCACCTTTCATAACTTATGTTTTTGCGTTGCCTGAGAGCATGTTTCGTGTCGTCTGCTTACCTTATATCTCAGCAGACGACATCCTTGAATAGATGATATCATTATACCGGCTTGTTTGAATAAATAGTGTGTTTTTTTATCCTTGTTTGTGATATGAGTAACTGGAGGGTGTCAAAAGTGAAAATGCCACTTGGGAAAGAAACATTCAGTGTCGTCTGCTTACCCTCAAGCAGACGACATATTTACACCGGATTGCATGAATGAGTTAACTCTTTCAATGGAAAGTGTACACTGAGAATTTGAAAACCGAAGAACTCAGAAGTGAAAATATTGCCTTTGAACACAGAACATATTCTAAAGTTGCAATTTAAATATATTTTATTCAATGTAATGTATGAACATCTGATCATCGAAATGTATTATGAGTCATGATATCACGTTTAATCATTTCAAAATTCACCAATGTCGATGATGTTATAATAAACACATACGTGCAAGCCTGTTCCAATTAAATGACAAATACCACTGAAGAATAATGCCCACATACGCGAGGGGTTAAGTTGAAAAATATCTCTTCCCACTAACCAATTCCTTCTTCATTTTACCTCGAAATCACCACTCAAAGCTTCACCTCTTTTAATCATCCCACACGCCCCTAACATGCAACCATAATCAAAGATGCACAGCAGCAGACATTCTGTGGCAGTTCTGCATCATACAGATGTGATGTGACTGTGTTATGAGACTACTGGTACAAAGTACAGTGCACATCATCAGCCTGTCAATCAGATGTAGCTTCACATCAACATTGCACCAGGGTGCAGGTAATATTCAGTTCTCATAACATCCGTCTATAAACAGTACACTTTGACAAGGTCATGACATGGCTACCGTAACAATATCATGCAGTCGGTAGTTGTTAACTTTTAAAGGAACGATTATTTGACCAGTTGATAAATGAAAATGGACCTATCAAATGGTAACTGTTCAGTAATAATTATAATATTTCATATTATAAAATTAATTATAGAGACATGTTAATTGTGGTACAAACACTTGACTTGTGTTCTTAAGATCTTTTTATGAAACTGCAGGTAATAATATTATATAATTGTTGCTGTCGTTTCATTTCTAATGCTTAGTTCCTTACATTGACCACAAGTTTATTTAAGGACACTGACATCTGCGCATGTCATAAAAATGTCGTCTGCTCAAATGACAAAATATTACCAGAAGTGAAAATGTTCTCCATGACTGGGACGTAAGTCGTCACCGACTTGGAAAACACAATAACAGATTCTCTTAACAAGTCCAGTGTCGAAAAATATCGCAAATGACAAAATTTGACAAGTTTCATTCATGACCAAAATTAACTCCAAATTTCAAAGACAAGCACAATTTGGTACTCACGATGTGGAAGGGGACACGGGGGCTGGGACCGTCAGCCCAGTGGGTACATAGGTAACCAACTCTTTCACGAGGTGCATGTTGTGAGACCCTTACTCCTGCGCGAGGACACCGAATTGAAACTATCTACTATCTCGTCCTCTTCACAAATGTTCCTATACGACGGCCATGTGACAATCTGACCCCCGGGGTCATTGAGGTAGTCACGTGACAGCTGCTGTGTACGCCTGGAGCAATGCATTGGTTGTCTGGAGGTAATAAAACGCTAGTTTCAGCTGTGAAAGCACTGCTTGATAACTTAGACAAATATGAAGTTTTCAAGGTGTTTCTTTTAATAGACACGGGGAAAGTAGACACCCTTGCCTTGTTACTCTTAAATTCGTGTTAATAAACATTAAAGCTACTTAATTATTCACGCTTGGGAAGATACACGTTTTCTAGCGTAGTTTTGAGGTATTGCAGTTGGGAATCCTCAACTTTTTTCAATGAAATGTAAAGAAAAAATCAAATCTGACAAAATACACAAATTAAAAAAGATATTTTCAATTTCGATTCAAAGAATCAAACTATTCAATAACCCATCTATTAGCCATGCGTATCTCGTTATAGATAAAACAAAATAGATCAATTAGAAAGACAGTAATATTTAACTAATGATTATTAACACAACAACTATTAATCTTCGTAAAATTTAAAGTTTTCAAAACTATTATTTGAAATATTCGTTATCGATTAAGATACGGTAAAGTTGTCTTCACAATGTCGTCGTACGATATCCGATACCAACACCAATATAAATGTAGATATGTAGATATTGTATCTTATGATTATATTGTTTTATGATATTCATATCACCCGGTACATACCGGGGTTATTGTCCTTCGGCTCCGTTATTAACATGTTTTGCCCGAGGCAAAACGTTTATTACGAGCGGCTAATCTGACGACAGCGATCGTAGAAACACTGAAACTTGTTTGTCGTTATTGTCTGGGAAAACGGGACTTTTACCAACTTCTTGATCGTAAACATTAACATTGAAGAATTTTGATTTGATTTGATTTTTGCTTTAGATTCATATTCCATATCAAAGAACACTGACAAACTGTTGGCAATTAAACTTTAATGACCCAGAAATTAAGATTATTAACATTGTTTTCACAGATCGCATGTGATTTTTGTGACATTTCTTATGTTCAAAATGAAGTTTTTTTGGTTAGTTAGATGTCCTTGGATGCAATAACAAAAAGGATGTATTGTCCATGGTTAATGTTAGGTCATTACTTTGGGAGGAAGTGTACACGATGTTAACCACAGGGATTTCGCAATACTTACCGTATTTTTTTTCATAATGACAATTCGGATGAAATATGAATGGTATATTTCAGACAAGAATGTGCACTTCACGATAGTGTCACATGATCGTGATGTTGATGATTCCTTCTTAAGTAATATAACTGGGTAAGTAATTTTAAGCCTTTGAATTATCGTAATTTTATTTAAATTAAATTACAAATCTAAACAACACAGGAGTCACATTCTAGAACGCTTTCTTAAATGAATGTGACTGGAAACTCACAATATGAGCCACATACAAGTACAAGTCCTCGATCATGCATTTATATCCTCAAACTATCCTTTGAAAACCAGTGTAAATAATAAAAGTGACAGGTACAGTGCTAGATGAATTCAACATGTGAATAGGAATACGGTAGTGTAGATCGTACATGGTTAAGTTCATCTTGATGATTAAAAGGATGACCCTCTAAATTAAAACACCAATTATGTACATTGATATTCATGTCACGATAAATGTATTATACTGATTGTCACCATGTCTATCTTCAATACTGTACATGCAATACCCCATAGACCTGTGAGATAGAGTTTATTCCCAGTATTGAAGCCATGAGACAGAGTGTTACATTAGAGGCATAGAGACATTGATTATTTGGTCAAGGTCATAAACTTTTTCCTATTTTATTTGACAATGCCGACTGTGACGAATATGTTTCTGATGGCCAAGCAATTCTTGTGTCTAAATCTCCATCCTGATCCAGAATTCAATCAATCAATCAATCTTTATTCCTCAAAAGAAAAACACCCATGGTGGTACAAGAGAATACAAACACACATAATATATTACATGAACAGACAAGAATAGTGATGACATAGTTCACTTTAACCTTTCCGAAACAATGCAAAGATATTTTGACAGTGCCGCCTTCAGTTCTGACATTTTTCAAGTACTTATCAATCTTTTATATTTGTAAGGATTTGGCCACTTGAAAGAGGATTCTTTAATATTAATGCGACGTTCTGTTTCAAATGCTTTACATTTAAATAGATGGTGTATCTCATCTGCAATAGCTGGGGAGTCGCACAGAGGGCATGTTCTATCCAAGCGGGGTAGACCACGCCATCTGCCGGTTTCAATTGGAAAATTATGGTGCTTGTTCTTTAAGTTTAAGTTTAAGAATTGGGAGATACACCCACTGGTTTTTTTTTAAGAAGAAGGTAATGCTCGAAGGAAGGTATCTCTTTTATCAAAATATAAATCATGTCTTTGGACAGGATGTACGCAGACTTAGTGTGATTCAAATCAATAAGGTCTTACTTACGAATGACGTGCTGTACATTAGCATGCTTTTAATAATCGTGTGAAGAATCACCTGTTCTCTTGTTCTAAGGTAATCAAAATCACGTCTTGTTCTTCCTATGTCTTGCCCTTAAGGAAACAGTGTATACACGAAATGCCAAGATTTAAAAGGACATTTAAAAAAAAGATTTAGCGAGATATATTTAAGGACTTATTTGAACACATCATTTGAAGATTTAATTTGAATACATTTTATACGTTTGTTGATTATGTAAGGTTTTAACCAAACCGTTGATTGTCAACATTTTTAAATTTAAAATGTTACTGATTGACCAACATTGCAGAATTATTTTAATCAAATATTAGAATTATATGTAGAAATATTAAACATATATAATACACAATACAAAACATTATGCAAAATTCTCAATAAGAATAACAAGTAATTTATTTAGTGAACAAGCGTTACTAAAATATCCTAAATTCACGAACCAAAACGATTAATGCACAAATAAACCATTTAAACTAATATTTCAACTGATGTTAAGATCCATTTGTTTATCACCAACATTAATATATAATTTTCATAAAAGAAAAACATGGTATCAGTCACCATATAAAAAGGATGGTTAATATCAGGTGTGTAATGGGGATCGAGGGGGACGGGGGAGAGAGATTTACTCCAACGTGTCTCTTCGTCTCACAGATGCTTATCTATATAATTGGTATTTAATGGTTATTCTCGTCGGACCGTTCGCTGACATTGATATATTTTTTACGAATAATTGAATGTTAATGTTAGCACCTGACTCTTACCTGTCACTTTCACACAGGTGTCAAACTATCGACACACCTGTGTTTTAAGCAATCAATGTATTGAATATTGCTGAGTTGAACTTCTTATCTCAGAATCCACTTTCAAGTTATATTCTGTGTGATATCTGTGTATGAAATAAAGTTTTAGTAAAAGTGGATATGATATATATGTTTTATGTTGATCTTTATATATGAATAATTCCTTTTAAAAAATGTTTTGCGCAACTACGAATGAATTCTGATTGTTTTAGGTTAGGTTTG
This sequence comes from Gibbula magus, assembly GCA_936450465.1. NCBI lineage: Eukaryota > Metazoa > Mollusca > Gastropoda > Trochida > Trochidae > Gibbula > Gibbula magus. The sequence goes on along the minus strand of OW388305.1, from coordinate 28,578,460 downwards.
ATATAAGTAAAGTAGGTAAAGTGTTTTATCTTGTTATTGAGAATTGATGTTGTATGAGTTTCATTTAGGCAACCAAACAACATTGTATCATATTACTTATGTAAAATAATTATATATCAATCAACATTGTGACCTTCAAACATCTCGCCATGGTGTGATTGAATAGTAAATACAATGTACCCAATTGCTCGCATGTTCAGCTTAAATATTTACAATGTAGGGTGGAAATATGGATAATTATTAGTAGCGTGAACATTAATAATACTAATAAGAACACGAGCAGCTTATTACAAGTATCGGTGTATGCTCTTGCTTATAAGTATATCAATACGTCTTCTTAAATAAAGATGAGCCGATTTAACGGCATCACAAATAATTATTTTTTAAGTATTTAAGACGTAAATGTAATGAGTGACTCTACTGTCAAACTACAAAGGGTATGGAGTGCTTCACAATGTCACAATGACAACTTAACCTTACAGCACTAACTAAACAGGCATCCTTTGTACAAGGAGATTGTCAATCAAATTTAATGATTTGAGTAATAAAAATAGGATAGTTCTGTAAATCGTTTTGTTTTAGCAACTGGAAAATAAGCTGAATGTGTAATATTAACAGATATATTCTAATATAATACTAACATGTATCAAATAGTATGATTTTGCATAACATAGAATAATTTATACTTCCTTGATTACAGTTAAAAAGAAGTGACGATACTCTACCTTTTAGGAATAATTTTCAAAATGAAAACATATCAGTCTGAGTTAATAACAGAAAGAAAATTCGTTTAACATCAGGAACATTAAAGGTATTACAGTTACCCCAGGTTAAAATATTTATTTAATCCATTATTATTATCATTATTAGTAGTAGTATTATTACTATTAAAATATAATTATCACAATGGTTGGAAATCATGTTTTTTATTTCTAATTTACTATATGAAGATATGGGAACGAAAATAAAAATATTGTATAAAACAATCTCATTATTTGAGAAGATAGAATGCAAGGCCTGTTGATGACATTTGATAAAATGAATGACACATTTGTAGCATGCTATGATTATGTTCGTCAAAATCGATCAACATGATAAATAATTTCACTAATTCAGACATTATGTTTCACGTGACTGAATGATATATTTTAAAACATTTATATCAACAAAGGAATGAACGTACATGTATACTAGTAGATTGCATTGTGTTAAAGAGCTATAAGGTGTTTTTCATAATGTTCCTTTTGACATTCATACGTCACGAAAGACCACATGTGCTGATTGAAGTTCAAATAAGCACACCTGACTTCATACCCTATCGCCAAATATTTGGTACATGTACATGATGAACAAGTGAAGAAGCTGCAATAACACAGTAGTTATATGACCTATTAAACAGTATTAACCCACATCTTCCTTTTTGTATGTTTTCCCACGTTTCATTTGACCAATTGGTGCGCGCCACTGCCTGGCTTTCTATCATAAATCTCGATCTTCATCTTTAAATTGTCACTGTACTGAATGATGATTTTCAGCAACAGTACTCGATTAAAAAGCACCATTGTTATCCCACTTATACAGTATTTACGGTCTAGACTATATGATTCGACATCTTGGCCAATACGAGTGAACTGGGCCAATACAGATAAAACAGGGCGAATACGAGACAAACAGGGCCAATACAGATAAAACAGGGCGAATACGAGACAAACTGGGCCAATACAGATAAAACAGGGCGAATACGAGACAAAATGGGCCAAACAGATAAAACAGGGCGAATACGAGACAACCTGGGCGAATACAGATAAAACAGGGCGAATACGAGACAAAATGGGCCAATACTGAGCATGCGCAATCGCAAATTTCGTGAGAGTAGCTTGACCACTGCTGTCTCTTCACAAATAGTGTTTATGAATTTCTTATGAACTTCAATGGAAACGATATTTTTACTATCGTGCAAAATGAATGAAAACAGATTAATTAAAAACATTGTCATTTATAAAGTTCTTCAGTATTCGCCGAGTTACCGGTCCTCTGTCCGTTCTATTGGCTCGCGACTTCGTTGGTGCCAGTACAACAGTAGGACCTGTAACTGGGCCACTACGAAAATATATAATTTATAACATTATATTAAAACGTTTGACATAATGTGACATCAACGAGGAAACGAAGATCCATTCAGACGTAGCACTCCACGACTGATTAGACTTACAGCCACCCCTAAGGATAAATCTTATTCGTTGGAAATACATCATGTTTTGTTATAGTCAAAAAGGACAAAAGTCCACCAACAACTGAAACAGAAAAAGATGTATCGTTTATATAAAATGTTAATGCTACATTAAGAACAAGATATCCGGTTATAACGTATTTACAATTTACAATGAATAGTACAAGACAGCTGAAAATGCATCATTTTATCTAAAAAATCAAATTGACGTCATTTTATGTTATTTCCTTAAAGAGGTCAAACGAAGTGAGGATAATGGATATGGTGACGTCAACAGTGAATGAAATAGTTTCGTGTTGGATTTAAGAGCAATATCGTGTAGATAAAGGAAGGGTAAATTTGTATTCATAAGTTATGATTTCATTGCTGTGTTCAGCTGTTCTCTGTGATTACGACAGAACAGTAACCAGGTACAGTGTAAGGTAACATGTACTGTCAATAGCTTAAAAGATGACATAGAAATAACCGACAAATATTAGCCAAGGTACGTATAAACTCACGTGTAAAAACACGTCGTCATAAAAAATACAAGATGTTTTAATCCGCATACGACTGAAACAGAGTTACATCCTGTCTTCAGAGGCCAACTAAACTAAAATGAAATAAAGTAATGAAACACATCTATAGTACGAAACGATGTCCTTGATAAAGAAAATAGAGGGTATGTATGCCCGTTATTTAATTAATGGTGTTTTACCTGATATACAATGCTGGCAGGGTTAATGTAAATCATGCATTTGTAAGTGCATAATGGATAATTCGATACTTGCAGGATCTATTTACATACAGAAAAGGAAACGGAAAAACGACAGACAGACAGATACACGTATTTCAGGTGAGTCTAAAAACATAGAAAAACAAACCGAAGTTCGCTCGCGGCAGTCGTCTTTTTACTTTTGTATTATACAAACAACCATCCAAGTTTTATTAAACTCGTGAATGATTTAGTTTCATTAACGAATTAACTTATTTCATTCATTCATCAAATTCCAGGCATCAATCTTTAACTCGTTTAATAAAAATGGTATTGTACAGAAAGTTGTTTGCTCAATTAATGTCACATGTCATAATTCTTAGTTAGCAAAATATTTTTGACACTAATATCAAATGGCATGGTTTGAATCTAACACAAATATTGGATCATCTGCTTTATCCATCTTTGATTTTTGTTTTATAAAGGGACATTAATATCAATGGAGTTGAAGTGAACAACAAATGTTTTTGGTTTTTGCGCTTTGACTGTCAATGACTGTCAATGAAATGATTTGAGGTTTACAAAAATGTCTTTCGTTTTTGCTTTTTGTTATTAACCTAAAGTTTATGTATTGACATTACTGTCAAATGTAATTAGATGTTAACAAAAAGGTATTTCGTTTTTGCTTTTTGTTATTAACCAAAAGTTTATGTATTGACATTATTGTCAAATGTCATGAAATGAGGTTTACAAAAATGTCTTTCGTTTTTTTTACTTTTTATTAATACCCTAACGTTTAAGCATTGACGTTATTTTCAAATGTCATGAGTGTATGTATTGACATTACTATCAAATGTCATGAGATGAGATATGAGATAAACACCAATCCTTGGTTATCCTTCTTAAGTTCTATCTTTGTTTTTTATGCATAAACATTAATGCCAAATGTCATGATTTGAAGTGACCATCAGTCACAATGCCTGACCGGTGATCCCTATGTAATATTACATGCAATAATGTTGTTAGGTCACATCAGATAACGTTCACCAGATGACGAGATAACATCATAGGCTGTTAAGGCTTAAAAGCCTACTCAAAGTATGATAATAAACTCTTTATTGCTAGGGGGCTATCGATAAAACACCGTATCGGTCGCTGCAATGACCTTGGTAATGTTATGTTGAATGATTGTCCATAAGAATTAATATAAAATGAACACCAATAATATTTTCAACCATCTTAGTATGAAAAATACTTTCATTCTTTTTAAAATAAATTTTCATTTTATAAATCAATGTTACAAGATAAAGTTATAGTATTTTTAAGTGCAGAAATACCAAAGCTACTGATCTTACTCGAATTGCCTATTCATTCCTAAATGGCAACCATAAGGCAATTACATTTTCAATGAAAATATAGCACCAGCCTTATACATGTGCAGAATATGAAATTACCCGTCCCATTTACGTATATACTATTATGATCTGTTTATACTACCAACCAAAATCAAAATTCTGTAGGTAAGATTTTAACACTTGACTAATTGGACTGTTAGCCGTGGTACATTGTCAAGCTTTCGATTACAACTTCTCAACTTTATTGTGTCACTATAGTGACCCGGTTAGTGTTAAATGTTATTACCTACGAGGGCAATCATATCGGGGTTCATATTTTTCATACGATGCCCTAGGGCAAAATATCACTTTGTCATGGTGACGTCATAAACAATACCATGACGTCACGCGTCGTCTATGACGTTGCGTTCTAAATCCGGCGAAGGTGGGTCGCCAGCCTATGGTTGAATGTGGACTTTAGTGTATTTTCATTAATTTCACGACTTCGGTAATAAACAGAATATTATATTCATGTCTATGTCATACTATGTTTACGACACTCGTGCCTGAATATCAGTATATCCCTCGCTCTCGCTCGGGTAATACTAATATTCAGGCACTCGTGTCGTAAACATAGTATGACATAGACACTCATATGCTATCCTCTATGTCATTGTCAGCAACCGTCAGTACGTCTCGATAGAATAACAGCATTGATGTCCCTTGATATACGTGACTTCAACAACATACAACATCTCCCTTGATACATGTAGCTTGAAATATTTGTACATAAATCATTAAAGTACCAACATTTTTATTTTGTCTTAAATCTGATACATTAATCTAAATCTACTTTAAAATTTAACTTTGAATTAATAGAAATGATTTACGGCAACTCCATTTAATTCACGTAGGCCAGAATACAATGTATGTTTGATATGATTTCACAAAGACCTATAGCAGAAAATCAACACTATTATGTCATTAGTTTTTTCTCTCAAAGCCGCTTGTGATGACCTTTAAGTATTAAGTATGCTAAAAATCATGATGAGTTTCATCGAACGTTTGAAACAAGAAATTGAATTGATATCTATATGATAATAATAATCTTTTATAACAGTGTTGCAGGTATGGGGAATACATTCTAAAAATACAGACATTACATTGCAAAAATGATCACGTCCGGAGGAAAACTTGTTATCTTAAGAAGTACATGTACTCAGTATGAGCAGAATATCAGTCACATATCACTTAAACCTTTTAATACATGAAGACGAAGCAATCGTCAGACTCGTTACCACGATTTTTAAACATTATATCATGTAATGACGTCGTCAAAGGGCTGACTATTTACGAAACCAAATAGTCAAGATATAACATGTTGGTGTGCTTAAACACTGACGTTTTACCCAGAGACACGCTTTATACAAGGACATATTCTCCATTATACAAGCATGGTTTCCTTTTTGAAATGAGAAAGAAAAGTTCAGAGAATTGAAGTTGTCTTGTTTCTCCTGCTGAGAAACATATCCGACATCGTTATCATTTATTCTTGTTACTATCAAATACAAATATTGTACTTTAGCCTGCTTTGCAAAGCATAAAAGAACAATTCAGTGTACTACACAACAACCAAGTTACATATTACTATTACAAGCAAACATTGTTCTCATTTTTCTACATCTTTTACATTAATTATCCTTAAGAAGAAATGTAAGGTAAAAACCTGACAGCGTAATCCAATGAATGTATAAATAGGTCATTTATAGGGTAGATCTAACTTTAGGTATATAATATATCAACTCTTTGTTGCCTTAACACTTTAAGTATTGTCTTAAGCGTGAAAATAACTTGCTTTTATGTTTTGGAGGATTATAGAGTTTGACGTTCTGTTAACACTAAACGGTAAACGACCCTTGATAATCCCTATAAACGGAGAGTTCAGTAAGTAAAGAATTTAAGGACACCCTGAGAAGATTGTTATGTTCAGTTACATCACAATAGATAAAGCAAGATAAAAAAAATAAATAAAAAACAATTTTTAAAAAAAGCAAAGCTTTTACAAGTTAAATTGTAAAATGCTTCTCTTTCCAATTACATTCACTACCATTGCAGTATCACAATCCAATATTTCCTAAATATCGAACTACGAATAATGTTGTAGTTACATGTTCTCAGATGAATGTAACACTATTATATTTTGGACCACACTGTCAGCAATAGTTTTTCTTGTACTTGATGTCGTGACGCATACCTTGCTGTCATCTAAGCAATCGCCATTTCATTTCTATTTTACAGAATGTTAATAAAACCATAACTGGCGTATTTATCAATAAACATGCAAACAGTATAACACCTGGCAATTTCATATGGCTACTTCTGCAACTTGCATTTAAAAATTACACTTCCTCATCATTTCAGAAAAACCCATGTTCACACAAAAAGTTGTAAATACATGCATAGCGTCTCGAACATTTCATAGCCAACGTTTAAGTGCCTATCAACTAACAGTGGAAATGACGTAAGCTTTGTTAGTCGGCTCCTGATTTACAGCTATCGTAAGTCTCTGGTCGTATGTCCAATAGACAGCGTATGGGCCATATAATACACAGGATTATATTGTCAATGGTCATACAATTTATTGAGCACTGCATCATGGGAACACAATTGTGATTGGCATTTGTTGCTGAGAGTTCTCCATGCACAATACAATTTACAATGCAATACAATACAATTTACAATCACACCTTTCTAAAATCAGTTCTTGTTTTCTTTTCATGAAAGTAATAATTTTGTTAGTTGAGTGTTGAATTTGTTAATCTAGTCTATTTTAGAGAGTTTATATATAACTGTAGCAACTAAAATATATCAATGACAAAAAACACGCCACAGTTTCACTGAATAAGACGTTTACGTTCATATGACACAGATACCATGGGTTACAAGTTCCCCTTATTGTATAACATCAGTGATATGGGCTGAAAACTCAAAATTTCGTCTAAAGTTAGCCTGACTAAACCCACCAGAACATATATTAATCTGTATCCACAGCCTGTGTGTATTACTGGAGTAATAACTTTAAGTGCCTCCAAAGAAGTTGATTTAATCAGTATTTTATTTCCAAATGACATATAACATACAATAAATTATGAAAAGTACAATGGAAGAAGGATTCCAAAGAAGTTCATGCATGCTGCTTCAAATGTTATTTGAATAAACTTACCGTTGAGTGTATCTTCTCAAATCATGTAACGTGATATTTCAACTCACAGACTTTCAGTTCATTCAAATTTACATATTTCTGTGATTCATACCCGGAGTTTTTTGTGTGATCTATTTGCTAAATGTCCTGTAATGAGACTCTTACTGCATAAACAGTAATTTGAAGAATGCTTAGTCATCAGAAAAGTGTTTAATGTGACGGATTTATTATCATAGTTGTAGTTTTACATTGCAGAAATTTATTACAGAAGACATACATATTTGAAAAAGGCGACATAAAGTTTTAAAATAGGAGATACTGCATCACAGAACCATATTTTAGACAAGACCATCACATGGTAAATGTATATAGTTTTTGGGTTAAAGAGATAGTATACTGTGCATATATGTACTTAATTGTCATTGAGAGATTTGCATGCCTGTATGGTTACAGTGTTCATGTTCATCATTTTGGGCATTAAATCTCTTTAGGTTGATATGTGTATATGGAAGGTCGCAATAAATAAATCATTCAGTAAATAAAAATCAATGGGAATGCTTAATTTACTGAATTCAGTGAGAATTTACTACCAAATATGTGATTTAAGAAAGAACGAATTTGTTGAACTATATTAGTTACTACAATTAGAGCAAACTGACTAAAACTTACTCCGTTTAGTATAAATAATTTTCAAAGCATAGATTATATTTGATTTTTTTATTTATAAAATTGACCTTTAGAACTATTGTCTATAGAGCTAAAAACTGATCTTTTGAGATAGTTTCTACCTTTGAAACCAGCCATGATGTGGGGAAATTGTGAGGGTTTGTAAACACTTCTGATAGGCCACAGTTATTTAGAATTTTTGTAACGAATTCACCCATCAGATGACAATCAAACTTATTAGCAGAAATAAATGTATACATCAGTGAAGAGAAATCGTTTGTATACTTTGATGTACAGTGACTTTCGACCAAACTCGCAATACACCATTACAAACTGTCATAACATCAATGTCAAGAATTCGTTTTACAACATTTTAGTCAGTTAAATTGTAATTGTTCATATTGTTGGATATTACTATTAAGACGAAAGTGTATGTCTATAATTCATTATATATCTGGACTCAGTTATTCTCCTTTATGATTGGAAGAGATATTCCTACTTGATAATTTGAAAAATTAAAAGCACTGGATATCCGGATTGACCACAACAAAGCTAAAAAGACCCTTCTTTCAATTTGTAATATCTATACCTGTAAGCTTGATTAAAGATTCGAACATTCGAGTTCACTAGAATATCCCTAATTTTCGTTTTTGGATAACCTATCATTTGTTACATTGCATGAAGATGTTAGTCAACCAAGTGACATCAACCAGACTGCAATATACATCGCAACTTTTTGCATTAAATAAATGATAGAGGAAAACATACAGCCCCTCATATGTAGAGCATTACGTGTAGGTTTTCTCAAGGAAAGTGAACTGAGGAAAGGTGACATATGTTGAATATATTTTGTAACGGCAATACTGATCGGAAGTTTTCCTTGTCAAACACCTTTCAAGAAAGGTAAGCCTTTGGTAGGTTTGATACTTACAGGTGCATCCAGTGTGTTGTTGCGGTAACATTTGTCAAACGTTATAAAGATGTTATTTTATCGAGAAGTACTGACTGTACTTACCAGTTAAATTGCCAGTTTCATGATAGTCATGTAGATATAAAGTATGATCGAAAACCGGACAATGTATAACGATTGACGCACTTCAAATACTCAAACGTAATTTTGAACATTTAACATAAATTTGGGTTGATAATGTTATATAAGGTTATATAACTACTGTACATGTAAATGAGGTATTTAGTTTCGGTTTCTGCTCATATAATGCTTTTGCTAGAATTTCATTGGAAAATGGTATATATGATATATTCAGCGATTAGGACGATTATGCAAGTGAAACCATTTAAACTGAAATCAGAATATAGGGCATGTTGGAACGTATTAAAGCCAAATAAAATATTATGAAATACTTTTTTTATAACTAGGAAATATGTCATGAAAAAATAGTATTTCGTAACACTGCCGGAGATGTAATATATTTTGTTGCATTAGTCTAGAATTTAAGGTGTTAAAATTAAAAGCTTCCTTCTTTGTCAGATAGCTTCGTAAATATACATTTCTTGCCTTGAAAGTCAGTGAATCTGCATCCATATATAGCCCGGAGGGAAACGGGCACCTTGTTGTCAAGATTGGTTTGACAAGACACTAATTAATATTCACAAGTGTCACGTGTTCTCTGGCTCGTGAATAGGCGGAAGTACACACAGACACTTTGTCTGCACTGACGTCTAACTACAGGAGAGTACGACGAGTCATCTGAGTACGGAGTTTCTCCACAAGGGTTGCTCAGATTTACATACGTTCGGAAGCGTCTAAGGTTTGGAAATGCCCCCGGACATTGTTAGGTCGGAGATTGGGGTCCTTCTCCTTGGAGGTACCAAGCCACGTCTGTCAGACAGATTTAATAAGGTGCCGGGGTGTCTGTAACTGCAGTCATAAGCTGTTAAACATACATCTTAAGGTTGAGGAGAGATGTTTTCAACGATTTTGAAAAAATCAACAATGGGACGACAGCCAGACGTTATCTTGTGACACTTCGTCAAAACTGATGACAGACGCAGGTTAATGGCAGAAGAGTAACTCATTAGAATTGCATTATTTATAACTTTATAACCATATATAGCTTCGTCTTCTGCCGTTATATACTACTAGGGTCACGGTGATGACTTCAATCATCTTCATTCTGCTAGAGACTCACTGGGCGTGTTCTGGAAACGTATCTCGGGGACGTATCCAGGATTTTCTGGGTGGGGGTGGTTGTCGCAACCCATCTTTCATAACTTGGCATCAACAAGCAAAGTCAGCCCCTCCCCCGCTCCCCTACCCCATCAATCTGTGGATCAGGCACTGCATCTGACTCTACCAGCTAGTTTCTCATACTGTTCTGTTCACCATCATTGATCAGCTTCGATTGATATTACCATTGTCGTTTCTCCAGGTACTACTACCAGTATACCGGTTCCTTACAGTAACTACTAGGACTACTACTACTTCACTACCAGTATACCGGTTCTTGTCTGTCATCTGTTGGTGGTCTCTCTTCCTTACAGTAACTACTAGGACTACTACTACTTCAACTACCAGTATACCGGTTCTTGTCTGTCATCTGTTGGTGGTCTCTCTTCCTTACAGTAACTACTAGGACTAATACTACTTCAACTACCAGTATACCGGTTCCTGTCTGTCATCTGTTGGTGATCTCTCTTCCTTACAGTAACTACTAGGACTACTACTACTTCAACTACCAGTTTACCGGTTCCTGTCTGTCATCTGTTGGTGATCTCTCTTCCTTACAGTAACTACTAGGACTACTACTACTTCAACTACCAGTATACCGGTTCTTGTCTGTCATCTGTTGGTGATCTCTCTCCCTTACAGTAACTACTAGGACTACTACTACTTCACTACCAGTATACCGGTTCCTGTCTGTCATCTGTTGGTGCTCTCTCTTCCTTACAGAAACTACTAGGACTACTACTACTTCAACTACCAGTATACCGGTTCCTGTCTGTCATCTGTTGGTGGTCTCTCTTCCTTACAGTAACTACTAGGACTACTACTACTTCAACAACCAGTATACCGGTTCCTGTCTGTCATCTGTTGGTGATCTCTCTTCCTTACAGTAACTACTAGGACTACTACTACTTCAACTACCAGTATACCGGTTCCTGTCTGCCATCTGTTGGTGATCTCTCTTCCTTACAGTAACTACTAGGACTACTACTACTTCAACTACCAGTTTACCGGTTCCTGTCTGTCATCTGTTGGTGATCTCTCTTCCTTACAGTAACTACTAGGACTACTACTACTTCAACTACCAGTATACCGGTTCCTGTCTGCCATCTGTTGGTGATCTCTCTTCCTTACAGTAACTACTAGGACTACTACTACTTCAACTACCAGTATACCGGTTCCTGTCTGTCATCTGTTGGTGATCTCTCTTCCTTACAGTAACTACTAGGACTACTACTACTTCACTACCAGTTTACCGGTTCCTGTCTGTTATCTGTTGGTGATCTCTCTTCCTTACAGCGGCTACTAGGACTACAACAACTTCTACTACCAGTATACCGGTTCTTGTCTGTCATCTGTTGGTGGTCTCTCTTCCTTACAGTGGCTACTAGGACTACTACTACTTCCACTACCAGTTTACCGGTTCCTGTCTGTCATCTGTTGGTGATCTCTCTTCCTTACAGTGGCTACTAGGACTACTACTATTTCAACTACCAGTATACAGGTTCCTGTCTTTCATCTGTTGGTGATCTCTCTTCCTTACAGTGGCTACTAGGACTACTACTACTACTTCAACTACCAGTATACCGGTTCTTGTCTGTCATCTGTTGGTGGTCTCTCTTCCTTACAGTAGCTACTAGGACTACTACTACTTCTACTACCAGTATACCGGTTCCTGTCTGTCATCTGTTGGTGCTCTCTCTTCCTTACAGTAACTACTAGGACTACTACTACTTCACTACCAGTTTACCGGTTCCTGTCTGTCATCTGTTAGTGATCTCTCTTCCTTACAGCGGCTACTAGGACTACAACAATTTCTACTACCAGTATACCGGTTCTTGTCTGTCATCTGTTGGTGGTCTCTCTTCCTTACAGTGGCTACTAGGACTACTACTACTTCCACTACCAGTTTAACGGTTCCTGTCTGTCATCTGTTGGTGATCTCTCTTCCTTACAGTGGCTACTAGGACTACTACTACTTCAACTACCAGTATACCGGTTCCTGTCTTTCATCTGTTGGTGATCTCTCTTCCTTAACAGTGGCTACTAGGACTACTACTACTACTTCAACTACCAGTATACCGGTTCTTGTCTGTCATCTGTTGGTGGTCTCTCTTCCTTACAGTAGCTACTAGGACTACTACTACTTCTACTACCAGTATACCGGTTCCTGTCTTTCATCTGTTGGTGATCTCTCTTCCTTACAGTAACTACTAGGACTACTACTACTTCACTACCAGTATACCGGTTCCTGTCTGTCATCTGTTGGTGCTCTCTCTTCCTTACAGTAACTACTAGGACTACTACTACTTCACTACCAGTTTACCGGGTCCTGTCTGTCATCTGTTGGTGATCTCCCTTCCTTACAGCGGCTACTAGGACTACAACAACTTCTACTACCAGTATACCGGTTCTTGTCTGTCATCTGTTGGTGGTCTATCTTCCTTACAGTGGTTACTAGGACTACTACTACTTCAACTACCAGTATACCGGTTCCTGTCTTTCATCTGTTGGTGATCTCTCTTCCTTTCAGTGGCTACTAGGACTACTACTACTACTTCTACTACCAGTATACCGGTTCCTGTCTGTCATCTGTTGGTGGTCTCTCTTCCTTACAGTAGCTACTAGGACTACTAATACTTCTACTACCAGTATACCGGTTCCTGTCTGTCATCTGTTGGTGATCTCTCTTCCTTACAGTGGCTACTAGGACTCTACTACTTCAACTACCAGTATACCGGTTCTTGTCTTTCATATGTTGGTGATCTCTCTTCCTTACAGTGGCTACTAGGACTACTACTACTTCTACCACCAGGAAACCGGTTCCTGTCTGTCATCTGTTGGTGATCTCTCTTCCTTACAGTGGCTACTAGGACTACTACTACTTCACTACCAGTATACCGGTTCCTGTCTGTCATCTGCTGGTGATCTCTCTTCCTTACAGTGGCTACTAGGACTACTACTACTTCAACTACCAGAATACCGGTTCTTGTCTGTCATCTGTTGGTGATCTCTCTTCCTTACAGGAACTACTAGGACTACTACTACTTCACTACCAGTATACCGGTTCTTGTCTGTCATCTGTTGGTGATCTCTCTTCCTTACAGTGGCTACTAGGATTACTACTACTTCCACTACCAGTATACCGGTTCTTGTCTGTCATCTGTTGGTGATATCTCTTCCTTACAGTAACTACTAGGGCTACTACTACTTCACTACCAGTATACCGGTTCCTGTCTGTCATCTGTTGGTGATCTCTCTTCCTTACATTGGCTACTAGGACTACTACTACTTAACTACCAGTATACCGGTTCCTGTCTGTCATCTGTTGGTGATCTCTCTTCCTTACAGTAACTACTAGGACTACTACTACTTCAACTACCAGGATACCGGTTCCTGTCTCTCATCTGTTGGTGATCTCTCTTCCTTACAGTAGCTACTAGGACTACTACTACTACAACTACCAGTATACCGGTTCTTGTCTGTCATCTGTGGTGATATCTCTTCCTTACAGTAACTACTAGGACTACTGCTACTTAAACTACTAGTATACCGGTTCCTGTCTTTCATATGTTGGTGATCTCTCTTCCTTACAGTAACTACTAGGACTACTACTACTTCAACTACCAGAATACCGGTTCTTGTCTGTCATCTGTTGGTGATCTCTCTTCCTTACAGGAACTACTAGGACTACTACTACTTCACTACCAGTATACCGGTTCTTGTCTGTCATCTGTTGGTGATCTCTCTTCCTTACAGTGGCTACTAGGATTACTACTACTTCCACTACCAGTATACCGGTTCTTGTCTGTCATCTGTTGGTGATATCTCTTCCTTACAGTAACTACTAGGGCTACTACTACTTCACTACCAGTATACCGGTTCCTGTCTGTCATATGTTGGTGATCTCTCTTCCTTACATTGGCTACTAGGACTACTACTACTTAACTACCAGTATACCGGTTCCTGTCTGTCATCTGTTGGTGATCTCTCTTCCTTACAGTAACTACTAGGACAACTACTACTTCAACTACCAGGATACCGGTTCCTGTCTCTCATCTGTTGGTGATCTCTCTTCCTTACAGTAGCTACTAGGACTACTACTACTACAACTACCAGTATACCGGTTCTTGTCTGTCATCTGTGGTGATATCTCTTCCTTACAGTAACTACTAGGACTACTACTACTTAAACTACTAGTATACCGGTTCCTGTCTTTCATATGTTGGTGATCTCTCTTCCTTACAGTAACTACTAGGACTACTACTACTTCACTACCAGTATACCGGTTCCTGTCTGTCATCTGTTGGTGCTCTCTCTTCCTTACAGTAACTACTAGGACTACTACTACTTCACTACCAGTTTACCGGGTCCTGTCTGTCATCTGTTGGTGATCTCCCTTCCTTACAGCGGCTACTAGGACTACAACAACTTCTACTACCAGTATACCGGTTCTTGTCTGTCATCTGTTGGTGGTCTATCTTCCTTACAGTGGTTACTAGGACTACTACTACTTCAACTACCAGTATACCGGTTCCTGTCTTTCATCTGTTGGTGATCTCTCTTCCTTTCAGTGGCTACTAGGACTACTACTACTACTTCTACTACCAGTATACCGGTTCCTGTCTGTCATCTGTTGGTGGTCTCTCTTCCTTACAGTAGCTACTAGGACTACTAATACTTCTACTACCAGTATACCGGTTCCTGTCTGTCATCTGTTGGTGATCTCTCTTCCTTACAGTGGCTACTAGGACTACTACTACTTCAACTACCAGTATACCGGTTCTTGTCTTTCATATGTTGGTGATCTCTCTTCCTTACAGTGGCTACTAGGACTACTACTACTTCTACCACCAGGAAACCGGTTCCTGTCTGTCACCTGTTGGTGATCTCTCTTCCTTACAGTGGCTACTAGGACTACTACTACTTCACTACCAGTATACCGGTTCCTGTCTGTCATCTGCTGGTGATCTCTCTTCCTTACAGTGGCTACTAGGACTACTACTACTTCAACTACCAGAATACCGGTTCTTGTCTGTCATCTGTTGGTGATCTCTCTTCCTTACAGGAACTACTAGGACTACTACTACTTCACTACCAGTATACCGGTTCTTGTCTTTCATCTGTTGGTGATCTCTCTTCCTTACAGTGGCTACTAGGATTACTACTACTTCCACTACCAGTATACCGGTTCTTGTCTGTCATCTGTTGGTGATATCTCTTCCTTACAGTAACTACTAGGGCTACTACTACTTCACTACCAGTATACCGGTTCTTGTCTGTCATCTGTTGGTGATCTCTCTTCCTTACATTGGCTACTAGGACTACTACTACTTAACTACCAGTATACCGGTTCCTGTCTGTCATCTGTTGGTGATCTCTCTTCCTTACAGTAACTACTAGGACTACTACTACTTCAACTACCAGGATACCGGTTCCTCTCTCTCATCTGTTGGTGATCTCTCTTCCTTACAGTAGCTACTAGGACTACTACTACTACAACTACCAGTATACCGGTTCCTGTCTGTCATCTGCTGGTGATCTCTCTTCCTTACAGTGGCTACTAGGACTACTACTACTTCAACTACCAGAATACCGGTTCTTGTCTGTCATCTGTTGGTGATCTCTCTTCCTTACAGGAACTACTAGGACTACTACTACTTCACTACCAGTATACCGGTTCCTGTCTTTCATATGTTGGTGATCTCTCTTCCTTACAGTGGCTACTAGGACTACTACTACTTCACTACCAGTTTACCGGTTCCTGTCTGTCATCTGTTGGTGATCTCTCTTCCTTACAGTGGCTACTAGGACTACTACTACTTCAACTACCAGTATACCGATTCCTGTCTTTCATGTGTTGGTGATCTCTCTTCCTTACAGTGGCTACTAGGACTACTACTACTTCTACTACCAGGATACCGGTTCCTGTCTGTCATCTGTTGGTGATCTCTCTTCCTTACAGTGGCAACTAGGACTACTACTACTTCACTACCAGTATACAGGTTCCTGTCTGTCATCTGTTAGTGATGTCTCTTCCTTACAGTGGCTACTAGGACTACTACTACTTCTACTACCGGTATACCGGTTTTTGTCTTTCATCTGTTGGTGATCTCTCTTCCTTACAGTGGCTACTAGGACTACTACTACTTCACTACCAGTATACCGGTTCTTGTCTGTCATCTGTTGGTGATCTCTCTTCCTTACAGTGGCTACTAGGACTACTACTACTTCTACTACCAGTATACCGGTTCTTGTCTGTCATCTGTTGGTGATATCTCTTCCTTACATTAACTACTAGGACTACTACTACTTCACTACCAGTATACCGGTTCTTGTCTGCCATCTGTTGGTGATCTCTCTTCCTTACAGTGGCTACTAGGACTACTACTATTTCACTACCAGTATACCGGTTCCTGTCTTTCATCTGTTGGTGATCTCTCTTCCTTACAGTGGCTACTAGGACTACTACTACTTCACTACCAGTTTACCGGTTCCTGTCTGTCATCTGTTGGTGATCTCTCTTCCTTACAGTGGCTACTAGGACTACTACTACTTCAACTACCAGTATACCGGCTCCTGTCTTTCATCTGTTGGTGATCTCTCTTCCTTACAGTGGCTACTAGGACTACTACTACTTCTACTACCAGGATACCGGTTCCTGTCTGTCATCTGTTGGTGATCTCTCTTCCTTACAGTGGCTACTAGGACTACTACTACTTCACTACCAGTATACCGGTTAATTGTCTGTCATCTGTTGGTGATCTCTCTTCCTTACAGTGGCTACTAGGACTACTACTACTTCAACTACCAGTATACCGGTTCCTGTCTTTCATCTGTTGGTGATCTCTCTTCCTTACAGTGGCTACTAGGACTACTACTACTTCTACTACCAGTATACCGGTTCCTGTCTGTCATCTGTTGGTGATCTCTCTTTCTTACAGTGGCTACTAGGACTACTACTACTTCACTACCAGTATACCGGTTAATTGTCTGTCATCTGTTGGTGATCTCTCTTCCTTACAGTAACTACTAGGACTACTACTACTTCAACTACCAGTATACCGGTTCCTGTCTGTCATCTGTTGGTGATCTCTCTTCCTTACAGTTGCTACTAGGACTACTACTACTTCTACTACCAGGATACCGGTTCTTGTCTGTCATCTGTTGGTGATCTCTCTTCCTTACAGTCGCTACTAGGACTACTACTACTTCTACTACCAGGATACCGGTTCTTGTCTGTCATCTGTTGGTGATCTCTCTTCCTTACAGTGGCTACTAGGACTACTGCTACTTCTACTACCAGTATACCGGTTCTTGTCTGTCATCTGTTGGTGATCTCTCTTCCTTACAGTAACTACTAGGACTACTACTACTTCTACTACCAGTAAACCGGTTCTTGTCTGTCATCTGTTGGTGATCTCTCTTCCTTACAGTGGCTACTAGGACAACTACTACTTCAACTACCAGTATAACGGTTCTTGTCTGTCATCTGTTGGTGATCTCCCTTCCTTACAGTGGCTACTAGGACTACTACTACTTCGACTACCAGTATACCGGTTCTTGTCTGTCATCTGTTGGTGATCTCTCTTCCTTACAGTAACTACTAGGACTACTACTACTTCACTACCAGTATACCAGTTCTTGTCTGTCATCTGTTGGTGATCTCTCTTCCTTACAGTGGCTACTAGGACTACTGCTACTTCTACTACCAGTATACCGGTTCTTGTCTGTCATCTGTTGGTGATCTCTCTTCCTTACAGTGGCTACTACGACTACTACTACTTCACTACCAGTAAACCGGTTCTTGTCTGTCATCTGTTGGTGATCTCTCTTCCTTACAGTGGCTGCTAGGACTACTACTACTTCAACTACCAGTATACCGGTTCTTGTCTTTCATATGCTGGTGATCTCTTTTCCTTACAGTGGCTACTAGGACTACTACTACTTCTACTACCAGTATACCGGTTCTTGTCTGTCATCTGTTGGTGATTTCTCTTCCTTACAGGAACTACTAGGACTACTACTACTTCACTACCAGTATACCGGTTCTTGTCTGTCATCTGTTGGTGATCTCTCTTCCTTACAGTGGCTACTAGGATTACTACTACTTCCACTACCAGTTTACCGGTTCTTGTCTGTCATCTGTTGGTGATATCTCTTCCTTACAGTAACTACTAGGGCTACTACTACTTCACTACCAGTATACCGGTTCTTGTCTGTCATCTGTTGGTGATCTCTCTTCCTTACAGTGGCTACCAGGACTACTACTACTTAACTACCAGTATACCGGTTCCTGTCTGTCATATGTTGGTGATCGCTCTTCCTTACAGTAACTACTAGGACTACTACTACTTCAACTACCAGGATACCGGTTCCTGTCTCTCATCTGTTGGTGATCTCTCTTCCTTACAGTAGCTACTAGGACTACTACTACTACAACTACCAGTATACCGGTTCTTGTCTGTCATCTGTGGTGATATCTCTTCCTTACAGTAACTACTAGGACTACTACTACTTAAACTACTAGTATACCGGTTCCTGTCTTTCATATGTTGGTGATCTCTCTTCCTTACAGTAACTACTAGGACTACTACTACTACTTCAAGTACCAGTTTACCGGTTCCTGTCTGTCATCTGTTGGTGATCTCTCTTCCTTACAGTGGCTACTAGGACTACTACTACTTCACTACCAGTTTACCGGTTCCTGTCTGTCATCTGTTGGTGATCTCTCTTCCTTACAGTGGCTACTAGGATTACTACTACTTCAACTACCAGTATACCGGTTCCTGTCTTTCATGTGTTGGTGATCTCTCTTCCTTACAGTGGCTACTAGGACTACTACTACTTCTACTACCAGGATACCGGTTCCTGTCTGTCATCTGTTGGTGATCTCTCTTCCTTACAGTGGCAACTAGGACTACTACTACTTCACTACCAGTATACAGGTTCCTGTCTGTCATCTGTTAGTGATCTCTCTTCCTTACAGTGGCTACTAGGACTACTACTACTTCTACTACCGGTATACCGGTTTTTGTCTTTCATCTGTTTGTGATCTCTCTTCCTTACAGTGGCTACTAGGACTACTACTACTTCACTACCAGTATACCGGTTCCTGTCTGTCATCTGTTGGTGATCTCTCTTCCTTACAGTGGCTACTAGGACTACTACTACTTCTACTACCAGTATACCGGTTCTTGTCTGTCATTTGTTGGTGATCTCTCTTCCTTACAGTGGCTACTAGGACTACTACTACTTCACTACCAGTTTACCGGTTCCTGTCTGTCATCTGTTGGTGATCTCTCTTCCTTACAGTGGCTACTAGGACTACTACTACTTCAACTACCAGTATACCGGCTCCTGTCTTTCATCTGTTGGTGATCTCTCTTCCTTACAGTGGCTACTAGGACTACTACTACTTCTACTACCAGGATACCGGTTCCTGTATGTCATCTGTTGGTGATCTCTCTTCCTTACAGTGGCTACTAGGACTACTACTACTTTACTACCAGTATACCGGTTAATTGTCTGTCATCTGTTGGTGATCTCTCTTCCTTACAGTGGCTACTAGGACTACTACTACTTCAACTACCAGTATACCGGTTCCTGTCTTTCATCTGTTGGTGATCTCTCTTCCTTACAGTGGCTACTAGGACTACTACTACTTCTACTACCAGTATACCGGTTCCTGTCTGTCATCTGTTGGTGATCTCTCTTCCTTACAGTGGCTACTAGGACTACTACTACTTCACTACCAGTATACCGGTTAATTGTCTGTCATCTGTTGGTGATCTCTCTTCCTTACAGTAACTACTAGGACTACTACTACTTCAACTAACAGTATACCGGTTCCTGTCTGTCATCTCTTGGTGATCTCTCTTCCTTACAGTGGCTACTAGGGCTACTACTACTTCTACTACCAGGATACCGGTTCTTGTCTGTCATCTGTTGGTGATCTCTCTTCCTTACAGTCGCTACTAGGACTACTACTACTTCTACTACCAGGATACCGGTTCCTGTCTCTCATCTGTTGGTGATCTCTCTTCCTTACAGTAGCTACTAGGACTACTACTACTTTAACTACCAGTATACAGGTTCCTGTCTGTCATCTGTTGGTGATCTCTCTTCCTTACAGTGGCTACTAGGACAACTACTACTTCAACTACCAGTATAACGGTTCTTGTCTGTCATCTGTTGGTGATCTCCCTTCCTTACAGTGGCTACTAGGACTACTACTACTTCGACTACCAGTATACTGGTTCTTGTCTGTCATCTGTTGGTGATCTCTCTTCCTTACAGTAACTACTAGGACTACTACTACTTCACTACCAGTATACCAGTTCTTGTCTGTCATCTGTTGGTGATCTCTCTTCCTTACAGTGGCTACTAGGACTACTACTACTTCACTACTAGTATACTGGTTCCTGTCTTTCATCTGTTGGTGATCTCTCTTCCTTACAGTCGCTACTAGGACTACTACTACTTCTACTACCAGGATACCGGTTCCTGTCTCTCATCTGTTGGTGATCTCTCTTCCTTACAGTAGCTACTAGGACTACTACTACTTCAACTACCAGTATACAGGTTCTTGTCTGTCATCTGTTGGTGATATCTCTTCCTTACAGTGGCTACTAGGACTACTACTACTTCACTACAAGTATACCGGTTCCTGTCTGTCATCTGTTGGTGATCTCTCTTCCTTACAGTGGCTACTAGGACTACTACTACTTCAACTACCAGTATACCGGTTCCTGTCTTTCATATGTTGGTGATCTCTCTTCCTTACAGTGGCTACTAGGACTACTACTACTTCTACTACCAGGACACCGGTTCTTGTCTGTCATCTGTTGTGATCTCTCTTCCTTACAGTGGCTACTAGGACTACTAATACTTCACTACCAGTATACAAGTTCCTGTCTGTCATCTGTTGGTGATCTCTCTTCCTTACAGTGGCTACTAGGACTACTACTACTTCTACTACCAGTATACCGGTTCTTGTATTTCATCTGTTGGTGATCTCTCTTCCTTACAGTGGCTACTAGGACTACTACTACTTCTACTACCAGTAAACCGGTTCTTGTCTGTCATCTGTTGGTGATCTCTCTTCCTTACAGTGGCTACTAGGACAACTACTACTTCAACTACCAGTATAACGGTTCTTGTCTGTCATCTGTTGGTGATCTCCCTTCCTTACAGTGGCTACTAGGACTACTACTACTTCGACTACCAGTATACCGGTTCTTGTCTGTCATCTGTTGGTGATCTCTCTTCCTTACAGTAACTACTAGGACTACTACTACTTCACTACCAGTATACCAGTTCTTGTCTGTCATCTGTTGGTGATCTCTCTTCCTTACAGTGGCTACTAGGACTACTACTACTTCACTACCAGTATACCGGTTCCTGTATGTCATCTGTTGGTGATCTCTCTTCCTTACAGTAACTACTAGGACTACTACTACTTCAACTACCAGGATACCGGTTCCTGTCTCTCATCTGTTGGTGATCTCTCTTCCTTACAGTAGCTACTAGGACTACTACTACTTCATCTAGCAGGATACCGGTTCCTGTCTGTCATCTGTTGGTGATCTCTCTTCCTTACAGTGGCTACTAGGACTACTACTACTTCACTACCAGTTTACCGGTTCCTGTCTGTCATCTGTTGGTGATCTCTCTTCCTTACAGTGGCTACTAGGACTACTACTACTTCAACTACCAGTATACCGGTTCCTGTCTTTCATATGTTGGTGATCTCTCTTCCTTACAGTGGCTACTAGGACTACTACTACTTCTACTACCAGGATACCGGTTCTTGTCTGTCATCTGTTGTGATCTCTCTTCCTTACAGTGGCTACTAGGACTACTAATACTTCACTACCAGTATACAAGTTCCTGTCTGTCATCTGTTGGTGATCTCTCTTCCTTACAGTGGCTACTAGGACTACTACTACTTCTACTACCAGTAAACCGGTTCTTGTCTGTCATCTGTTGGTGATCTCTCTTCCTTACAGTGGCTACTAGGACAACTACTACTTCAACTACCAGTATAACGGTTCTTGTCTGTCATCTGTTGGTGATCTCCCTTCTTTACAGTGGCTACTAGGACTACTACTACTTCGACTACCAGTATACCGGTTCTTGTCTGTCATCTGTTGGTGATCTCTCTTCCTTACAGTAACTACTAGGACTACTACTACTTCACTACCAGTATACCAGTTCTTGTCTGTCATCTGTTGGTGATCTCTCTTCCTTACAGTGGCTACTAGGACTACTACTACTTCACTACCAGTATACCGGTTCCTGTCTGTCATCTGTTGGTGATCTCTCTTCCTTACAGTCGCTACTAGGACTACTACTACTTCTAATACCAGGATACCGTTCCTGTCTCTCATCTGTTGGTGATCTCTCTTCCTTACAGTAGCTACTAGGACTACTACTACTTCAACTACCAGTATACAGGTTCTTGTCTGTCATCTGTTGGTGATATCTCTTCCTTACAGTGGCTACTAGGACTACTACTACTTCACTACCAGTTTACCGGTTCCTGTCTGTCATCTGTTGGTGATCTCTCTTCCTTACAGTAACTACTAGGACTACTACTACTTCTACTACCAGGATACCGGTTCCTGTCTCTCATCTGTTGGTGATCTCTCTTCCTTACAGTTGCTACTAGGACTACTACTACTTCTACTACCAGGATACCGGTTCCTGTCTGTCATCTGTTGGTGATCTCTCTTCCTTACAGTGGCTACTAGGACTACTACTACTTCACTACCAGTTTACCGGTTCCTGTCTGTCATCTGTTGGTGATCTCTCTTCCTTACAGTGGCTACTAGGACTACTACTACTTCAACTACCAGTATACCGGTTTATGTCTTTCATATGTTGGTGATCTCTCTTCCTTACAGTGGCTACTAGGACTACTACTACTTCTACTACCAGGACACCGGTTCTTGTCTGTCATCTGTTGGTGATCTCTCTTCCTTACAGTGGCTACTAGGACTACTAATACTTCACTACCAGTATACAAGTTCCTGTCTGTCATCTGTTGGTGATCTCTCTTCCTTACAGTGGCTACTAGGACTACTACTACTTCTACTACCAGTATACCGGTTCTTGTCTGTCATCTGTTGGTGATCTCTCTTCCTTACAGTGGCTACTAGGACAACTACTACTACTTCAACTACCAGTATAACGGTTCTTGTCTGTCATCTGTTGGTGATCTCCCTTCCTTACAGTGGCTACTAGGACTACTACTACTTCGACTTCCAGTATACCGGTTCTTGTCTGTCATCTGTTGGTGATATCTCTTCCTTACAGTGGCTTCTAGGACTACTACTACTTCACTACCAGTATACCGGTTCCTGTCTGTCATCTGTTGGTGATCTCTCTTCCTTAGAGTGGCTGCTATGACTACTACTACTTCAACTACCAGTATACCGGTTCTTGTCTTTCATATGCTGGTGATCTATTTTCCTTACAGGGGCTACTAGGACTACTACTACTTCTACTACCAGTATACCGGTTCCTGTCTCTCATCTGTTGGTGATCTCTCTTCCTTAAAGTGGCTACTAGGACTACTACTACTTCTACTACCAGAACACCGGTTCTTGTCTGTCATCTGTTGGTGATCTCTCTTCCTTACAGTGGCTACTAGGACTACTACTACTTCACTACCAGTATACCGGTTCCTGTCTGTCATCTGTTGGTGATCTCTCTTCCTTACAGTAACTACTAGGACTACTACTACTTCAACTACCAGGATACCGGTTCCTGTCTCTCATCTGTTGGTGATCTCTCTTCCTTACAGTAGCTACTAGGACTACTACTACTTCAACTACCAGTATACCGGTTCTTGTCTGTCATCTGTGGTGATATCTCTTCCTTACAGTAACTACTAGGACTACTACTACTTCAACTACCAGTATACCGGTTCCTGTCTTTCATATGTTGGTGATCTCTCTTCCTTACAGTGGCTACTAGGACTACTACTACTTCTACTACCAGGATAGCGGTTCCTGTCTGTCATCTGTTGGTGATCTCTCTTCCTTACAGTGGCTACTAGAACTACTACTACTTCACTACCAGTTTACCGGTTCCTGTCTGTCATCTGTTGGTGATCTCTCTTCCTTACAGTGGCTACTAGGACTACTACTACTTCAACTACCAGTATACCGGTTCCTGTCTTTCATATGTTGGTGATCTCTCTTCCTTACAGTCGCTACTAGGACTACTACTACTTCTACTACCAGGATACCGGTTCTTGTCTGTCATCTGTTGGTGATCTCTCTTCCTTACAGTGGCTACTAGGACTACTAATACTTCACTACCAGTATACAAGTTCCTGTCTGTCATCTGTTGGTGATCTCTCTTCCTTACAGTGGCTACTAGGACTACTACTACTTCTACTACCAGTATACCGGTTCTTGTCTGTCATCTGTTGGTGATCTCTCTTCCTTACAGTGGCTACTAGGACAACTACTACTACTTCAACTACCAGTATAACGGTTCTTGTCTGTCATCTGTTGGTGATCTCCCTTCCTTACAGTGGCTACTAGGACTACTACTACTTCGACTTCCAGTATACCGGTTCTTGTCTGTCATCTGTTGGTGATATCTCTTCCTTACAGTGGCTTCTAGGACTACTACTACTTCACTACCAGTATACCGGTTCCTGTCTGTCATCTGTTGGTGATCTCTCTTCCTTAGAGTGGCTGCTATGACTACTACTACTTCAACTACCAGTATACCGGTTCTTGTCTTTCATATGCTGGTGATCTATTTTCCTTACAGGGGCTACTAGGACTACTACTACTTCTACTACCAGTATACCGGTTCCTGTCTCTCATCTGTTGGTGATCTCTCTTCCTTAAAGTGGCTACTAGGACTACTACTACTTCTACTACCAGAACACCGGTTCTTGTCTGTCATCTGTTGGTGATCTCTCTTCCTTACAGTGGCTACTAGGACTACTACTACTTCACTACCAGTATACCGGTTCCTGTCTGTCATCTGTTGGTGATCTCTCTTCCTTACAGTAACTACTAGGACTACTACTACTTCAACTACCAGGATACCGGTTCCTGTCTCTCATCTGTTGGTGATCTCTCTTCCTTACAGTAGCTACTAGGACTACTACTACTTCAACTACCAGTATACCGGTTCTTGTCTTTCATCTGTGGTGATATCTCTTCCTTACAGTAACTACTAGGACTACTACTACTTCAACTACCAGTATACCGGTTCCTGTCTTTCATATGTTGGTGATCTCTCTTCCTTACAGTGGCTACTAGGACTACTACTACTTCTACTACCAGGATAGCGGTTCCTGTCTGTCATATGTTGGTGATCTCTCTTCCTTACAGTGGCAACTAGAACTACTACTACTTCACTACCAGTTTACCGGTTCCTGTCTGTCATCTGTTGGTGATCTCTCTTCCTTACAGTGGCTACTAGGACTACTACTACTTCAACTACCAGTATACCGGTTCCTGTCTTTCATATGTTGGTGATCTCTCTTCCTTACAGTCGCTACTAGGACTACTACTACTTCTACTACCAGGATACCGGTTCTTGTCTGTCATCTGTTGGTGATCTCTCTTCCTTACAGTGGCTACTAGGACTACTACTACTTCACTACCAGTATACCGGTTCTTGTCTGTCATCTGTTGGTGATCTCTCTTCCTTACAGTGGCTACTAGGACTACTACTACTTCTACTACCAGTATACCGGTTCTTGTCTGTCATCTGTTGGTGATATCTCTTCCTTACAGTAACTACTAGGACTACTACTACTTCACTACCAGTATACCGGTTCTTGTCTGCCATCTGTTGGTGATCTCTCTTCCTTACAGTGGCTACTAGGACTACTACTATTTCACTACCAGTATACCGGTTCCTGTCTTTCATCTGTTGGTGATCTCTCTTCCTTACAGTGGCTACTAGGACTACTACTACTTCACTACCAGTTTACGGGTTCCTGTCTGTCATCTGTTGGTGATCTCTCTTCCCTACAGTGGCTACTAGGACTACTACTACTTCAACTACCAGTATATCGGTTCCTGTCTTTCATCTGTTGGTGATCTCTCTTCCTTACAGTCGCTACTAGGACTACTACTACTTCTACTACCAGGATACCGGTTCCTGTCTGTCATCTGTTGGTGAACTCTCTTCCTTACAGTGGCTACTAGGACTACTACTACTTCACTACCAGTATACCGGTTAATTGTCTGTCATCTGTTGGTGATCTCTCTTCCTTACAGTTGGTACTAGGACTACTGCTACTTCTACTACCAGTATACCGGTTCTTGCCTGTCATCTGTTGGTGATCTCTCTTCCTTACAGTGGCTACTAGGACTACTACTACTTCTACTACCAGTATACCGGTTCTTGTCTGTCATCTGTTGGTGATATCTCTTCCTTACAGTAACTACTAGGACTACTACTACTTCACTACCAGTATACCGGTTCTTGTCTGTCATCTGTTGGTGATCTCTCTTCCTTACAGTGGCTACTAGGACTACTACTACTTCACTACCAGTATACCGGTTCTTGTCTGTCATCTGTTGGTGATCTCTCTTCCTTACAGTGGCTACTAGGACTACTACTACTTCTACTACCATTATACCGGTTCTTGTCTGTCATCTGTTGGTGATCTCTCTTCCTTACAGTTGCTACTAGGACTACTGCTACTTCTACTACCAGTATACCGGTTCTTGTCTGTCATCTGTTGGTGATCTCTCTTCCTCACAGTGGCTACTAGGACTACTACTACTTCTACTACCAGTATACCGGTTCTTGTCTGTCATCTGTTGGTGATATCTCTTCCTTACAGTAACTACTAGGACTACTACTACTTCACTACCAGTATACCGGTTCTTGTCTGCCATCTGTTGGTGATCTCTCTTCCTTACAGTGGCTACTAGGACTACTACTATTTCACTACCAGTATACCGGTTCCTGTCTTTCATCTGTTGGTGATCTCTCTTCCTTACAGTGGCTACTAGGACTACTACTACTTCACTACCAGTTTACGGGTTCCTGTCTGTCATCTGTTGGTGATCTCTCTTCCCTACAGTGGCTACTAGGACTACTACTACTTCAACTACCAGTATACCGGTTCCTGTCTTTCATCTGTTGGTGATCTCTCTTCCTTACAGTCGCTACTAGGACTACTACTACTTCTACTACCAAGATACCGGTTCCTGTCTGTCATTTGTTGGTGAACTCTCTTCCTTACAGTGGCTACTAGGACTACTACTACTTCACTACCAGTATACCGGTTAATTGTCTGTCATCTGTTGGTGATCTCTCTTCCTTACAGTTGCTACTAGGACTACTGCTACTTCTACTACCAGTATACCGGTTCTTGTCTGTCATCTGTTGGTGATCTCTCTTCCTTACAGTGGTTACTAGGACTACTACTACTTCTACTACCAGTATACCGGTTCTTGTCTGTCATCTGTTGGTGATATATCTTCCTTACAGTAACTACTAGGACTACTACTACTTCACTACCAGTATACCGGTTCTTGTCTGTCATCTGTTGGTGATCTCTCTTCCTTACAGTGGCTACTAGGACTACTACTACTTCACTACCAGTATACCGGTTCTTGTCTGTCATCTGTTGGTGATCTCTCTTCCTTACAGTGGCTACTAGGACTACTACTACTTCTACTACCATTATACCGGTTCTTGTCTGTCATCTGTTGGTGATCTCTCTTCCTTACAGTGGCTACTAGGACTACTACTACTTCACTACCAGTATACCGGTTCTTGTCTGTCATCTGTTGGTGATTTCTCTTCCTTACAGTGGCTACTAGGACTACTACTACTTCACTACCAGTATACCGGTTCTTGTCTGTCATCTGTTGGTGATCTCTCTTCCTTACAGTGGCTACTAGGACTACTACTACTTCTACTACCAGTATACCGGTTCTTGTCTGTCATCTGTTGGTGATATCTCTTCCTTACAGTAACTACTAGGACTACTACTACTTCACTACCAGTATACCAGTTCTTGTCTGCCATCTGTTGGTGATCTCTCTTCCTTACAGTGGCTACTAGGACTACTACTATTTCACTACCAGTATACCGGTTCTTGTCTGTCATCTGTTGGTGATCTCTCTTCCTTACAGTGGCTACTAGGACTACTACTACTTCACTACCAGTATACCGGTTCTTGTCTGTCATCTGTTGGTGATCTCTCTTCCTTACAGTGGCTACTAGGACTACTACTACTTCTACTACCAGTATACCGGTTCTTGTCTGTCATCTGTTGGTGATATCTCTTCCTTACAGTGGCTACTAGGACTACTACTACTTCTACTACCAGGATACCGGTTCCTGTCTTTCATCTGTTGGTGATCTCTCTTCCTTACAGTGGCTACTAGGACTACTACTACTTCACTACCAGTATACCGGTTAATTGTCTGTCACCTGTTGGTGATCTCTCTTCCTTACATTAACTACTAGGACTACAACAACTTCTACTACCAGTATACCGGTTCTTGTCTGTCATCTGTTGGTGATCTCTCTTCCTTACAGTGGCTACTAGGACTACTACTACTTCTACTACCAGTATACCAGTTCCTGTCTGTCATCTGTTGGTGATCTCTCTTCCTTACAGTTGCTACTAGGACTACTGCTACTTCTACCACCAGTATACCGGTTCCTGTCTGTCATCTGTTGGTTATCTCTCTACCTTACAGTGGCTACTAGGACTACTACTACTTCACTACCAGTAAACCGGTTCTTGTCTGTCATCTGTTGGTGATCTCTCTTCCTTACAGTGGCTACTAGGACTACTACTACTTCACTACCAGTATACCGGTTCCTGTCTGTCATCTGTTGGTGATCTCTCTTCCTTAGAGTGGCTACTAGGACTACTACTACTTCAACTACCAGTATACCGGTTCCTGTCTTTCATCTGTTGGTGATCTCTCTTCCCTACAGTGGCTACTAGGACTACTACTACTTCTTATACCAGTATACCGGTTCCTGTCTGTCATCTGTTGGTGATCTCTCTTCCTTACAGTGGCTACTAGGACTATTACTACTTCAGTACCAGTATACCGGTTCCTGTCTGTCATCTGTTGGTGATCTCTCTTCCTTACTGTGGCTACTAGGACTACTACTACTTCACTACCAGTATACCGGTTCTTGTCTGTCATCTGTTGGTGATCTCTCTTCCTTACAGTGGCTACTAGGACTACTACTACTTCTACTACCAGGATACCGGTTCTTGTCTGTCATATGTTGGTGATCTCTCTTCCTTACAGTGGCTACTAAGACTACTACTACTTCTACTACCAGGATACCGGTTCCTGTCTGTCATCTGTTGGTGATCTCTCTTCCTTACAGTGGCTACTAGGACTACTACTACTACTTCCACTACCAGTATACCGGTTCCTGTCTTTCATCTGTTGGTGATCTCTCTTCCTTACAGTGGCTACTAGGACTACAACAACTTCTACTACCAGTATACCGGTTCTTGTCTGTCATCTGTTGGTGATCTCTCTTCCTTACAGTCACTAGGACTACTACTACTTCTACTACCAGTATACCGGTTCCTGTCTGTCATCTGTTGGTGATCTCTCTTCCTTACAGTTGCTACTAGGACTACTGCTACTTCTACTACCAGTATACCGGTTCTTGTCTGTCATCTGTTGGTGATCTCTCTTCCTTACAGTGGCTACTACGACTACTACTACTTCACTACCAGTATACCGGTTCCTGTCTGTCATCTGTTGGTGATCTCTCTTCATTACAGTGGCTACTAGGACTGCTACTACTTCACTACCAGGATACCGGTTCTTGTCTGTCATCTGTTGGTGATCTCTCTTCCTTACAGTGGCTACTAGGACTACTACTACTTCAACTACCAGTATACCGGTTCCTGTCTGTCATCTGTTGGTGATCTCTCTTCCTTAAAGTGGCTGCTAGGACTACTACTACTTCTACTACCAGGATACCGGTTCCTGTCTGTCATCTGTTGGTGATCTCTCTTCCTTACATTAACTACTAGGACTACAACAACTTCTACTGCCAGTATACCGGTTCTTGTCTGTCATCTGTTGGTGATCTCTCCTCCTTACAGTGGCTACTAGGACTACTACTACTTCACTACCAGTATACCGGTTCCTGTCTGTCATCTGTTGGTGATCTCTCTTCCTTACAGTGGCTACTAGGACTACTACTACTTCACTACCAGTATACCGGTTAATTGTCTGTCATCTGTTGGTGATCTCTCTTCCTTACATTAACTACTAGGACTACAACAACTTCTACTACCAGTATACCGGTTCTTGTCTGTCATCTGTTGGTGATCTCTCTTCCTTACAGTGGCTACTAGGACTACTACTACTTCTACTATCAGTATACCGGTTCCTGTCTTTCATCTGTTGGTGATCTCTCTTCCTTACAGTGGCTACTAGGACTACTACTACTTCTACTACCAGTATACCGGTTCTTGTCTGTCATCTGTTGGTGATCTCTCTTCCTTACAGTGGCTACTAGGACTACTACTACCTCACAACCAGTAAACCTGTTCTTTTCTGTCATCTGTTGGTGATCTCTCTTCCTTACAGTGGCTACTAGGACTACTACTACTTCACTACCAGTATACCGGTTCCTGTCTGTCATCTGTTGGTGATCTCTCTTCCTTACAGTGGCTACTAGGACTACTACTACTTCAACTACCAGTATACCGGTTCCTGTCTTTCATCTGTTGGTGATCTCTCTTCCTTACAGTGGCTACTAGGACTACTACTACTTCTACTACCAGTATACCGGTTCCTGTCTGTCATCTGTTGGTGATCTCTCTTCCTTACAGTGGCTACTAGGACTACTACTACTTCTACTACCAGGATACCGGTTCCTGTCTGTCATCTGTTGGTGATCTATCTTCCTTACAGTGGCTACTAGGACTACTACTACTACTTCCACTACCAGTATACCGGTTCCTGTCTTTTATCTGTTGGTGATCTCTCTTCCTTACAGTAGCTACTAGGACTACTACTACTTCAACTACCAGTATACCGGTTCTTGTCTGTCATCTGTTGGTGATCTCTCTTCCTTACAGTGGCTACTAGGACTACTACTACTTCACTACCAGTATACCGGTTCCTGTCTGTCATCTGTTGTGATCTCTCTTCCTGACATTGGCTACTAGGACTACTACTACTTCTACTACCAGTATACCGGTTCTTGTCTGTCATCTGTTGGTGATCTCTCTTCCTTACAGTGTCTAATATATACTAGGACTATTACTACTTCTACTACCAGTATACCGGTTCCTGTCTGTCATCTGTTGGTGATCTCTCTTCCTTACAGTGGCTACTAGGACTACTACTACTTCTACTACCAGGATACCGGTTCCTGTCTGTCATCTGTTGGTGATCTCTCTTCCTTACAGTTGCTACTAGGTCTACTACTACTTCACTACCAGGATACCGGTTAATTGTCTGTCATCTGTTGGTGATCTCTCTTCCTTACAGTGGCTACTAGGACTACTACTACTTCACTACCAGTATACCGGTTCCTGTCTTTCATATGTTGGTGATCTCTCTTCCTTACAGTGGCTACTAGGACTACTACTACTTCTACTACCAGGATACCGGTTCCTGTCTGTCATCTGTTGGTGATCTCTCTTCCTTACAGTGGCTACTAGGACTACTACTACTTCACTACCAGGATACCGGTTCTTGTCTGTCATCTGTTGGTGATCTCTCTTCCTTACAGTGGCTACGAGGACTACTACTACTTCAACTACCAGTATACCGGTTCCTGTCTGTCATCTGTTGGTGATCTCTCTTCCTTACAGTGGCTACTAGGACTACTACTACTTCTACTACCAGGATACCGGTTCCTGTCTGTCATCTGTTGGTGATCTCTCTTCCTTACAGTGGCTACTAGGACTGCTACTACTTCACTACCAGGATACCGGTTCTTGTCTGTCATCTGTTGGTGATCTCTCTTCCTTACAGTGGCTACTAGGACTACTACTACTTCAACTACCAGTATACCGGTTCCTGTCTGTCATCTGTTGGTGATCTCTCTTCCTTACAGTGGCTACTAGGACTACTACTACTTCTACTACCAGGATACCGGTTCCTGTCTGTCATCTGTTGGTGATCTCTCTTCCTTACATTAACTACTAGGACTACAACAACTTCTACTACCAGTATACCGGTTCTTGTCTGTCATCTGTTGGTGATCTCTCCTCCTTACAGTGGCTACTAGGACTACTACTACTTCTACTACCAGTATACCGGTTCCTGTCTGTCATCTGTTGGTGATCTCTCTTCCTTACAGTGGCTGCTAGGACTACTACTACTTCTACTACCAGGATACCGGTTCCTGTCTGTCATCTGTTGGTGATCTCTCTTCCTTACATTAACTACTAGGACTACAACAACTTCTACTACCAGTATACCGGTTCTTGTCTGTCATCTGTTGGTGATCTCTCCTCCTTACAGTGGCTACTAGGACTACTACTACTTCTACTACCAGTATACCGGTTCTTGTCTGTCATCTGTTGGTGATCTCTCTTCCTTGCAGTTGCTACTAGGACTACTACTACTTCACTACCAGTATACCGGTTCTTGTCTGTCATCTGTTGGTGATCTCTCTTCCTTACAGTGGCTACTAGGACTACTACTACTTCACTACCAGTATACCGGTTCCTGTCTCTCAACTGTTGGTGATCTCTCTTCCTTAAAGTGGCTACTAGGACTACTACTACTTCACTACCAGTAAACCGGTTCTTGTCTGTCATCTGTTGGTGCTCTCTCTTTCTTACAGTGGCTACTAGGACTACTACTACTTCACTACCAGTATACCGGTTCCTGTCTGTCATATGTTGGTGATCTCTCTTCCTTACAGTGGCTACTAGGACTACTACTACTTCACTACCAGTATACCGGTTCCTGTCTGTCATCTGTTGGTGATATCTCTTCCTTACTGTGGCTACTAGGACTACTACTACTTCACTACCAGTATACCGGTTCTTGTCTGTCATCTGTTGGTGATCTCTCTTCCTTACAGTGGCTACTAGGACTACTACTACTTCTACTACCAGGATACCGGTTCTTGTCTGTCATATGTTGGTGATCTCTCTTCCTTACAGTGGCTACTAAGACTACTACTACTTCTACTACCAGGATACCGGTTCCTGTCTGTCATCTGTTGGTGATCTCTCTTCTTTACAGTGGCTACTAGGACTACTACTACTTCTACTACCAGGATACCGGTTCTTGTCTGTCATCTGTTGGTGATCTCTCTTCCTTACAGTGGCTACTAGGACTACTACTACTTCTACTACCAGGATACCGGTTCCTGTCTGTCATCTGTTGGTGATCTCTCTTCCTTACAGTGGCTACTAGGACTGCTACTACTTCACTACCAGGATACCGGTTCTTGTCTGTCATCTGTTGGTGATCTCTCTTCCTTACAGTAGCTACTAAGACTACTACTACTTCAACTACCAGTATACCGGTTCCTGTCTGTCATCTGTTGGTGATCTCTCTTCCTTACAGTGGCTGCTAGGACTACTACTACTTCTACTACCAGGATACCGGTTCCTGTCTGTCATCTGTTGGTGATCTCTCTTCCTTACATTAACTACTAGGACTACAACAACTTCTACTACCAGTATACCGGTTCTTGTCTGTCATCTGTTGGTGATCTCTCCTCCTTACAGTGGCTACTAGGACTACTACTACTTCTACTACTAGTACACCGGTTCCTGTCTGTCATCTGTTGGTGATCTCTCTTCCTTACAGTGGCTGCTAGGACTACTACTACTTCTACTACCAGGATACCGGTTCCTGTCTGTCATCTGTTGGTGATCTCTCTTCCTTACATTAACTACTAGGACTACAACAACTTCTACTACCAGTATACCGGTTCTTGTCTGTCATCTGTTGGTGATCTCTCCTCCTTACAGTGGCTACTAGGACTACTACTACTTCTACTACCAGGATACCGGTTCTTGTCTGTCATATGTTGGTGATCTCTCTTCCTTACAGTGGCTACTAAGACTACTACTACTTCTACTACCAGGATACCGGTTCCTGTCTGTCATCTGTTGGTGATCTCTCTTCCTTACAGTGGCTACTAGGACTGCTACTACTTCACTACCAGGATACCGGTTCTTGTCTGTCATCTGTTGGTGATCTCTCTTCCTTACAGTGGCTACTAGGACTACTACTACTTCAACTACCAGTATACCGGTTCCTGTCTGTCATCTGTTGGTGATCTCTCTTCCTTACAGTGGCTGCTAGGACTACTACTACTTCTACTACCAGGATACCGGTTCCTGTCTGTCATCTGTTGGTGATCTCTCTTCCTTACATTAACTACTAGGACTACAACAACTTCTACTACCAGTATACCGGTTCTTGTCTGTCATCTGTTGGTGATCTCTCTTCCTTACAGTGGCTACTAGGACTACTACTACTTCTACTACCAGTATACCGGTTCCTGTCTTTCATCTGTTGGTGATCTCTCTTCCTTACAGTGGCTACTAGGACTACTACTACTTCAACTACCAGTATACCGGTTCCTGTCTTTCATCTGTTGGTGATCTCTCTTCCTTACAGTGGCTGCTAGGACTACTACTACTTCTACTACCAGTATACCGGTTCCT
The DNA here is from genome assembly GCA_936450465.1 of Gibbula magus. Lineage (NCBI taxonomy): Eukaryota > Metazoa > Mollusca > Gastropoda > Trochida > Trochidae > Gibbula > Gibbula magus. Next base: position 28,543,500 of record OW388305.1, on the reverse strand, counting down.
GTCTGTCATCTGTTGGTGATCTCTCTTCCTTACAGTGGCTACTAGGACTACTACTACTTCTACTACCAGGATACCGGTTCCTGTCTGTCATCTGTTGGTGATCTATCTTCCTTACAGTGGCTACTAGGACTACTACTACTACTTCCACTACCAGTATACCGGTTCCTGTCTTTTATCTGTTGGTGATCTCTCTTCCTTACAGTAGCTACTAGGACTACTACTACTTCAACTACCAGTATACCGGTTCTTGTCTGTCATCTGTTGGTGATCTCTCTTCCTTACAGTGGCTACTAGGACTACTACTACTTCACTACCAGTATACCGGTTCCTGTCTGTCATCTGTTGTGATCTCTCTTCCTGACATTGGCTACTAGGACTACTACTACTTCTACTACCAGTATACCGGTTCTTGTCTGTCATCTGTTGGTGATCTCTCTTCCTTACAGTGTCTAATATATACTAGGACTATTACTACTTCTACTACCAGTATACCGGTTCCTGTCTGTCATCTGTTGGTGATCTCTCTTCCTTACAGTGGCTACTAGGACTACTACTACCTTTACTACCAGGATACCGGTTCCTGTCTGTCATCTGTTGGTGATCTCTCTTCCTTACAGTTGCTACTAGGTCTACTACTACTTCACTACCAGTATACCGGTTGATTGTCTGTCATCTGTTGGTGATCTCTCTTCCTTACAGTGGCTACTAGGACTACTACTACTTCACTACCAGTATACCGGTTCCTGTCTTTCATATGTTGGTGATCTCTCTTCCTTACAGTGGCTACTAGGACTACTACTACTTCTACTACCAGGATACCGGTTCCTGTCTGTCATCTGTTGGTGATCTCTCTTCCTTACAGTGGCTACTAGGACTACTACTACTTCACTACCAGGATACCGGTTCTTGTCTGTCATCTGTTGGTGATCTCTCTTCCTTACAGTGGCTACTAGGACTACTACTACTTCACTACCAGTATACCGGTTCTTGTCTGTCATCTGTTGGTGATCTCTCTTCCTTACAGTTGCTACTAGGACTACTACTACTTCACTACCAGTATACCGGTTCTTGTCTGTCATCTGTTGGTGATCTCTCTTCCTTACAGTGGCTACTAGGACTACTACTACTTCACTACCAGTATACCGGTTCCTGTCTGTCATCTGTTGGTGATCTCTCTTCCTTAAAGTGGCTACTAGGACTACTACTACTTCACTACCAGTAAACCGGTTCTTGTCTGTCATCTGTTGGTGCTCTCTCTTCCTTACAGTGGCTACTAGGACTACTACTACTTCACTACCAGTATACCGGTTCCTGTCTGTCATATGTTGGTGATCTCTCTTCCTTACAGTGGCTACTAGGACTACTACTACTTCACTACCAGTATACCGGTTCCTGTCTGTCATCTGTTGGTGATATCTCTTCCTTACTGTGGCTACTAGGACTACTACTACTTCACTACCAGTATACCGGTTCTTGTCTGTCATCTGTTGGTGATCTCTCTTCCTTACAGTGGCTACTAGGACTACTACTACTTCTACTACCAGGATACCGGTTCTTGTCTGTCATATGTTGGTGATCTCTCTTCCTTACAGTGGCTACTAAGACTACTACTACTTCTACTACCAGGATACCGGTTCCTGTCTGTCATCTGTTGGTGATCTCTCTTCCTTACAGTGGCTGCTAGGACTACAACAACTTCTACTACCAGTATACCGGTTCTTGTCTGTCATCTGTTGGTAATCTCTCCTCCTTACAGTGGCTACTAGGACTACTACTACTTCTACTACCAGTATACCGGTTCTTGTCTGTCATCTGTTGGTGATCTCTCTTCCTTACAGTTGCTACTAGGACTACTACTACTTCACTACCAGTATACCGGTTCTTGTCTGTCATCTGTTGGTGATCTCTCTTCCTTACAGTGGCTACTAGGACTACTACTACTTCACTACCAGTATACCGGTTCCTGTCTGTCATCTGTTGGTGATCTCTCTTCCTTAAAGTGGCTACTAGGACTACTACTACTTCACTACCAGTAAACCGGTTCTTGTCTGTCATCTGTTGGTGCTCTCTCTTCCTCACAGTGGCTACTAGGACTACTACTACTTCACTACCAGTATACCGGTTCCTGTCTGTCATATGTTGGTGATCTCTCTTCCTTACAGTGGCTACTAGGACTACTACTACTTCACTACCAGTATACCGGTTCCTGTCTGTCATCTGTTGGTGATATCTCTTCCTTACTGTGGCTACTAGGACTACTACTACTTCACTACCAGTATACCGGTTCTTGTCTGTCATCTGTTGGTGATCTCTCTTCCTTACAGTGGCTACTAGGACTACTACTACTTCTACTACCAGGATACCGGTTCTTGTCTGTCATATGTTGGTGATCTCTCTTCCTTACAGTGGCTACTAAGACTACTACTACTTCTACTACCAGGATACCGGTTCCTGTCTGTCATCTGTTGGTGATCTCTCTTCCTTACAGTGGCTACTAGGACTACTACTACTTCTACTACCAGGATACCGGTTCTTGTCTGTCATCTGTTGGTGATCTCTCTTCCTTACAGTGGCTACTAGGACTACTACTACTTCTACTACCAGGATACCGGTTCCTGTCTGTCATCTGTTGGTGATCTCTCTTCCTTACAGTGGCTACTAGGACTGCTACTACTTCACTACCAGGATACCGGTTCTTGTCTGTCATCTGTTGGTGATCTCTCTTCCTTACAGTGGCTACTAAGACTACTACTACTTCAACTACCAGTATACCGGTTCCTGTCTGTCATCTGTTGGTGATCTCTCTTCCTTACAGTGGCTGCTAGGACTACTACTACTTCTACTACCAGGATACCGGTTCCTGTCTGTCATCTGTTGGTGATCTCTCTTCCTTACTTTAACTACTAGGACTACAACAACTTCTACTACCAGTATACCGGTTCTTGTCTGTCATCTGTTGGTGATCTCTCCTCCTTACAGTGGCTACTAGGACTACTACTACTTCTACTACCAGTACACCGGTTCCTGTCTGTCATCTGTTGGTGATCTCTCTTCCTTACAGTGGCTGCTAGGACTACTACTACTTCTACTACCAGGATACCGGTTCCTGTCTGTCATCTGTTGGTGATCTCTCTTCCTTACATTAACTACTAGGACTACAACAACTTCTACTACCAGTATACCGGTTCTTGTCTGTCATCTGTTGGTGATCTCTCCTCCTTACAGTGGCTACTAGGACTACTACTACTTCTACTACCAGGATACCGGTTCTTGTCTGTCATATGTTGGTGATCTCTCTTCCTTACAGTGGCTACTAAGACTACTACTACTTCTACTACCAGGATACCGGTTCCTGTCTGTCATCTGTTGGTGATCTCTCTTCCTTACAGTGGCTACTAGGACTACTACTACTTCTACTACCAGGATACCGGTTCTTGTCTGTCATCTGTTGGTGATCTCTCTTCCTTACAGTGGCTACTAGGACTACTACTACTTCTACTACCAGGATACCGGTTCCTGTCTGTCATCTGTTGGTGATCTCTCTTCCTTACAGTGGCTACTAGGACTGCTACTACTTCACTACCAGGATACCGGTTCTTGTCTGATATCTGTTGGTGATCTCTCTTCCTTAAAGTGGCTACTAGGACTACTACTACTTCAACTACCAGTATACCGGTTCCTGTCTGTCATCTGTTGGTGATCTCTCTTCCTTACAGTGGCTGCTAGGACTACTACTACTTCTACTACCAGGATACCGGTTCCTGTCTGTCATCTGTTGGTGATCTCTCTTCCTTACATTAACTACTAGGACTACAACAACTTCTACTGCCAGTATACCGGTTCTTGTCTGTCATATGTTGGTGATCTCTCCTCCTTACAGTGGCTACTAGGACTACTACTACTTCTACTACCAGTATACCGGTTCCTGTCTGTCATCTGTTGGTGATCTCTCTTCCTTACAGTGGCTGCTAGGACTACTACTACTTCTACTACCAGGATACCGGTTCCTGTCTGTCATCTGTTGGTGATCTCTCTTCCTTACATTAACTACTAGGACTACAACAACTTCTACTACCAGTATACCGGTTCTTGTCTGTCATCTGTTGGTGATCTCTCCTCCTTACAGTGGCTACTAGGACTACTACTACTTCTACTACCAGTATACCGGTTCTTGTCTGTCATCTGTTGGTGATCTCTCTTCCTTACAGTTGCTACTAGGACTACTACTACTTCACTACCAGTATACCGGTTCTTGTCTGTCATCTGTTGGTGATCTCTCTTCCTTACAGTGGCTACTACGACTACTACTACTTCACTACCAGTATACCGGTTCCTGTCTGTCATCTGTTGGTGATCTCTCTTCCTTACAGTGGCTACTAGGACTACTACTACTTCACTACCAGTAAACCGGTTCTTGTCTGTCATCTGTTGGTGCTCTCTCTTCCTTACAGTGGCTACTAGGACTACTACTACTTCTACTACCAGGATACCGGTTCTTGTCTGTCATATGTTGGTGATCTCTCTTCCTTACAGTGGCTACTAAGACTACTACTACTTCTACTACCAGGATACCGGTTCCTGTCTGTCATCTGTTGGTGATCTCTCTTCCTTACAGTGGCTACTAGGACTACTACTACTTCTACTACCAGGATACCGGTTCTTGTCTGTCATATGTTGGTGATCTCTCTTCCTTACAGTGGCTACTAAGACTACTACTACTTCTACTACCAGGATACCGGTTCCTGTCTGTCATCTGTTGGTGATCTCTCTTCCTTACAGTGGCTACTATGACTACTACTACTACTTCCACTACCAGTATACCGGTTCCTGTCTTTCATCTGTTGGTGATCTCTCTTCCTTACAGTGGCTACTAGGACTACAACATTTTCTACTACCAGTATACCGGTTCTTGTCTTTCATCTGTTGGTGATCTCTCTTCCTTACAGTGGCTACTAGGACTACTACTACTTCTACTACCAGTATACCGGTTCCTGTCTGTCATCTGTTGGTGATCTCTCTTCCTTACAGTTGCTACTAGGACTACTGCTACTTCTACTACCAGTATACCGGTTCTTGTCTGTCATCTGTTGGTGATCTCTCTTCCTTACAGTGGCTACTACGACTACTACTACTTCACTACCAGTAAACCGGTTCTTGTCTGCCATCTGTTGGTGATCTCTCTTCCTTACAGTGGCTACGAGGACTACTACTACTACTTCACTACCAGTATACCGGTTCCTGTCTGTCATCTGTTGGTGATCTCTCTTCCTTACAGTGGCTACTAAGACTACTACTACTTCTACTACCAGGATACCGGTTCCTGTCTGTCATCTGTTGGTGATCTCTCTTCCTTACAGTGGCTACTAGGACTACTACTACTTCTACTACCAGGATACCGGTTCTTGTCTGTCATCTGTTGGTGATCTCTCTTCCTTACAGTGGCTACTAGGACTACTACTACTTCTACTACCAGGATACCGGTTCCTGTCTGTCATCTGTTGGTGATCTCTCTTCCTTACAGTGGCTACTAGGACTGCTACTACTTCACTACCAGGATACCGGTTCTTGTCTGTCATCTGTTGGTGATCTCTCTTCCTTACAGTGGCTACTAAGACTACTACTACTTCAACTACCAGTATACCGGTTCCTGTCTGTCATCTGTTGGTGATCTCTCTTCCTTACAGTGGCTGCTAGGACTACTACTACTTCTACTACCAGGATACCGGTTCCTGTCTGTCATCTGTTGGTGATCTCTCTTCCTTACTTTAACTACTAGGACTACAACAACTTCTACTACCAGTATACCGGTTCTTGTCTGTCATCTGTTGGTGATCTCTCCTCCTTACAGTGGCTACTAGGACTACTACTACTTCTACTACCAGTACACCGGTTCCTGTCTGTCATCTGTTGGTGATCTCTCTTCCTTACAGTGGCTGCTAGGACTACTACTACTTCTACTACCAGGATACCGGTTCCTGTCTGTCATCTGTTGGTGATCTCTCTTCCTTACATTAACTACTAGGACTACAACAACTTCTACTACCAGTATACCGGTTCTTGTCTGTCATCTGTTGGTGATCTCTCCTCCTTACAGTGGCTACTAGGACTACTACTACTTCTACTACCAGGATACCGGTTCTTGTCTGTCATATGTTGGTGATCTCTCTTCCTTACAGTGGCTACTAAGACTACTACTACTTCTACTACCAGGATACCGGTTCCTGTCTGTCATCTGTTGGTGATCTCTCTTCCTTACAGTGGCTACTGGGACTACTACTACTTCTACTACCAGGATACCGGTTCTTGTCTGTCATCTGTTGGTGATCTCTCTTCCTTACAGTGGCTACTAGGACTACTACTACTTCTACTACCAGGATACCGGTTCCTGTCTGTCATCTGTTGGTGATCTCTCTTCCTTACAGTGGCTACTAGGACTGCTACTACTTCACTACCAGGATACCGGTTCTTGTCTGATATCTGTTGGTGATCTCTCTTCCTTAAAGTGGCTACTAGGACTACTACTACTTCAACTACCAGTATACCGGTTCCTGTCTGTCATCTGTTGGTGATCTCTCTTCCTTACAGTGGCTGCTAGGACTACTACTACTTCTACTACCAGGATACCGGTTCCTGTCTGTCATCTGTTGGTGATCTCTCTTCCTTACATTAACTACTAGGACTACAACAACTTCTACTGCCAGTATACCGGTTCTTGTCTGTCATATGTTGGTGATCTCTCCTCCTTACAGTGGCTACTAGGACTACTACTACTTCTACTACCAGTATACCGGTTCCTTTCTGTCATCTGTTGGTGATCTCTCTTCCTTACAGTGGCTGCTAGGACTACTACTACTTCTACTACCAGGATACCGGTTCCTGTCTGTCATCTGTTGGTGATCTCTCTTCCTTACATTAACTACTAGGACTACAACAACTTCTACTACCAGTATACCGGTTCTTGTCTGTCATCTGTTGGTGATCTCTCCTCCTTACAGTGGCTACTAGGACTACTACTACTTCTACTACCAGTATACCGGTTCTTGTCTGTCATCTGTTGGTGATCTCTCTTCCTTACAGTTGCTACTAGGACTACTACTACTTCACTACCAGTATACCGGTTCTTGTCTGTCATCTGTTGGTGATCTCTCTTCCTTACAGTGGCTACTAGGACTACTACTACTTCACTACCAGTATACCGGTTCCTGTCTGTCATCTGTTGGTGATCTCTCTTCCTTACAGTGGCTACTAGGACTACTACTACTTCACTACCAGTAAACCGGTTCTTGTCTGTCATCTGTTGGTGCTCTCTCTTCCTTACAGTGGCTACTAGGACTACTACTACTTCACTACCAGTATACCGGTTCCTGTCTGTCATATGTTGGTGATCTCTCTTCCTTACAGTGGCTACTAGGACTACTACTACTTCACTACCAGTATACCGGTTCCTGTCTGTCATCTGTTGGTGATATCTCTTCCTTACTGTGGCTACTAGGACTACTACTACTTCACTACCAGTATACCGGTTCTTGTCTGTCATCTGTTGGTGATCTCTCTTCCTTACAGTGGCTACTAGGACTACTACTACTTCTACTACCAGGATACCGGTTCTTGTCTGTCATATGTTGGTGATCTCTCTTCCTTACAGTGGCTACTAAGACTACTACTACTTCTACTACCAGGATACCGGTTCCTGTCTGTCATCTGTTGGTGATCTCTCTTCCTTACAGTGGCTACTAGGACTACTACTACTTCTACTACCAGGATACCGGTTCTTGTCTGTCATATGTTGGTGATCTCTCTTCCTTACAGTGGCTACTAAGACTACTACTACTTCTACTACCAGGATACCGGTTCCTGTCTGTCATCTGTTGGTGATCTCTCTTCCTTACAGTGGCTACTATGACTACTACTACTACTTCCACTACCAGTATACCGGTTCCTGTCTTTCATCTGTTGGTGATCTCTCTTCCTTACAGTGGCTACTAGGACTACAACAACTTCTACTACCAGTATACCGGTTCTTGTCTTTCATCTGTTGGTGATCTCTCTTCCTTACAGTGGCTACTAGGACTACTACTACTTCTACTACCAGTATACCGGTTCCTGTCTGTCATCTGTTGGTGATCTCTCTTCCTTACAGTTGCTACTAGGACTACTGCTACTTCTACTACCAGTATACCGGTTCTTGTCTGTCATCTGTTGGTGATCTCTCTTCCTTACAGTGGCTACTACGACTACTACTACTTCACTACCAGTAAACCGGTTCTTGTCTGCCATCTGTTGGTGATCTCTCTTCCTTACAGTGGCTACGAGGACTACTACTACTACTTCACTACCAGTATACCGGTTCCTGTCTGTCATCTGTTGGTGATCTCTCTTCCTTACAGTGGCTACTAGGACTACTACTACTTCACTACCAGTATACCGGTTCTTGTCTGTCATCTGTTGGTGATCTCTCTTCCTTACTGTGGCTACTAGGACTACTACTACTTCACTACCAGTATACCGGTTCTTGTCTGTCATCTGTTGGTGATCTCTCTTCCTTACAGTGGCTACTAGGACTACTACTACTTCTACTACCAGGATACCGGTTCTTGTCTGTCATATGTTGGTGATCTCTCTTCCTTACAGTGGCTACTAAGACTACTACTACTTCTACTACCAGGATACCGGTTCCTGTCTGTCATCTGTTGGTGATCTCTCTTCCTTACAGTGGCTACTAGGACTACTACTACTTCTACTACCAGGATACCGGTTCTTGTCTGTCATATGTTGGTGATCTCTCTTCCTTACAGTGGCTACTAAGACTACTACTACTTCTACTACCAGGATACCGGTTCCTGTCTGTCATCTGTTGGTGATCTCTCTTCCTTACAGTGGCTACTAGGACTACTACTACTACTTCCACTACCAGTATACCGGTTCCTGTCTTTCATCTGTTGGTGATCTCTCTTCCTTACAGTGGCTACTAGGACTACAACAACTTCTACTACCAGTATACCGGTTCTTGTCTTTCATCTGTTGGTGATCTCTCTTCCTTACAGTGGCTACTAGGTCTACTACTACTTCTACTACCAGTATACCGGTTCCTGTCTGTCATCTGTTGGTGATCTCTCTTCCTTACAGTTGCTACTAGGACTACTGCTACTTCTACTACCAGTATACCGGTTCTTGTCTGTCATCTGTTGGTGATCTCTCTTCCTTACAGTGGCTACTACGACTACTACTACTACTTCACTACCAGTAAACCGGTTCTTGTCTGCCATCTGTTGGTGATCTCTCTTCCTTACAGTGGCTACGAGGACTACTACTACTACTTCACTACCAGTATACCGGTTCCTGTCTGTCATCTGTTGGTGATCTCTCTTCCTTACAGTGGCTACTAGGACTACTACTACTTCACTACCAGTATACCGGTTCTTGTCTGTCATCTGTTGGTGATCTCTCTTCCTTACTGTGGCTACTAGGACTACTACTACTTCAACTACCAGTATACCGGTTCTTGTCTGTCATCTGTTGGTGATCTCTCTTCCTTACAGTGGCTACTAGGACTACTACTACTTCACTGCCAGTATACCGGTTCCTGTCTGTCATCTGTTGGTGATCTCTCTTCCTTACAGTAACTACTAGGACTACTACTACTTCAACTACCAGTATACAGGTTCTTGTCTTTCATCTGTTGGTGATCTCTCTTCCTTACAGTAACTACTAGGACTACTACTACTTCACTACCAGTATACCGGTTCTTGTCTGTCAACTGTTGGTGATCTCTCTTCCTTACAGTGGCTACTAGGACTACTACTACTTCTACTAACATTGTCATGTTAACAAATGGCAAAATTTATTGGACGATTTGTTTAATCAAATATATTGTATAATAATCAAATCTACAACCGTAATGTATAATAATCAACCCCCCCCCCCCCCCCCCCCCCCCAAAAAAAAACCCCAAAACAAAACAAAACAAAACAAAACAAAAACAAAACAAAAAACAACCCATATACATGACTGTACATAGTCCAACTCTAGAAGCGTTGTGCATTTGCAAAGTTTATGATGGCGTTATAGAAAGAAGAAGTCGAAATTATTATTGATCTGTGTCAATCCTTCACCTATCTTCAATGTTTTACAACACTTGAATTTGGTACAAGACAACGCCTGGACCACAATAATTACATCATTAGTCCTTGATGTAATTTGTATGATAATGTCAAGTTTTAACAACCAATCAGTGGATGCGTACCTTCAGGGTATGTTACGCATCACGCTATTGGGTGAAACAAGGCCAGGATGATCGGGATTGTTATATACTGCAATATTAACCAGTAACAGTTGTGGTTGTTGCAATCGTGGTGGCAATTTACAGAAGACATGGGAATCGTTACATCCGGTAGTTGTGATTGTAGTTATAGTTTGTAGTTGTAGTGATAATAAAAGTCGTAGTAATAGGTTTAGTAAATATTGAAGTAGTAGTAGTTGTTGACATCTTCCAGGGTGACTTGACAAAAACAATAAATATGTTGTAGTAGTATTATGTGTAGTGGTGGTTATAGAAGTAGTTGTGAGCCATGTATGGTATGTGACCTTCGTTGGATCAATTAAATTGTAGTATTAGCGGTAGTAGTAGTAGTAGTAGTAGTAGTAGTAGCAGCTATAGTAGAAGCAGAAGCAGTAGTAGTAGTAGCAGTAGCACTAGCAGTAGTAGAAGTAGTAGTAGCAGAAGCAGTAGTAGTAGACGTAGAAGCAGCAGCAGTAGTAGCAGTAGTAGTAGTAGCATGATAAGCAGCAGCAGTAGTAGTAGTAGTAGTAGCAGTAGTAGTAGTAGTAGTAGTAGTAGTAGTAGCAGGAGAAGCAGCAGCAGCAGTAGTAGTAGTAGTAGTAGCAGGAGAAGCAGCAGTAGTAGTAGTAGTAGTAGTAGCAGGAGAAGCAGCAGCATCAGCAGTAGTAGTAGTAGTAGTATTAGCAGGAGAAGCGGCAGCAGTAGTAGCAGTAGTAGTAGCAGGAGAAGCGGCAGCAGTAGTAGTAGTAGCAGGAGTAGTAGTAGTAGTAGTAGTAGTAGTAGTAGTAGCAGGAGAAGCAGAAGCAGTAGTAGTAGTTGTAGCAGGAGAAACAGAAGTAGTAGTAGTAGTAGTAGTAGTAGTAGTAGCAGGAGTAGTAGTAGTAGTAGTAGTAGTAGTAGTAGTAGTAGTAGCAGTAGTAGCAGGAGGACCAGCAGTAGTATTGGTGGTGGTGATGTTGATGATGATGAGGGTGGTCGTGGTCTAAGCGGTCTCAAAAGTAACAGTAGCACTACTATTAGTATTTGTAGTAGTAGTTACAGTACAATAGTAGTTACAGTGTCAACTGTGGAGATAGAAGTTGGCAATATGCTGTCGTAGTAGTTGAAGTTATAGTAGTAGTCGTTATTTTATTCGTATGTGCTACATGTAGTTACGACCAAATCTAAAGAAATGTGTCACCGAGTGTAACTCAGACACAAAAACTCTTTATTTCATGTATCTTTTAAACAGACATAATCTCTCAATTGACCTCAACTCACACTCACGCCACGAACTTTATACTAAAATTTTACCCATAAACCCATAATGTCTAATCACAAATTCATGGAAGGAATGTCATGAAGATAATAACAGCCTTTTTTCTTACATACGAGTTTATTCCCTTGACAGGTTTGTCTGATTTTGAGGTCCTCGTGAAATAAACTGGCGACAATGTTCTCCTCTGGAAGAGCTTCTTCTCTGACAACTGAGTCGTTATGACTCATGACTACGCTTGCACATTTCTGATGATTTACGAATGAAAAGAAGACATGCAATTAGGATTTATGTTAAATTTATGTTATACAATGTATTTCCTGACTAAATAAATGGTCACCTCGTTCTTATCTCAAGACGTGAAATTGTTTTGTAACGAGTATATATAACTACTTAATATATCCAACAATTAGTCTGTGATATATACGTTTAATTTCGGTTTCCACACATGCATAATGATGCTTCCCGACTTAATTGGAAACTATTTATTATGATATATATATGTATATATATATATATATATATGCAAATTATTTGTACAGTAAACAGCATATATGGTGTTTTGGAACCTACTAAAGGCAAATTATGTATGAAACACAATATATGCATCTTTAACATATATGTGGGAATGTGTGTTGGACTACCGTTGTGGTATTACACGTCTTCCGTTGTAAACAACTTATAGGTCAAGTCAGATAAACAACCACCATAAACATGACATCATAATGTCGTCACATTCGGACATTTATAACATGGCTGTAATGTGCTAGAAAGTATATTAAGACAACAGCTTAGGAAGAGATGGGAATTACGCACTTAAGCTGACGTTAACGTATGCATATGACAGCATTTGAAATAAAATGGACATTTGAAGTCAAGAAAGTTTTTTCAAATGTATGGTAATCACCCAACATCAGTATCGATGAAATGAACTTAAATTCGACTACGAACACTCGACGCTTCATATAAGAGATCAACGTACATGCAGTTGGATGTGTTAACTGGATATATCTTATTACTTATATTTCGATAAAGACGTAGAACTCAAGGTGACAATGGTCCCATCTGAAGAACACAGATGATAAGTTCTCCTTACCAGGTAGACGAACCCTTCCTCTAATCAGATATGGTTAATGGACGAACAAATTTTGTATCTTCTGAGTCGTTATTTTGGAATTTGGAATTCATTGTTATTCATTGTTAGATTACATATTCTGTAGGAGATACAGTTTGAATTTGAATTGAATTTCATATACAAACCTATACTCGTAGGCGATCGTTTTGCAACGCTCTTTTGAAACGGCAAACGTCATCCTCGGGTCGTCCCTAGGGCAAAGGCCTCTCTTTGCTAGAACGCCCTCGTTTTCAGGTGTTATCCATTTCTGAATGGACTGGCAAAGAAGCCGATAGCTCATGCAAATGCCTCTCAAATACAAATTACATAAACTCATAACTGCCCTTGTCCTAAATTACAAGACGTCATATGTGATATAACCGACAAGAAATATTGAACCGTTGACGAGATAAATTGCAATGTTACATTGAAAGTTATTTTCGAAACTATTTTACTATTTCATCCACATGTCCGCCAGTTGCTGACTAAGGGACCAAGTAAAGTCGGGCGAAGTTTTTCCCCGTCTCTTAAAAATGATGTTTTATGAGCAATAGTGCCATTTATCACGAGCTACCGGTTGTATATCAACTACTTTCACCGATGTTACAGCTCATACTGGCAGATGGTAATCCTGGTATCCGAGCATTAGTGTAATAAATAGTATATTGTAAGATGATGATCTTCAACGTGTTTTTTTTTTATATAACTGTGGCATATTATATTCGTATGTCATCTGAGACCTTTGATATTTTTTATAATGGTTAAGTGAAATTAATGTAGTAATTAAAATTTGAAAAACAAATGTGTCGTGAATTCAAGCGTTAAAGATGCCAAAATGTATAATCATCGTTTGCACGCCCATAGGTTGAATTAGGATTTATGCTTAGGCCCACCAGCATTCATCATGTTCATCATGCCTTGCACGTACATTTACTGTGCGATGACTTGCATGTTCATGCAAATCATCGTGATTTGCAAATGCATGTTGACTTGCACATGCATTTATTGCATCATGTGGTGGTACAATGTGACGGACACATATTATCCACCAGACTTTAAATAACTCATTTCGATTGACAATTTGATACATGTAGTTAATGATGCATTTAAGTACAGAGGCGAACTTAGCATCATACTAAGCAATGCTCGATAACGTGCTGATATCATATAGTAGATGGTATCGCATATATCCACATTGACAGAAATCACTCACAATGATAAACAAGAAGAAAAGCACAATCTTTGAAAGCAACTTCCTCCTGAAAAGATACGATGTCTTGGGATCAGCCAATCTAGTTGAAACTAGATGTAATAATTACAGATAGTTTTAACTAGATTGTAGGTCAGTACACCCTGAATCCTTGTCTTTAATCGAAAAAGTATTGTACATAAAATCATCTATTTAGGGAATGAACATAAATGATCAAAACAGATTTCCAAGCTTATTTTCTCAAAATATCGAACATAATTGCCAAAAATACAAATAGTTCCCTGACTCTGAGGGTGTTGGTTCGATTCCCTCAAGGGACTCGGCCCGAAAAAGTACAGGAATTTCTACTATTGAAGGTATTGTTCTCTCAAAAGTAACAATGTCAGATTATTATTGCCAGAATCTTAAATGTTGCAAGGTTATTATTTGGCGATTTTCTGTGACAGTGACACGCACCCTTCTACATAGGTAATGGATAACACCCTCTGTTTTGGAGTGGAAGCTTATAGATATGAAATAAACTGGTATGTTGTCCCTTAGCTCTAGGGACGATCCGAGGGTCTTCCCGTAGGCAAAGACCTCTCTTTGCTAGTACGCCCGAGGATGAGGGTGATATCTATTTTATACACCGAAAAAAAGACCAATGTGTCGGTGAAATTGTCTTACTGTTTTAAATGCAGTGAAGGTGATCCAATCAAATAAAGCGCACATAAAATATCCCAAAAGTGCTCGGACAGCAAAGTAGATATATAATCTTGCTCAATGAGACTTATGATTCCTTGCACTCAATAAATTCTATTTAGAAGGCTACTTCCCATCGTTTTCTACTGTATAATACCCTGCTGGTAGGGTATTATACTGTACAAGGCTCTGCCAGCAGGGTAATATCCTGTGTAAGGCCCTCTCGATAGGATTTGTAAGGACCTGCTCCCCATCTCAGGGATGTTCTCCCGGAGTTCGAAGAGTGTTAAATGGGCCTTGAGGTATATAAATGTTTTTAACCGGACTCACATCCGTAGCCTTCACCTTGGAAGGATTTGACGGGACTCATACCCAAAAGCTTCTGCATAGAGGTCTGTAACCGAACTTCTACCCGTGACCTTCACCTTGGATCCAAGCTGATTCCTCCTGCTTACAACTCAAGACAAACACCGTCATAATTGTTAACCGCATTTTCAACACTACCATTTTTTATAGAAACAATTTGTCATTCCGTGTATCTAATAAACAATATACATGTATAAAATGTCTAAATGTCTGTGTTAAAGTGACATATATTCTGAACCGTGACAGTTGTATAATAAATTGGAAATAAATTGTTGTCAACTGGTGCAAGTAATATGAGTAAATGTGGTAATAAACTCATGGAATAATGGACAACTGGTTGAAACAAAGGTTGCTAAAACGGGTTTAGAGTTTAAGTGTAACATTGTTATATTTGGGGTCACACTATCTGAAATAGTACTTTATTTTAATTTGTTTCGGGCAGAGTACATTGTGATATTCGAACCCACAGGAATCCGGCACAGAAATCTCGGTGGTCGGGTGAATAAGTTGTTGGGACATCCAGTCCTGGCGATTGTTGCCTATAATGTAATGGACACGACCCGAAAAAGTACACGACCATGAAACGGGTTCAACGCATAACTTTAGCTTCAACTAAATTATGCCCAATTTAGCTTTATCACACCTCTGAATGTCTTATCTTGGAGTTTTTACGAGCGCTTTCGCGCTGAGCTGATTTCGTACTAGGTTTGGTGTACATTTGGCGTGTACAAACCTAGTTTTAAAGCCTTCGGAAGAGTTCACAATCTCTCCAACTACGCTGCCTTATGTGCATTCTCTCCTCACTCAACTCATATATTCCCACGTAACCCCAGTTACCACTAGATCGTATTTCTCCGTTCTCGCTAAATGCGAATTAGAATTAGCAACACAGATACCTTACGTTTGTCAAATCAAAAATCCTCTCACATCTGAGAGTGACTCCTGTTCTGGAAGAAATATAAGCACATTCGGAGAAACTCTAGACCTCCAGAGGTTTTCATACTCTCTGTTTGGGAGGCATCATTCTTTACAACAATTGTTCAGGGTATGTTATGGTGGCTGATTTCTACCATTCGTGTCTTCGATACTTCCTGTTATTCTAAGCTAGGGCGAAATAGCGAAGTGGCGATGTGAAGTAGCGAGGTGGCGATGCGAACTAACGAAGATTGCTATTTCGCTATTTCGCATCGCTACTTCGCATCGCCTCTTCGTTACTTCGCATCGCGTTTTCACTACTTTGCATCGCATCTTCGCTACTTCGCATCGCCACTTCGCTATTTCGCCCTGGATTCTAATAACACGAAACTAGTAATTATGATATGTTTGGCGATTGGGGATGAATATGCAAGCTGAGTGAATGTGTTTGTATTGTAAACAGCACATATGGTGAGTTGAAACGTATAAAGCCAAATCAAATTTTATGAAACACAATCATTGAAGTCATGATGAGCTACAAAGCCAATGGCTCTATTTTTATTTCATCAGGCCTGAAAGGCCCAACTTTGGCGTATGGCATGACATCTGTATGTAAACTTTACGTTTCGCTTCTTCACATTATGGGACCTGCGTCGACAGGAATTATTTTTAACGTGTATTGCTTGCACTGCTTCACCCTGTTAGGCTGAGGTCTTGCTTTCGGAAAAGTTTCAGTTGTAAAAACAGTTTAATTCAAGGTAAAGTCTACTTTCTATGTACCTACAAATGGGTGTATGATCAAGACTATATGTTCAAACATAATTTCTTAATTTCTGACTGACATCTGTGCATTATTTATATAGATATGTCAAAATATATCAATATTCCTCGAAAACATTGACTATTTAGCTATTCTTTAAAATGAACGATTTAAACTTTGAGAATTTAATATATAGGAAAATACACTGTATTGAAAGTATACATCACTGTTTAAAATGATATTTTGCATTATCATGAACAACATTTTGCCTTTTGACATGGATTTTTGAACATGCGATGTAATTTAAACAATGTGTTACGATTTTAATTACACGTTTACAGCTACTTCATAGTTTAAGAGTTATAAAGAAACATGGAATAATCATCAAAAATAGTAAATTAAACATACACCATTTGGTGTGTACAGCCTTCTATTGTTACATAAATGGATAGAACACTTGAAGAAGAGGAGTGTATTATATGATTCAGGCAGGTGACAACACAGATTTCGACTTCATCAATGTAAGCAACTTTGAAGTCCAAACAACTAGTTATTCTCAAAGAAACTGCATAATCCAGAAACAAATAAAATCACGGTCACTGTCCAAGAAAAGTGGTTATTTTCCAAAACTACAACTTATGATGAAACAGTTTTTAATTTTCCAGTACTCTGTTAGATATTAGATTTTCAGAACTAGTTTGAAATAAGGTACCCTAAAACGCCCAGGTAATTTACCTTCATGAGCAGTAAGTAGTAAAACATAAACCTACAGGGAATTACTGTGTTGTTCTTGTTTCGATGCAAACATCTCAAAGGAAACAAGTTATTCCTCCGAAAAACATAAATACATTACTCACAGTAAAGCATGTTTCACTTTGTTGACCTCACATGACACCTATTCAAAATTTAAAAAATGATGGAACTACCCTCATAACCATTACCACATTTACATCGTATCAAACATTAATTCACAAACTTAAAAATAAATCGTTTCCATCCAATTCAATGCGATGGAATAACTCAACACTTAATGTTCTTCAGTGTGATATGAATTACTGAATTCCCAACAAGCTATCCACTTTAATCGAACAAATTGAATTGTTTTATTTTTTAAACAAATGTTTCATATATGTGTGAAACACATGTTTTAAGAAATCGTCATTTTGGAATCTAGATGAGATAGGATAGCCAAAATGGCTTCTTGTCTTGTTTTATATAATGACGACTTACAGTAATGATGCGTCAACAAATTTAAGTCGAAGAAGGTACATTGTACATTATGTCGACAATAATAACAATCTCCTGTCAATTAAGAAGCTTTTGTATAAAATTAGGATCGTAGGAACATTTGTCGCAATCCTTTTATCATCTAAAATGTAATTTAGTTGTTTTATTCCGTGTCCTTTAACATTTTAATATTGCGATTTTGTTTCGAAAATCGTAAAACTGTCATTTACTCGCGTTCAAAAATGGTAATGGCAAGTTCAAAATACGTAACAGTAAAACATATCCATAGAATGGAAATATTAAAATAATGCATAAATTAATTGTCTTGCAGTCAGTTTTTATCCCCCGGTATGTAATACCGTGGTATAGTCGTCGCCCTGTCCGTCTGTCCGTCCGTCCGTCCGTAATCATTTCGTTTCGAACTCAAAAACCGTTCATGGTATCTTTCTTAAACTTTTCATGTGTATTACACAACTGAAGTGATGCCTTTTGATATTTTGAGATTTCTGAAAATTCTTTTCTTTTTTTTCGATTCAATAGAAACGTGTTGAATTTGGATTTTGTTCAGAAACAGATTCGTTGCCGGAGCACATATCTTCCTGAAACTTTGTAAGTGTATTGCCCACTAACTGAAGTGGTGTCTTTTGATATCCTAAGATTTCTGAAATTTTGTTTCTGTTTCCATAGAAACGTGTTGGATTTGGGCCTTGTTGAGGGATAGGTTCGTTTCCGGAGCACAGCTCCAAAACTCTTCATCATATCTTCCTGAAACATTTGTATTACCCACTAACTGAAGTACAGTTACTGTTTCAAATATCTGTCAAAGATGTGTTTTACAAATTATGTGGGACCGGTGGGATATGTCATCTTCTGATGACTCTTGTTACATGAAGATAAGAAGTTTAGAACACATCCCCATAACTTTGAATTATTAAACAATAGTACTTAATTAGTGAATATTATGTCTCGCAAGTCAGAAAATATAAATTTTACAATAAACTGACTACTATGTTCATAAAAGATGACCAATGTTAATGAAATCCTACCAACTTCTTAACAAATGTATAAGTGATCAGCGAACAGTAACACATCTTACTGTAGAAGATCTGTCCCTTTTATTCTACTATAGGGGTACCTCCCCGTTGCAAAATCCGAACACCTGGGTGAAGCGCGTAACAAATACCCGTACAGTGCTCTTCTCCAGAACCAATGACTCTAGAGTGCAAATGATATATATCATGATCCTTATGAGATTATTTTAGTGCTATTATACCCCCGCTATGAGGTAATCGGGGGGTATATACTGCTCCACGTGTCCGTTCGTCCGTCCGAAATCGTTTCCGGAGCATATTTAATAAATTATATGACTTGGAAACTCCAAATTTGGTATGGAAGTAACCTATATGCTGCTGTTGTGCCTTTAGGGGTCTCAACTCTAAGGTTCAAATAATTTTCGAAATTTTGACCAAAAAACGGTCCGACTTTTGGACTTTAACTCGTTTCCGGAGCATATCTCAATAACTATTTGACTTGGAAACTTAAAATTTGGTATGGAAGTAACCCATATAGTGCTGTTGTGCCTTTTAGGGGTCCCAGGGTCCAAATAATTTCTGAAATTTTGACCCAAAAGGGTTTAATTATGTGTTATTTGTGTCATATCATTTGTGGGGCATAACTAAAAAACTATTCAACTTGAAAACTTTACTTTGGATGTTGCCTGTATGGTATTGTTGTGCCTTTCATCGGTTTAAAATCTCATTGCTTTTGCTTTTGTTCTCCGTACGCCCATTTTGCCAGGGTGATTCCTGGTGTCAACATGTACTTAAATTCATTACATATCTTTGCGTAGCATAGTCTTTAAATTGTTGCAGATATCTGACACTTTGTATACAAATCAGGCAAGGTGAATCCGTGCTTCTAATTATTTTTGACATATTCTTCTTTTGTAAGTCTATCATATCTGAAAACAGTGACAACCAAACATTAGGCATTTAATTTATGTCAAAAACCGTAGTAGTACATAGAAGTGAATACAAATTAATGTTACATTCTTATATCTGGTCATAATTGATGACATAGTTCATGCTTTTGAAGTCACAACCAACCCATAAGACATTAAAAGTAAGAAAACTTCATGATGTAAGTGGTGCAGTTGTCTTACATTAATGATAAATAATCAATTATTTCAGCTGTTCAACAGAATTTTATCTGTATGAAACTTCAACAAAATGTGACCATGGAGGGAGCTGCCAACATGACGTTCGGAGGGACACAAACTTCACCGTCACCATATGAAAATATGTTGAGTAAGTACAGAAAGGCCAGATGGGATTAGGGCATGGGTTGTTGTCCAGCGACCGTCCGGCGGGTGTTACCCGTAAACTTTACACATTATCGACTTTTCCCCCAGAACCGCTACACCCCCAAAGCTAAAATTTAGTGGGGAGGTACCTTGCGCCTAGGGGATCATAGTTTGTACATTTCAACCCCTTTTCGCTTTCTCGACTTCTTTTCCAGAGCAAATGACTCTAGAGAGCAGAAATTTTAGGAGTCATGACCTAAAAAGCTAGTTCAGCTTCTAATCCAATCCCAATGACTCTAGAGAGCTGAAAGTTTATGTGCAGACTCCTTAGCTGAAGGGGATTCTAAATTGTAGATTTTGTGACCTTGTGGCCCCAAATAAGCCTAAAAACATATTTTCATCTTCTTCTCCAGAACAAAAAGACCTGGAAAGCTGTAATATTGTGTGCTGACTCTTTAGGCTATAGGGATTCTAAATTATAGATTTGGTGACCCTTAGGCCCCAAATTAGGGCCTCACGGGCCATGGCTTAAAAACACCTATTTTCATCTTTTTCTCCAAGATTATAAGGCTTAGAACACTTAAAAGTTATGTACACACCATTTATTCAATTTTCTTCTCCAGAAGAAACTGACCTAGCTGGTTGTTATATTGTGTGCAGACTGTTTAGCCAATGAGGATTCTAAATTGTAGATTTGGTTACCCTGTGGCCCCAAGAAAGGGCGTCACAGGCCATGACCTAAAAACCTATGTTCATCTTCTTCTCCGGAACATACAGACCTAGAAGGTTGTAATATTGTATGCAGACTCTTTAGCCTTTGTAATTTCCCAAATTTAAGCAAGTCACTCAAACTGTTTTTGGGCTAGCGTAATATGAGCTGACCTTGGTGACCAAGACTGCAATGGCTTATGGTAATCAGAGCTACATGTTATGTAATGATATCATGTTACACAGAGCACTGCAAAGCAAATTTGTTTAAAATGTAGTTTTTTATGCACTGACACTGAACAATTTTGGTGTCCATGGCTTTTTAGGCCTGAAAGGCCATGTGGGCTTATGGCATGGCGTCCGTCCATCCGTCCGTCTGTCCGTAAACGTTTCGCTTTTTCGACTTCTTCTCCAGAAGCAATGACTCTGGAGAGCTGAATTTTTATTGCAGACTCCTTGGCTGAAGGGTATTGTAGATTTGGTGACCGTGTGACCCCAAATATTGGTCATAGAGGCCATGACCTAAAAAGCTATTTTCATCTTCTTCTTCTCCAGTCCCAATAACCCCAGAGAGCTGGAATTGTATGTACATACTGCTTGGCTGAAGGGGATTCTAAATTGTAGATTTGGTGACCCTGTGACCCCAAATATGGGTCACAGAGGTCATGACCTAAAGATATATTTTCATCTTCTTCTCCAGTCCCAATAACTCTAGAGAGCTGAACGTGTATGTACATACTCTTTAGCCAATGGGGATTCTAAATTGTAGATTTGGTGACCGTGAGACCCAAATATGGGTCACAAAGGCAATTTACCTAAAATACTATTTTCCTCTTCTTCTCCAGTCCCAATGAATCTAGAGAGCTGAAAATTGTGTACATACTCCTTGGCTGTAAGGGATTCCAAGTTGTAGATTTGGTGAGCCTGTTTCCGTCCATCCGTCCGACCGTCTGTAAACTTTTCGCTTTTTCAACTTCTCCAGAACCAATAACTCTAGAGAGCTTAAATTTCATGTGCAGACTCCTTGGCCTATGGGGATTCTAAATTGTAGATTTTGGAACCCCATGACCCCAAATTGGGTGACAGGGGTCACAACCTTAAAAACCTATTTTCATCTTCTTCTCCAGTACCTAAAGATCTAGGGAGCTGAAATTTCATGTGCAGACTCGTTGGCCAATGGGGATTCGAAATTGTAGATTTTGTGACCCCATGACCCCAAATAGGGTCAAAGGGGTAAAAACCTTAAAAACCTATTTTCATCTTCTTCTCCAGTTACAAAAGGTCTCGAAGCTAAAAAGTTGTGTACAGACTCCTTGGCCAAATGGAATTCTAAATTAATTTTTTGCAGTTAATTTTATTCAATAGGAACAAGAAATAAGACAAATGTTTACATTATGGACATGTTTAATGTGAATCTATTTGAAATGAGAACTATTGAATACCCTTTGAAGGAAGAACTTGAAGAGGAATTAATTTTTTTATATTGTACATGAGATATGTGAACTGAATATGACTGGTGATGAAACGATGGTTCATTCTCAGGACATGGACAATCTGAAATTTCGTATTCGCAGGACGTGGACAATCGGTGTACCTTTGATCTCGCGTGTTGTTTTAGTAAGAGAATAACTAATAGGGTAGTGTTAAAACGAGAACTGTGTTCTAAAATCCGAACGACGGGATATGTTACAGCCTTCTAGTTCTACGGATGTTAGTGAGAATAAGTTAAGACAACATTGTAACTTTAAGAATGATTTTAATGTTGAGGAATACGTAGAATTTCACTGTACATGTATCACGTGTGTTTTACATTTTATCTTTGTGCATATTTTACAGGCCATATTCTCTTTTACTCATTATAGTCGGTCTTTACTTTAATTGCTTTTTAATTAAAAATGTGTATTGTGAATAGTTTATATTGAGGTGAGGTGAGGCTCTAATAAACAATGTGTCTATCTGTGCTAAATGGTTCGTGAACCCCGTTTCACTGCGGAAAGTATTGGTCTATTAGCGAGCTTGAGTACACATTCCTGTCAGTGTTTATAGATTTGATAAAATCCACTGATAAGTGAGTACGTTCATTCAATATTTCGCTGTATCTTTCTGACAAAATAACAGCAGTGCATTACTTTCCCTCTGGCAAACATACTGAATGGAGTAAAACAAACTTTCGTAGAGGTCAATACTCTACCACGGTTTGTGAACTTGTCACTGATTAAAGAATTATATATAATTTCAAATAATACCACATTTCTTATGAAAACACCCCAACTGTCAACGTAATCATCAGGTTGTTTCTTCCCTTGAATCAGAATTTGTAAGTTATTGTAATATGTCGTCGCATCCAGAAACTCAATTTATAATCGAAACGGAACGATTTGACTGTGCAAATAACCTATAAGAGTCATTTTAAAAAATGTGGACAATTCCTGTCCTCCATATTCTATACTGTCTAAATCAGCGAGAACAGCCAGGATTGAGCTGTTTTTATGTTTAATATAAATATAAACATCCAATATGACTAAAACAACACTTGTAAACATTTGTAGATATACATCTCATTAATTTTTAATTTCATTAATAAGATTTTAAAGTGGTTAATTTGCTATGTCCCAGCAAAGAGAAATGCAATTTCAAACGCCTGTCACTTGAAAATAAATGTCTGAATGTTATTATTGCCACATGTTGTTGAAAGTAACAACAATTTAAGCACTTCTTATGTGTATCATAATCTAGGCTTATGTTTAATATTATGTTCACACTGTCTAAGGTTTGTCACAGGAAAAAATGTCTTTCCTGTAACAGTGCCATATAATCTTGAACAAATAGATAATCTCTAAGTTTCTGCAAGGAAAAAGTCCTGTCATGGTGAGTGCTATATTTTGCTTCACAAAACTAAACATGTGCTCCAGAATTCAGACAGATACTTCTTTTAAAAAGTTCACTTCAAGGAATCAACTAAGAGAGTATTTTTTAATCAATGTCTTTCCTGTAACACTTATTTCCCATATGCTGTCCAGTTCGAAAGAAGTGAGAGTCTGTAATTCAATCTGGGTTGTTGAAAGCAACACAAACTATAGGTCTGGTCAACTGGAGGGATCAGTAAGCGTTTTTAATTGCACTTTTGAAGAGATATTGTCTTTCATGTAACAGTCTTTTCCTGTAACAAAAGACATGTTCAAGGAAAGATCAGAGCTGTTACAGCAAAGACATTTCATCTCTATTTGTATAAATTCTTATCACAATAATTGTATATATCAGATAAGAATGAAAGATTCATTAAACATAATGCGTCATTCTCATGTGCAATACTTCAAATTCTTAAGGAAATCACAGAGATCAAAGCATCACACGTTTACACTAAAAAATATTACTGTAAAGACATGATATTGTTACAGCAAAGAATCTGCGGGAGATTATCACAACTAAAACTAAAAGAAAAGACATGTTCAAATTATGAATTTGATTATTAATGGTAGAAACAATCTCAGGGGGAATCTAAGCAGATAGGTGCATTATTTTATATTATCTAAAAGCAGCAAAGCATTATACAAAGTGTTACAGCAAGGACCTTCACTGTTACAGTAAAGACCTAAACTTGTTACTGAATCTTTTGCAATGGATAAGACTTCCAAGCTACCTCATGACTGTGTTTAAAATTAGAGCCTATAATATAGTGCAGATCTTTGTTTAAACAAATCTAGACATACTGAATACACAGTACTGAAGCTTAAAGATATAAAATAACATTGATGAAGGTAGAATAATTATTAAATTTCATAGACTTAATGTTGTCTAACGTGAACTAGACGAGATAGGATTCAGTAGTACCAAAGATTAGTCTGAATTGATTTTATTTGGATTTCAAGGGAGAAATCATGCTGTGACAGTCTAATTGGTCCTGATGCTATTGATACATCTGCAACGTATGATCAACAATCTCGTGGACCAGTACCATTCACAGGAAATCAAGGATACCCAATATAATGCAAAATCTTATATGAAAGTATGATGTATCCACATCCCTCTCAGACTCGTATTGTTTTGGGGGAGTGGTTGAGGGGTAGATACTTTTATGTTACAGTAAGATATTGGGTATCCTTAATTCCTGTTTACCAGTTATATAGCATGATGCTCCTGATTGCTGAGGAAACAGGTCACTGGAAACAAAAATGACAGGCTATACTGTTTTAACCATTAAAATGGAGTTATGTTATGCTCTTTTCAGAGTTTGTTATTTTATTTATCAAGGTTGATTGCCAAATGATTTAGTCCCTGCATTGTTCGAATGAATATGCTTCAGTTTAACTTTGTAGATAAAGTGTTAGCGTTCCAAATAACAATATACACATTCCTTAGATATTCTTCAAACACCTTTCAGCCTGTAACATTATTGTCTGTCCTGTAACAAATCTATGAAATAACGTATCTATTTTATTTTACCAAAAAGTATGTATATGGCAAGAGAAGACGATATCCAGGTGTCATTTCAACCATAGCTTCAGTTACATTTCAACTTCTAGTCATTCTTTCCACAATAATGTTCAAACTTGTTCTTTAATGTCTTTCCAGTAACATCGATTTGTCTTTACTGTAACAAAATATTTAAATGTGACCAATACCGAAAATAGATACAACGTATCATAAACTAGTTCATTGTAGATATTAAGCTATGATTGAAATTTATCGTTTTTGCTTGGCTTGATCTAAATGACCAATCCAATCTCATCGAAAATAACTAAATGTTCTTGAATTGTCTTTTCCATAACATGTTATGTCTTTACTGTAACATTATTTTAAATATAATTGAAGTCGTTAAAGTCACATTACTAAAAGTTTTATTGCGAGTCATTCCTTTAATACATGTGTCTCAACCAATAAAATTTGGCAATGTCTTGAGATATCAGTAGAATTCTGGGATACTCTCTCTGTTTGTCTGTCCATAACAGTAACATAGGGTGTCTTTACAATAACAGTGTTGTCTTTCCTGTAACATCATTTATTTCTTA
This sequence comes from Gibbula magus, assembly GCA_936450465.1. Classification (NCBI taxonomy): domain Eukaryota; kingdom Metazoa; phylum Mollusca; class Gastropoda; order Trochida; family Trochidae; genus Gibbula; species Gibbula magus. Next base: position 28,517,674 of record OW388305.1, on the reverse strand, counting down.
ATTATTTACATAAATATTAATGATATAATGTCGACAATATCCTGAAAGTATACATTAATATGTATGTGACAATGTCAGTAAAATCTGTTATTACAAAGTCAATTACTTTGGAATCTAAAGGTTTTGAAAATGTACTCCAGCATTCTGTTTTCCTAGGCAAACAATAGGTTGCTATTATTTTTAAGTCCTAAGTAAATTATTAGCACAGTTTGTGATATACCTACTTCTTAAAAGACAAGGTTTTAACATGCTTTTGAATAATTTGAAATAATCACTATATTTAAACATTTTTACCACAAAATATAACTGTTACAAGAAAGACACTAATGGTCACACTAGCTAATTAAATTAATTGGCCACAGACTTAATATATCTCATTAAGCCTTGTGTTTATATTTTTCTCATATCTTAATGATATGTTTTCACATTTGTGAAAAAAAAGTTCTGAAAAATTACATAATTCTTTTCAAAATTTTGTGTCCGGAATTGTGCACTTTTTTGAGAATGACTCATACATGTTTACTGTTTCTGTCTGCACATATTATAAATGTATCAAACCGCCATGTCCTTAACCATGATAATTAACGTGATATTTTGGTCGATATCTTGTTCGTTGTTTATTAGATGTTTCCCTCGTCATGATAATATTTCATATATGTAATGATAAGTTCAACTGAGCTTGTTGACCAATCCAATTCATGTATTATCTTCATGAAATGAATATGTTTAAATAACCGTTTACATACATACATAAATACAAACATACATACAAGCCATAAACATACATAAATAAATAAATACAAGCCATACATACATACAAGCCATATATACAAACATAATACAAGCCATACATACATAAATACATACATGACATACATACATATATAGCATTCAAACATGTTTACATACATACATTTATAGCATACATACAGTTATAGTCTATATTACATACATACATTTGTATCAGCCACACAGATATATACATATCCATATAGTTCAACTGTACATATAAACATTCACTTCAAACAAAAGTGTACAATATCTTATTCAATCACATCCATCACTCACCAGTCAGTCATCCATTTTTGTTAAAGTTTTGGCATTTAATACAATTATTCCTACGCATATGCATATTAAAAGCACATTCAGACAATAAATATTGAATGTTATAACAATGCATTAATATTATGTTTTTCTCTGCAGAAGAGAGGTGTACAAAGTCATCTTGTAGAGCAGTACTCTGAAACAGGGGATATCTAATGTCATCATATATATCAATCTATAACATAGAGTAAAGGAGCAAGGGCAGCCATGTGGCCGATTTAAGGGTCCATTCAACATTAGGTCAAACGTTACGCTAAGAATTGGTGACATTCACAAATGAACGCTAGGCATCTTTAGAATATGAAATAAACGAACTCATTGTTTATATTTCATAGCCGGGTTCAGAATTATTGTTTTAACATCTTCTATTCCGATGATATACAATCATCATGTTGTTGGTTGTGTTGCTCTTAAATTTTCAGTTCAAATTCTGTCAAGAAACAATCTAGCTAATCTTGACAATTTAAAATATTTTTCCTTACCGCATGGCAAAAACACATTGGGTGTTTGTAATGGCTTTAATCATTGTTACAGGGTCATGTGAAAACAACGTACATACACAGCAGAAAACCCGGAAACCATGTAAACTTTCTCCCTGTCCTCTCATTCATTGATTAACCTTTCTTCCGGCCACACATCTTAGATGTACACCTTTCCAAAGTTTAATAACTAAGCTAAGCTGTAGACGTTTTGCATTTTAAAGACTTCGAGGGATCCATTCAGTTTCATAATATTCTATTTATTAGACTTTAATCCGTGCAAAACTACCATATGTGCTGATTTCAGTTCAAATAGGACTCAACTTACATATTCATCCCCAATCGCAAATATAGCACAATTACTAGTTTCCAATGAAAATATAGCAACATCATTATATATGTGAAGACCCCGAAAGTACACAACACATTTACATGCACAGTAGCTATGTGACCTATTAAATACATGTATTAATAACCCAAATTTGTCTATTGTTTGTTGTAAGTTTCCAAAATTCCGTTTGACTGATTGACGCGCGCTAATACATACGAAGGGCGTTCAATAAGTGTTGCAAGCGGGGTATTGGTGTTTACATAAACAGTGTCAGCTTATAGCAGGTGTTACTATAGTCAAAACATAACATTGACACATGTCAAAACAATTTTTAACATAACAATTATTTAGATATAATAGCTGCGCTGACCTAGGGGTCTCCATAATCATGGATTCTCTCAAACATGAACAACGCGCTGTGATCAAGTTCCTTACTAAAGAGGGATGCAAAGCTACAGAAATACATAATCGTATGTGTAATGTGATGGGTAAGGATGCTCCTAACTTTTCAACAGTCGCTGGTCTGTTCAGTTCAAGCGGGGCAGGGAGTCCTTAGACGATGACCCACGGTCAGGCAGGCCATCTGAAGTCACCCGACCGGAAGTTATTGCCGCTATCGAAAGACGAATTTTAGCTGACCGCCGTGTTAAAGATTCTGAACTGTCTTTGGAATTCCAGATATCAGTTGGAAGTGTTGAAAAAAATAATTCATGACCATCTTGGTATGTCCAAGGTATCTGCAAGATGGGTACCCAGAAACCTCACAGCACAAGATCGCCAGAAAAGAACCGAAAGTTGCATGGAGCTCCTGGATCGGTTTAATGCGGATGAAGCCAGGTTTTTGTCTCGTCTGGTGACAGGTGACGAAACCTGGATCCAAGCAATGGAAGCACCCGAGTTCACCGCCTCCCCTGAAGTTTCGCACTCAACCATCAGCTGGCAAGGTTATGGCGACAATCTTTTGGGATGCAAAAGGCATATTATTAATTGATTACATGCCAACCAAAACTACAATGAATGGTCAATATTATGCCAACCTAAAGCAAGAATTGCGAAAGACAATTCGACAGAAACGCCGTGGAATGTTGACACGTGGTGTTCTGATTTTGCATGACAACGCTCCAGTCCACAAGTCAAGGGTTGCACAGGCCGCTATACGTGATTGTGGATTCGAACAGCTTAACCAACCACCCTACAGCCCAGACCTAGCCCCCAGTGACTACTTCCTGTTCAGAAACCTGAAATCCGCCCTACGCGGAAGGCACTTCCGGGATGACGAAGACGTCAAAGCTGCCACAGAGGCGTGGTTAGGGGGGCAAACGGGCAAACGGAAGACTTCTACAAAAGCGGCATCAAAAGTCTTAAAGAGAAATGGAATAAGTGTATTGAGGTGAAGGGTAACTATATTGAAAAATAAAAGTAAAAAATTGACTACGCGAGTTGGTTTTATATTGAAGTTGCAACACTTATTGAACGCCCCTCGTTTATAGCTAATCGCGGTGCATTGTCCGGTCTTTTACCTAAATATCGCCACTATACTGAACCGATAACCATTGCAACTCTAATTTTCAGCGACAGTCAGTACTTGTCGGTAAACTAACAACGTTTTTAACGTTTCACATATGTGACCCCAACAACATTATGGATGTACCTTTAAAGGGACAGTATCACGTTTTTTTGCAAATTTTATTTTTCCAAATTTCCCATTTGTAATGATAGCTTATGCAATTTATATATACAACAGGGGGTAAAACATCTTAGTACACCTATAAGGCAAAAATTGCATGGGGGTCATTTTATTGTGAACACATTTTATTATTTCGAATGACAAAACAGATTCCCATTGCTTTACGGAACCATGTACACACATTTTTAACTTGATTTTCCGGGTGAGAAGGGTGTTTTACAATTGATGACATTATTTTTCAAATAAATTTACTTAACTTAACGTGCTACTGCCCTTTAAAAGCTATATTCTTTGACAGCTCGAAAGCAAGTCTAGGTTGCAATCTTCACGTCTGTCGCAATACCTGTGCTGATAATAAACGAAATTGATAACCTTATTTATACACTAAACGCTGTTCTGCCTACGCTGAAAATCTTAATAACAGTAACATGTTGATAAACGAGTTCCCATTTCCTATCACCACTCTGACATAAAATCCAACATACGTTTGTCATTCTCGAGCTATTACGCTAATGCAGTTTAAATTTTACCTTAATGCATGTTAGAATAATTTCCCAGTGAGCTACGTGGTAAGACTATGCAAAGTGTTCATTCATGTATTCATACGCGTGATGTTTCTTGACTCGTGCTGTAGTTTATCGTTCCATAAAGTTCATAGTGAAGTAACCATACTAGGTAAGTACAGTTATGTTATGATTTAAAACACATATTTATTAGCAATGTTTGTTTGACTTCATAAGTACCCGTAACTAGGTATTTAGTAGGCCTCAATATAAGTGTTTATGTAACAAAGCAACAACATGTCTTGACCTCGGGGATACTTCAGTAGGCGAATCGAAAGCCTGTCTAGAAGTATGTACAGTGATATTTAAATCAATTTCATAGTTCATCAAGTTTAGCTGCGTTTTCGTACACACGGTGATGTGTTAGTCCTGTCCATGACTGTGTAGAAAATAAGAGCCTTTAATACAGTCTACATCTTTATTCAGCAAGTCTAGATAGACTGAATAACATTATAATCTTAAGGATGAAGATCCAGTAATTATAAAAGTTCCATAGAGTAAATTTAGCCCAATGTGATGTATATACGCGGTATTTTCATTCTGCCTTTTGAGATATTAAAGGAGAATATGTATATTAACAGTTATAATCTGTTATGATAAAATATAATTTTAAAAAAATATTCCCCCGAAAATAATACTGAAAGCCGTGTTTAATTACTAATTACACGACAAAAGAACCGCAACGACTGTAGCCTGTGGCGATATGCATATTTCTCCTGGAGCTTTCATGTACAGTGAATGGGAAAATACGTGTGTGGAGGAAGAATTGGTTGAATACGTAGAATTCGAGACAGTTTCTGACTTGATATGGTACAATGTGTAGCTTGGGGTAGTAGTAATTCACCAAAACCTGGAAGAAAGTTTAATTTATTTTAATTTCTAAGTGAAAAGACGGAAGGAACGCGGCGAAAGGTTTGGATAGCCCAGTGTTAGAGGGGAGAAGGACTGGAAACTGTCGGCATCTGCCACGCTATATGATTAAAACAGTTTTAAAAGTTAGTTTTAGACACGAGGTTCGAATCGCTGGTTTGACAATATTTTTTAATCATATACTGTTTATATACGATATGTTCACTAAGGTCTCTTATATTCTCCTTTAATGGCTTCAGGGCGAGCCCACATAAGACCTGTTTTATTAGCCAGAGTTTCCTAAGTCTGAAGGTGAAATTTTGGATGAACTATTGTTTTTATCGGGATTTGTAGGTCTAAATTCTAAAAGGCCTATTGTATTTGTCCGGATCAATGATTTTTAATTAGTTTTGAACTTATGATAGACCAATATTTAATTGTTTGCGATTATAAAAAATAGCGTCATTTACTTGCCGCGATCGTTTTGTTCCGGTGATGTAACCGGATGTGACGTCAACTGGGGAAACAAACGTGACGTATCGGCAACGTGACAATGTATAAACAACACAGTCTCAGAAATTAATAGTCTTAACTGTGGGATCAATATTGACGATACTATTCTAAGTCTTCTGTTATATGCAGATGGCATAGCTTTAATTGCTCCTGATGAAGCCTCTCTACAGCGAATGTTACACTGTGTGTCCAGCTGGTGTTCACGATGGCGTTTGATGATTAATACAAAGAAAACTAAAGTTGTTCATTTTCGCACTCCTAGTGAGCACTATCAAATCTAATTATGTTTTTGCTGTTGGCAATGATGTAATAGAGTATAGTAATGTCTATAAATACCTTGGGATATGGTTCCATGAACATATAAATTTGAATTTCACTGCAAAAGAAATAGCCAAATCTGCTAGTCGGGCATTGGGTGTTATTATATGTAAGTTTAAGGCTGTTGGAGGTTTAGACTATTCAGTTTGTAATACATTGTATGAGAATTTAGTGCAACCAATATTATCTTATGGATCTGCTATTTGGGGTAATCGTCAGTTAAGTTGTATTAATGCTGTCCAAAATAGAGCATGCAAATTCTATTTGGGTGTAGGTTCTAAGACCCCTAATTTGGCTGTGAGGGGCGATATGGGTTGGACATCTCCTTTAACTAAGCAAAGAATAGAAATATTACGTTTTTGGCGCAAAATTCAAGGCATTAGTATTAATACTAGTAGAGTAAAGTAAAACATTTATGTAGTCTTTTAGATTTAGAAAATCATGGAATAACAATGTATTTTCTCTGCTCTCTTCACTAAATTTGCCTATTCCAGATATTTAAAAAATTTCGAATATTGACTTTCATGTTTCCAAACAATGGTTAATTTCATTGGATTATTATGATTGTTTGACAGATATTTGGAATGATAAGGGTCTTATAAATGGTAACAAACTCCGTACATATAGATTATTCAAAACTGACCTCAATACAGAAAGTTACGTATCATCTATTACAAATAGGCAAATTCGTAGTATATATAGTAAATTTCGTTGTGTTGTTTTACCATTACATATAGAGGTTGGCAGATTTTCCAAGCGGGTTACTCCTTTTTCAGACAGAACTTGTAAATATTGTGATTCAAATACTGTTGAAGATGAAATTCATTTTTTGATTAACTGTAAATTTTATTCTGATTTAAGATATGATTTATGGAAATTAATATGTGATGCATATCCCTCCTTTTGTCATCTTTCACCGGTAGAATAGTTGATCTTAGTAAATAGCGAATTTGTTATTCCCCTCTCTGCACTACTTAATTCAATGTTTAGTGAATGTATCCCACTCTAAATCATTTTATCCAGTTTGTCTTATATTTTAACATCTATTTTAAATTTTCATGGTATCAAAATGTCCATTTGTGTCTCATAGGCGGTTCGGCCGTATGTTGTTTTTTAAACATGTCTGTTGATAATATGTGATATAATGTAAAAACAACATGTGACACATTAATAATGTATATTTCTTCTTCTTCTTCTTCTATAAACAACATAGCGCTTCACATGGTAGATCGATTTTTGACGATTTGGGTCACAAATAAAGTTTAACTGATAGTGAAATTCGAATATCTGCTGTATGAAAGTATAATGGCAACGAGGAAATAGCTAACTCTTTTTTTTGTAGAGAGAGAGAGATTCTTTATTTCCTCCAGTTTACACCGAAGATCAGCAACAATTATACAAATACATTAATAGGTGAAATGTACAATCTACAAATTGGAGTATGTACACATATTTACAAAACTGTTAGAGAAGAGTAGCCGCTAGTGGACACTCATCATGTAATACATGTATATATACAGCTCTATAAAGCAATTGTAGTTAACAAAATATATACACATTGATAAGCCATCTACTAGTAGTATTAACAGAGATAATAGAGCACATTAACCATTAAGTGTAATATGTAACAGGTGGCGTCTTATTTCGAAAACATATAGTGAAAAGTTTAGAACAATGGTTTCCCAAGTTTCGTGTTTAATATATCGGTTAAAATCAGTTATGCCCCCGAGAAGGAAAGCTAACATGTCTGTTTCATCTTGTAGTTCAAATGCAACATACGTTTCCACTTCAAGAAAATCTATCATAAACGTAAAGAAATTATTTCTGTCACAGTTAACATGTTCACAATGTAACAATATATGAGTATCATAGTCGAAGGTATGTTTATGGCAAAGTTTGCACTCTGTTGAAATTTTACCACGTGATGAAATTTGTATGCATACTCGAAGGGCAGATTTAAAGTCAGGATGTAGATATGGTAATTGCCAGAGAATATGATAGGTTATTTTGTTGTGAACACGTTGGTATAGACACATATTTGCATTAACGGATGTTCTCATAATCCATGAATGTTCCTCGTAACTATGTACAGATGTATTTACAATTCGTCGCTATTCATGTTTCGAGGGGAATACGCCTTTTGTAATATATTTTTAACATGTACATTTAGATTATATTTTGAAAGTATTGATAGCAGATCATTGCAGATTGTTGGGGATGTTGTGGAGGTTGAAATTGTTGCACAAAATATATTTTTAGCAAAGTTGTTACAGGAAAGTTTGCATAGGCGTCCAAAAAATATGAGTTTACATTTATCAATATATCCAACAAGAGTCCACAATCCCAAATTTGCAATAGTAGAGTCTGTTGATGATCTGTTATCAAGTCCCTGGACAATACGAGCAAAATATCGCTGCGTAAGTTCAAGTGCAGCTGCTTGTTGACCCTTAATTTAAGGTAATATTTCACAACCATAGAGACTTGTTGTAAGTATCATTCTCAACCAGATTTTAACACATGTAAATGGGTGGAGTTGAGAATGATTAAGTCCAACAGATCTAAGAGCATTTACATTTTGTCTTGCTTTCTGACAATACTTATCAATTCGTGCTTTTGTTGATAATTTATCAGTTAGAAGAACGCCTCCATATACTGTTGATTCAGATTGAGAGATAAGCGTATCACCCAGGCGATATTGTGCTTTAGATTCAGTATTTTTGTTTTTATTGAAAATAATTATTGAACTTTTTGAGGGTCAACGCTATTTAGAAGCGTATGACGAAGCGAGGTCTAATGATGATTGTAAGCCTTTTGGTGATGCGCTAACAAGTGTAGTATCGTCAGAAAGCAAGCATGGCAGCAGGAACACGCATACCATACACACAAATGCCGCAATTTGCTTCTCTGAGAGAGGTGATTAGGTCATTTATAAAAACAAGGGAAAACCAAGCAGAAATAACCCTTCCTTGACCAACATCTTTTTTGACAATATATTTGTCTGATCTCTCACCCTGATATAAGACAAAGCATTCACTGTTTGTATAGCAATGATGTAAGAGATCCCATGTTTACCTCGTATTCCAATTTCATATAATTTATAGTCCATCGTGCCAAATGCGGTCACAAGCTTTTTCATTATCAAGAAACGAGGCAAAAATAGGCGATTCTCTGTGCATATAAAATTCAATACATTCCATTAGTGTGAAAACAGATATTATAGCCCCGTGTTCACGCCGGAAGCCGAACTGTAGAGAATCTTGAATATTTGGTTTTGTTATAACTAATTTTTTTTCAATTCTATTGAGTAATATCTTTTCAAATAGCTTACCAAGACATGATGTTAGAGTAATACCTCGTAATACTTTCGTAGATCACTTTTGTCGTTTTTGCCTTTATATATTGGTATAACCATACCTAATCTATATCCATTAGGAACATATTTGTAGGCAGTGATGAGGTTAAATAATCTACATAGGTGGGTAATGACGTAATCGCCAGCAAAGATAATATGTTCATTGGTAACTCTATCAGGCCCGGGAGATTTATTTCTGCTGAGGGACTTAATGATGTCTTTTATTTCATTTACTGAGAATGGTTTTCCTAAGTGTTTATCATGACTGTGATTGGAGTTTTTAATACCCCTTACTTGTTTGGATATATGCTCTTTGAAATTTGAATCAAATGTATCTGACTCGTGTGGTTGATCAAGATCTGAGTAATACTTTCCCCATATTCTACATATTTCTAAAGGGGTGGTGCCACTTTCTCCCTCAAAAGTAAAAATAAGATCGGAGCATTAGTAACACTAGCTCTTTGTTTTCGTACATTATTGTAAAATGAGTTGATATCCATTTCAGCTGAGAGTTCAATTTGCTTAAGCATTTCTTATTTACTGTGTCTTTTGAATTTTCTCAAGAGTCGACGAAAGTTACGTTTTTCCGTTTTATAGGCTGAACGCTGAACAGATGAGGAATCACACAAAAAATCCATTATTCTTACTTATTTTATCCACTTAAATATAGATCAGTTACATACAATATTTTCATTCTTTCTTTCAATGTCTTTCAAAATTTATGAAACAATATCTCTACAATTAAATTGACCAGGAACGGTAAAAAGTTATTTCGCCAAAAATGAAATAACCTATGTCTTATATTCACCAAATTACAAAATATTAAAATACATGCATACACTTTTAATGATTAATGCAAAATACGTAAGTTTGCCAGATATATCATCACTGAAACAAACATGATTAAGCTGTTCGATTTAATTATTTGTGAATTTACTTCCGGGTTTAGTAAGAACCATTTTTAAAAAACTTTATCGCTGAGTATATTAAATGATCGACTGGTATGGTTCCTATTGCCCGCGCAGTTTACTCGTCTGACTGTGTTATTGATACGGCGGTCGTCATTTCCATTGCTTTGTTTTCTCAAGTTGACGTCATACATTCCTTCGGGGAAAATCGAGATTTTTCCGGTGTTTTCCGTAAAACAAGATGGCCGACACGTCAAAAAGCGACGTAAACAGACAGTTTTCTGACTTTTTTTACGATTTGCTAAAGTCACACATAATTTCAATGGTAATGGGATGCGAGAATATGATGTTTATTAACTGATTGACATAATTTTCATGTTTTTGCAATGTACATGTAAACCATATAAGCAGTTACTTGACGGAAATTGGTGGCTGTTATATCGTTTAACTAAAATATGATTATTTCAAGTAGACAGGGGTAAGAAATGACATTTACACCAACATGACCCCTACCATTTTTAAAATTTTGTAAATATGTGAAGGACAGGGCACATTTATTGATAGAGTATTTGTTATATGTCGATGAACAGTTGTGTTTTATCAAAATTATTTTTTGGGAAATTGAAATTTTTAATTGAAAAAAAACCATGTAAAAGTATTCTTTGAGTGATTTAATTTTTTGGACTAATTACCAAACTAGTCAGTTTTTGAATACGACGTCGAAAACTCAATTAATTTTACATTTTCTTTTGCACGTCAGTGTAGTATTGGGTAAACTGAAGTACAAAACTTGCTACTGATTCAGCTGTGACCCTACTTAATACCTTTGCGAGTGAGCGTATAAATCTGAACTGCATATTTGTGAACAACAGTGAAAATACATTTCAAGCTATATCCTCCACGTTCATCAAACTATATAAAATATAAATCATAACCTATTGATTCGCCTTTTGCTCATTTGTTTTATGAAGCATTGGTTTAGGAACGTGCTCACCTCTTCCTATCGTATCAATTATATTTAAGTTAATATAAGTTACAGTACATCTGTCTAATAATTCGAACTTACATATCAGTAAATAGCTTTAAGTTCAAGAGGCAAAAAACATAAACATTGATTGTGAAGACGTGTTTCATGTAAGCAGTGTAACTATCATATTTATTCTCTTTTAAAAATAAGTTGGCTTGACTTCGAATACTGGTCGACATTGTTTTTCTATTGCGAATGTACCCCGAAGGCTTTGAACATTTTCAAATCACAATGACACATCTTTGGACACAATATAGTCAACAGTTGGAATGCACTCAGAATGTAAAAAGTTTGTTGACCCAGCTGATTAAATTGATTTGGGTTTTTTTAATAAACAGTCGACGCATTTGACGTGTGTTGAAGTATAACAGTAATAATATTAAGAAAGACTTGATCATATCCTCTAGTATTAAGTATGTATTTAAATACATGCATTTCCAGATCAGCTGTGTTGAGAGACATGTCGGAGTCAAGTAGCGAGGAGGAGGAGAGGACAGCCATGAAGCCAGGAGAATCTGAAGTAAACGTCCAGACCTCTGTTAGTAAATATATGGAGACTACAGAAGGTATGGTTATAAAGGTCAGGTTACCTATTTTCAACCAGTTCCTTAAAGATCATTTTAGAGTGGCTTATGGCATGCTATAACACATCTGCCCTGGGCAATACATAACTCACTCTAGTCACTAATTTAAGCCATTCTGCATTCTCAATATGTTTTGTGCTAGCCAATCAGAGCCCACTATGCGTTTCAGGTGCAGTGCTCCGCTTAAGTTAGCATGAAAAAGTGAAGGGAATACTGTAAGGCTTAAATTATCCAGTGATTGAAACAGGCACGAGTTATGCCTTGCATAGGGAAGTTGGACATACCGTAATATCCAGCATTCATTCATAATGTTTTGCTTTTTCAGCTTCCTTTCAAGAACCACTGGCTTTAGACTCAAGGGAGCTGAAATCTTGTGTACATAATCATAGGAATTATTAATAATGTGTTGACTCTGGCCTCATGTAAGGGGTCTTAGGGGTCACAACCTAAACACCTGTTTTCATTTTATCTCCAGGATAAAAAAGCCCTTGAATAGGAAATTTTGTGTACTCCTTTGCTGATGAAGATTATCATTTGGAGAATTTGTACCTTCATGGTCTGACAATGAGGATTGCTGATGCCAGGTCCACCTTGGCAGATTAGAATTATAAATTGTACATGTGATTACTCTGCCAGCTAAACCAATTTTCTTTTTATGCCCCTGAATCAGAGATTCGGGGATATATTGTTTTTCACCTGTCTGTCTGTCTGTCTGTCTGTCTGTCCACAAAAACTTTAACCTTGGATTGCTCAGAGCTAGGGCTTTCATACTTGGCATGTACATACCTTGTGATGAGACCTTTCAGATGAGGTCATCATATTTGACCTTGTGACCTTGACCTTGACCTTGCCACAGTGGACATTTTCAGAAAACTTTAACCTTGGCCATAACTTTGGTATATCCGGGGGCATCCGTGTTTAACAAACACACCTTGTTCTTTTCAAGAAATAAAAGCCTCAGACGGCATAAATATTGTCTACATATGCCTGGGCCAGTCATGGGAATGGGTATTAGGAAATGACATTGTCCTTGGTCAATATTGTTTTCTTGGGTCCAAAAATACAGGTATTGACCCCATCATCACTCTATAATTGAAGGGGTACATTCAAGAAGGGCACATGTGCTATGTTTAATACAGAAACAAACAGTTAAATAAAGTCAAAAATGTAATTTGGTTTGAACAGCTGGGATTACGGTCAAATGACGTATCAATAGCATGATGTCGTGCAACAATTTTTTGACGTCACTCAAGTCAATACAGCTTTTGGTCGGACCTGGGCTGGAGTAAATATGTTTTTCTGTCGTCAGTCACGTGATCGGCTCTCGACCAATCAGATGGCTGAAAAAATATGCTTACATAATAACAACTCTTATCATATAATTGCTTATAAATACGAAGAGGGGGGGGGGTATTTATAGTGTTCCACATTTCCGCCCGAATTTCCGTCCGTCCGAAATCGTTTCCAGAGCATATCTCAAAAACAATATGACTTGGAAACTTCAAATTTGGTATGGCAGTAACCTATATGGTGCTGTTGTGCCTGTTAGGGTCTTGACTCTAAGATCCAAATAATTTTTTAAAATTAAGACCAAAAACGGTCCTATTTTTTTACTTTGTCTCTTTTCCAGAGCTTCTAAAAAAACTGTTTGACTTGGAAACTTCAATTTGGTATCGAAGTAACCTATATGGTGCTGTTGTGCCCTTTATGGGTCCGAAGGTCCAAATAAATTCTGAAGTTAAATGTTTTGACCAAAAACGGTTTAACTCTCTATCATTTTTGTCATTTCTGGGGCATAACTAAAAACTATATAACTTGAAAACTTTACTATGGATGTATCATGTTGCCTATATGGTATTGTTGTGTCTTTCATCGGTTTAAACTCCACGGTTCAAATAATTACAAAAATATTTTCATTAAAAACAATCATTGTTATTCATTGACATGATTGACTAGATTATGTTTTCCATTTTATTATGTCCGCCGCAAAGCTTTGCGGGAGACATAATGTTTTCGCCTCCATCTGTGATTCCGTCCTTCCATGATTCCGAAATGCTTTCGTTCCGGGCATATTTAAGAAACCGTTTAATATATATTTTTTTACGAAACTTGGTATGTGGTTAGACCTAGTGGTGGAGCGGGGCCTTTTGCTACTGAGGTTATTCTGAATTTTATATTTGCCTGGTTTTCATGGAAACAGTTTCATGTGGAGGTAGGGACCTTTTCCCGGCCTCTACCTCAAAATCTATGCAGTATTTTTGTCCCTCGCCGCAATGCGGAATGGGGGACTATGTATTCAGCGGCGTCCATACGTACGTACGTCACATATTCTTGTTTACGCGGTATCTCATGAAGCGTTTCATTCAAAGTCTTCAAATTTGGTTTCGGTCTACATTGTGGGAAGGCGCAGACACCAGTCGATTTTGGTGACCTTGACCGTATTTTCAAGGTCACCACGACACTTTGACCACTTTTCGAACTCTTGTTGTATCATGACCAGATGGACCCTAAATCTTCAAATTTGGTGCCATGCTATATTAGCGTATTACGCATACACCAGTTGATTTTGGTGACCTAGACCTTTTTCCAAGGTGACTATGACACTTGACCAAATGAGGTGTCTTACTTAACTCAATGTTAACGGCGGGGGACATTGCCATGTGAGTGGCAAACACTTGTTTTTACCAAACTTGGTGTGTGGTTAGACCTAGTGCCTGAGTGTTGGAGTGGTGCCATTTACTACTTAGGTTATTCTGAATTGTATATTTTTGTGGTTTCCATGGAAACATTTTGAACTTAGTGCATGTACGGGTAGGGACCTTTTCTGGCCTCTATCTGAAAATCTATGCAGTATATTTTATGAAACTTGGTATGTGGTTGGACCTAATGGTGGAGTGGTGCCATTTGCTACTTAGGTCATTCTGAATTGTATATTATTCTGGTTTCCATGGAAACAGTTTGAACTCAGTGCATATGGAGGTTAGGAACCTTTTCCAACCTCCATCTCAAAATCCATTCATTATTATGTAATGGTATGCATTCAGTATTATGTAATGGTATGTATTTAGAGACAAAGATGGAATGGTACCAGCCTTTTGCTCCTTTAATCATTCTTAAATGTGACTCAATTGGAACTAAGAGTCTAATATATTAACCTTTTTGGATTGTCAGTATGTGTTGCCTCTGGCATTAGTGAAAAATAAGGGTAAGATGGAAAGGTTGGATTTAAAGTTGGAGCGGGGGACATCACATTGCAACACATGCACAAATTTCTAGTTTATACTGTATGAAGGTGATCAAACTATAACCGGGGTATGTGAGCTGCGCTGACTTTTGCCTTGTTCGAAATGTGCCTCTGAAATCACTCGGCAGTACAATTTGTAGCTAGGTTGCATACACCAAGGGGAGTTGAGAATGAAAAAGGAACGATGTTGGTCCTTATACCAGGGTGATAGTGTGTGTAGCGCATTGAGCATGACCACTTGTGTTGTGGATTAGTGCGATATAAGTATCCTCAATATTTAGCGTATTAGGTAAATTTGGGGATATAAGTGTTTTCACATCACATTGATTCTGTATCAGCCCGAGACCCAAATTAAACCCAAGAGCTTTACTATCTATAAAACAGCATATTCAGGTGTTGATAAACTGTTTTCATGTAAAAGAGTTGAGAAACTTGTTTGGATGGATCCCACCAGTCAATGCAAATCAGTTTCATTTTGCATGTGTGGTTGCTTTGTCATTTAAATGTAAGCCGTGAACTGATTTTAAACTGACCACTTTGATAAAAGCTTTCAAGTTTACCTCTGTAATCAGTAAGGGTGAAACGGTTCACTACTAAAGTAGTTGAACCACAGTATTTTGCTTTTGGTTCGGTACACGGTACATCAACACGATTTTTCAGTATATACCAAATATATAACTTAATTAAAAAATTATGTATTATTAACTCAGATGTAATCATATTTATATAATATATATTTTAGGATTTTATAACCAAATGATTTTCACACCCTACAAACTATTTGTCAAGAAAAACATGTGATTTGTTTAATATGGTCTAGTTTATATATTGAAAGATATTTATTGGTTTTGTACCGAACCGAGACTCCTGTACCGCAATACGTACCGAACCGAAGCTCATCGTACGGTTTCACCCCTAGTAATCAGTTGTCATAGTTGCTCCCCTCAGAAGATCTTCAAGGTACATCATTTATAGTGTATCACGGTAATAAGAAGTAAAGAACACTGTATATCTACCTCACATTTACTGCAGGGTTACCATTGGCTGTGTCTACACTGGATCCTTCACTGAAAGAGCTTGCCCCAGAACTTCAAGATGTTGTACCAAGTTCTCAAAATGGTTAGTAAATTTATTGGTCATTAAAATATCACAATGGAAAGTTATCATACTCAGAGGGTTAAACAAAATTTAAGCTCATTAGGCCTGAAAGGTCAGATGACATTGGCCGTCATTTTGGTCTTTTCAACTGCTGAAGCTGAAATCTTGTTGAGAGGTAGTGGAAGTACATTTGGTCCCCCCCCCCACAAATATTTAGTGACCTTTGGTTTTGACTTCTTTAGACTATAAATCATACAAAAAAACTATCTACAGAGCTATTGGCTCTGGGTTTTTTTTTTATCTTCAATCTTAGATAATACTACAGGGATTGGGAAAGGTAGGGGCCATGGGCCATTTTTCACATTGGATGAAAAAATTTAAATTGATTGATTGGTGATAGGCCTTCATTACTTGACACAACGTTGACATGCTGATTTATTTTTTTATTATACCCCCGCTACGAAGTAGTCGGGGGTATATAGCGCTCAGCGCGTCCTTGCGTCCGTCCGTCCTTCCGTCCGTCCGTCCGTCCGTCCGGAACACTTTTGGTTCCGCTCATAACTCAAATACTACTTGTTCAATTGTTATGAAACTTTATACATGTACACTTTATGGTCCCTAGATGTGCCTTTTCTATGTTTCCCTCAGATTCCATGATTATTTTTTCAGATTTTCCACTTTTAAGCGTCTTTGTGTGCGCGTCTATGGTCACACTTTTGGTTCCGCTCATAACTCAAATACTACTTGTTCAATTGTTATGAAACTTTATACATGTACACTTTATGGTCCCTAGATATGCCTTTTCTATGTTTCCCTCAGATTCCATGATTATTTTTTCAGATTTTCCACTTTTAAGCGTCTTTGTGTGCGCGTCTATGGTCACACTTTTGGTTCCGCTCATAACTCAAATACTACTTGTTCAATTGTTATGAAACTTTATACATGGACACTTTATGGTCCCTAGATGTGCCTTTTCTATGTTTCACTCAGATTCCATGATTATTTTTTCAGATTTTCCACTTTTAAGGGTCTTTGTGTGCGCGTCTATGCTTACACTTTTGGTTCCGCTCATAACTCAAATACTACTTGTTCAATTGTTATGAAACTTTATACATGTACACTTTATGGTCCCTAGATGTGCCTTTTCTATGTTTCCCTCAGATTCCATGATTATTTTTTCAGATTTTCCACTTTTAAGCGTCTTTGTGTGCGCGTCTATGGTCACACTTTTGGTTTCCGCTCATAACTCAAATACTACTTGTTTCCAAGAAGGTATTAACACCTCATATACATAGCTTCTTTCTTATAAATCTGGTAAATGATTTTGACATGTTCACATTCAAGGTCAAAGGTCAAGGTCATGAGTGCTTTAATTACTACAATAATCCTTGTAAACATGATAACTTCAAACGTTTTTGTGCTGTCAGGCTCTTATTTCGTATATATCAACTATGGAGATAGACCAAGATTTGAAAAAGTTTTCGCTAAAATCTGTCAAAGGTCAAGGTCACAGCAAGGTCACAACTTAAGCATGCTATTGTGAATATGCCTTATGTTAACAATGAACACTTTGAGTCATTGCATGATTGTTATACACAATGAAAAGTAATCAGTGATGGTGTGACCTTGAAGGTCTAAGGTCAAGGTCAAGGTCATGAGATATTGGTTCAGGCCATGTTAATCCTTTGATCCAATTTTGAAATCAGAAATAGGTTTTAAGAACAAACTTGTGAAAAGTGACCCCAGTGATGATTCAACTTGTTAGAATAACTTGAATAATGAACAAATTTTGGTCCAAAAAAAATCCCATTTTATTTATGCTGAGGAGAAGGCGGAACAGGGAAAGGCGAGACCCAAAGTTTCGGAGCTGCTCTGCTTTTGCGGTGTCCTGCAAACGCTCTTCTAGTTGTTCAAATGTTACGAAACCACTTTGACTTTTACTTCTAAAACATGCTTAGAGGTGTAATACTTACTCTGCTTTAATAATATATGTTATGGTCTTTTCATACAAAAGTTTAAACATTGATACCCTTTTGCTATTTTCAAACATTTCTCTTTGACCAATGTTAATGTAAAAGCGGGGGTATCATAAGTGAGCTTTGCTCACTAATTCTCTTGTTTTTAATAGCTCATGAAGTTACCCTTACAATTAAACTGCTGGAGGATAAGGAACCCGGGGGTTCTTGTGCTTTCAGAGCACTCTTGTTCGACTTCTTTTCCAGAACCAATGACTCTAGAGAGCTGAAATTTTATGTGCAGACTCCATGGCCATTAAAGGATTCTAATTTGTTGATTTCGTGACCCCAGGATCCCAAATAGGGTCAAAGGGGTCACAATCTTAAAAAAACTATTTTCATCTTCTTCTCCAGTTCAAAAAGGTCTAGAAATGTTGTGTAAAGACTCCTTGGCCAATGTGGATTCTAAACGGCAGATTGGTGGGTCACAGTGGTCATGACCTAAAAACCTATCTGTTTCTCGAAATTGAAGATTTGGTGACCCTGTCACCCCAAATAGGGCCATAGGGGTCACAACCTAACAAACTAATTTCATCATTTTCTCATTTTTAACTCATCAGGCCTTTAAAGTCTGTCTGTCGTCCGTAAACTTTTGACATTTTCGACTTCTCCTCCAGAACCGCTACACCCCCAAAGCTGAAATTTTGTGGGGAGCTACCTTGCCCCTAGGGGATCTTATTTTGTACATTTTATCTCTATACCCCCCCCCCCCCCCCCCCCCTCAAATATGGGCGTGGCAGGCAGTTTCCCTAAAACCTTTAAACGACTTCTTCCCCAAAACCAATTGGCATAGGAAGTTGAATGTTTCAGAAACAAACTTCTTTATAACATGAAGTTTCAAGTTTGTTCATTTGAACTTGACCGCCAAACAATTATGGGCATGGCAGGGGGTCCACCCTCAAATCTTTAAACGACTTCTTCTCCAAAACTATTTGAAACAGAAAGCAAAAATTTTAAGAATAACATCTTTATAACATCTAGATTAAAGTTTGTTCATTTCTTTAAAATCCATTCTCCAATATGGGCTTGGCAAGGTGTTAACTGACACCTTAATTTTCACTTCAGGAACTAGAACTGCTAGGAAGCCAAAATTTTAAGAATAACCTATTTGTATGATGGAGACCAAAACCTGTAATTTTCATTCTTTTTCTTTGATAAATAAATGTTTTAGAGCAATTATAAAATTAATGTTTTTTTCTCTTGCACTCGTGACTGGCACAGCCCCCAAGAAGCTAGAGCTGGGGTAGTAGAGTATAACGCAGTGTAAGAGGGGGATCCTATTAGGGTTTGTGCATTATAATTGAGAATAATCTATTTCAGTCTTAATCATCAAACAATATAATCCCGGATAATCTACAGAGCCAATGGCTCTATTTTAGTTTGTTTAAAGCCTTTTGAGCTACAGAGCCAATGGCTCTATTTTTTTCATGTACTTACAGTGACAAACATTTTTGTACTTTCAATCAATTGCTAACATTAAAAATACATCATTAAAAATAGATTTAACGCAATAATTTATGATTGAGAAAAGGTGAAATAATATACTGAAAACCTTGGTGTTATAATGATTAGCAGCCATTATTGTTGACATAAGGCGATGGGCGTGTATAAAAGGAGAGCACTGATTTGATCTATAGACAAGTTCAAGCAATAGACTTTTCTGTGATTGGTACTTATATAATATTTAGAGTGTATCAAGCCTTATGATGGAAAAAATCCAGGGGTATAGTTTCAAAGTGAAACGATAAATAGTGTAATTTTAGTTCATTGTTTTATTGTATTATAGTACTTTTTAAAAATGATTCTTAAAAATCCCATTGTTGGTGTATCAAATAGTTACACAAGTAACCTTTGACCGCAGCTATCTCATTGGCTTGCTGCAGTTTAGCAAGCCACGCCTAGTGTTCACGCCCATAAGGAATTTGCCTGAACAGGATGTAAATCCTCTAAAAAAATTATACAAAAATAGAGCCACTGATTCTGTAGCTCATCATTCCTTAAGCAATAAACTAAATAAATTTCAAAATGTAAATTCTCCAGGAGGATGTATCACAGATATAACAAATTTGAAGTACTTGTGAAAAAGATGAAAATAGTTTTTTTAGGTTGTGACCCATGACCCCAAATAGGGTCATAGGGGTCACCAAATCTACAATTTAGAATCCTCATTGGCGAAGGAGTTTGCACACAACATTTCAGTTCTCTAGACCTGGTACTGGAGAAGAAAATAAAAATAGGTTTTTAAGACTGTGATCCCCGTGACTCCATTTGGGGTCACAGGGTCACGAAATCTACAATTTAGAATCCCCATCAGCTAAGGCATCTGCACTCAACATTTCAGCTCTCTAGACCTTTTGGTACTGGAGAAGAAGATGAAAAAGGGTTTAAGGTTATGACCCCTGTGACCCTATTTGGAGTCATTAGCCAAGGCATCTGCATACAACTTTTTAGCTCTCTAGACCTTTTGGAACTGGAGAAAACGATGAAAATAGGTTTTGATGACCCTTGTGACCCCATTTGGGGTCACAGGGTCAAGAAATCTACAATTTAGAATTCCCATTAGCAGGGGAGTCTGCTCACAACTTTTCAGCTCTCATCCCACTCGTGACTCGATATTGACAACGTGCAATGTGGGCGTGGTACAAAGCAGTTACTTCATCCAATCACTCGAGGTGGATCCAGTTACAACGTGCAATGTGGGCGTGGTACAAAGCAGTTACTTCATCCAATCACTCGAGTTGGATCCAGTTACACCACACCTGTTCGCTATTTGATTGACAGCTGAATTTGTGTCTCGGACTAACGTCCTTGACAAATTCAGCTCATCAGCTGTCAATCAAACAGCGACCAGGTGTGGTGTAACTGGATCCATCTCTCGTTTATGGATGAAATAACTACTACTTATTACATATCTTTGCGTAGCATACTCTTTAAATTCTTCAAATATCGAACTGAAACTTTGTATGCATTTACAAGAAATTCATATTCACCTTCGCGACAACTCGACGGGGAAAACTTGTGACTGGGTCAGCCCCCCCCCCCCCTGTAGGAAAAACATAGTTACGTCCCTTCCATTTACCAATCAAATTGCTCGTTACGAACCCAGTCTTTTCCTATTTTTAAATAAGGAGTGTTCAAAGTCAGAAATAATTATCCCCCGCCGCGCGTTTAGTGCGAAGCGGGGGATATAGTATTCGGCTGCGTCCGTCCGTACGAAATGGAGTAACTCAAATACTTTTCACTGGATTCTTTTCATATTTTGCATATGGGTTCATCATAGGAAGAGTAATGTTCCTACAGAGGTTTGTAACCTTGACCTTCATTTCAAGGTCACAATGAGACTGTCATTTTACCCTTGTCAGCGGGATATCTCAATAACCATTCGCTGGATTCTCTTCATATTTTACACATAGCTTCTCGAAGGAAAGACGACAGGCTGATTAGATTTTGGTGACCATGACGTTATTCTCAAGGTCACAGCGGAACTTTGAATTTTTCGACATGTTAATGTACATGTAAAGGTTGTCAGCAGGATATCTCAAGAACCATTCACCGGAATTCCATCATATCTTACTTCACTTCAAAAATATTTTCCTCCGCTTAATTATTGGTAAAACATCGCAACTGTATCTGCGCATTTGATTGGCCTACACCATAGCTCAATGGTCATGCTACTTCCTGTCTCAATTTATCCGTCGAGTTGTCGCAAGGGTCGATATGAATTTCTTGTAAATGCATATCTCGCCCGATGCGTGCGGAAGATGATCAGACAAGGTGAATCTGTGGTTCTAATTATTTTTGACATATTCTTGTTTTGTAAGTCTATTATAATCTGAAACTAGTGACAAACGAAACTTTAGGCATTAAATTTATGTCGACTCCCAAAAAAACGTAGTAGTACATTTGTACATTGTAGAAGTGTAAGGTAAGTTAAATGTGACATTCTTATATCTGATCATAATTGATGACATAGGCACTGTTTGAGTTCATGCTTTTAAAGTCACAACCAACCCATAAGAAAGAAAACTTCTTCATGTGGTGGTGCAGTTGTCTAAATTAATGATAAATATTATATTATTTCAGCTGTTCAACAGAATATTATCTGTATGAAAGTTCAACAAAATGTTACCATGAGGGGAGCTGCCAACATGACGTTCGGAGGGACACAAAACGTCTCAACTTCACCGCCACCATATGATAATGTGTTGAGTAAGTACATGTGTATGGTCTGTGCTCATAATCATGCAACATAAATATTGAATTTTGGAGGAAATAGTTTGCACTAAGCTATTTGCAAATATTTTTGATGCAGCAGGTCCCTAAAAAGTTGAATAGCTAGATATCTGTTGTCCCCCGCCGCAACGCGGAACGGGGGACTATGTGTTCAGCGGCGTCCA
This sequence comes from Gibbula magus, assembly GCA_936450465.1. NCBI lineage: Eukaryota > Metazoa > Mollusca > Gastropoda > Trochida > Trochidae > Gibbula > Gibbula magus. Next base: position 28,495,205 of record OW388305.1, on the reverse strand, counting down.
TACGTACGTCACATTTCTTGTTAACGAGATATCTCATGAAGCATTTTATCCAAAGTCTTCAAATTTGGTGTCAGCCTACATTGTGGGAAGACGCAGAAACAAGTCGATTTTGGTGACCTTGACCTTATTTTCAAGGTCACCACCACACTTTGACCAATTTTCAAACTCTTGTTAACACGATATCTCATGAAGCGTTGTATTAAGAGTTTTCAAATTTCTTGTCGGCCTACATTGGGGGATGACGCAGATACCAGTCCATTTTGGTGACCTTGACCATATTTTCAAGGTCACCACGACACTTCAACCACTTTATTGTCTCTTGTTAATGTGATATTTCATGACCGGTTAGACATAATGTCTAAATATTTGCTGACAGCCTATATTGGCGGGTTACACAGACAACAGTCTATTTTGATGACCTTTACCTTATTTTCAAGGTCACCACAAAGCTTTGACCACTTTTCGAACTCTTGTTAATGCAATATCTCATTAACCCAAAGTTGTCAAAGTTGGTGTCAGTCTACATTGGGGGATGACGCAGACACCGGTCAATTTTGGTGACCTTGACCTTATTTTCAAGGTGACTATGACACTTGACCAAATGATGTGTCTTACTAAACTCAATGTTAACGGCGGGGGACATTGCCATGTTAGTGGCAAACACTTGTTTGAGATGCATCATAGGTTAAAGATAAATTTGTAGATCATCTGGCATAGCATGGCATGGTGTCTGTCTGTCTGTCTATAAACTTTTCGCTTTTTAGCCTGAAAGGCCCGATCGGCTTATGGCATGGCAATCGGCTTCCTTGCATCCATCTGTAAACTTTTTAGCTCATCTGGCCTGAAAGGCCCGATGGGCTTATGGCATGGCATGGTGTCCGACATCCATCCGGCCATCCGTCCGTCCATGTGTAAACTTTTCGTATTTTCGTCTTCTTCTCCAGAACCACTTGGTCTAGCAAGCTGAAATGTTGTGTCCAATCTCCTTCGCCAATGCGGATTCTAAATTGTAGATTTGAGGTCACAGGGGTCACAACCCCAAAACCTATTTTCATCTTCTTCTCCAGTTCCAAAAGGTTTAGAGAGCTGAAAAGTTGTTTGCTGACTCCTTGGCTAATGGGAATTCTAAATTGTAGATTCGGTGACCCCATGACCCCAAATCTTTGCAGGAATTGTGATACAAGACTGCAATCTTTCAGCGCTAGGAGTTTGGCATTATATTTATTACTTTAAATGAACAAAAAGCACTAGAATGCTGAAATCTTGTGTAGACATGTATGTCTTTTGAAGCAGTTAACAACATATTATTAATATCTTATTCTAATTTAAAGGCGCTGTAGCACGTTTTTTGCAAAATTTATTTTTTCAAATTTCCCATTTATAATGATAGTTTATGTCATTTGAATTAACTTTAGAGGGTAAAACATCTTATTACACAAACAAATTATCTGTAGTGGTAAAAACTATGTTGCGTATAAAGCAAAAATTGCATGGCGGCCATTTTATTGTGAGCACAATTTATTATTTTGTATTACAAAAATGATTCCCATGGCTTAACCAAAACATGTACACTCATTTTAAACTTTATTTTCCGAGGAGAAAAGGATGTTTAACTATTGGTGAAATTATTTTTCAAATACATTTCATCAACTTATTTGAGCGAAAAAACGTGCTACAGCGCCTTTAAGCGGTTGTTAAACAATTCACTCACAAAGTCATCAACCTGAGATATTGAGTCATGCAATTTCTGATGAGCTACAGAGCCTATGGCTCTATTTTGTTACTTCAAACCATACAAATCCTGTTGAGCTCTATTTTTTTTGACTTCCTGAACCACTTGGTCTAGAGAACTTAAATTTTGCTCTCCATTTTTGACTCCTAGTAAGTTGGTCAATGGAGATGAATTCTAGATTTGGTGAACCTGTTGTTTGAGGTCTCACACGCCTTGTCCTAAACACATATTTTTGTCCTTCTTTCTTGTATGAAAAGTCCAAGACAGCTGCATACAGTGTTGCACACAGGGGCTTGTATTGTCGAAACTAGCCATTACAACGAATATGAAGTCGACAATCCAGCCCCATATACTATAAAAAAAGTAAAGGGATGTAACGGGGTCAACACCCCATGTCCGTTTGAAATTATATTTCAGAATGTTGTCATCATATTATCATTCAATGTTATATATCACGGCAAAGCCAATACATTTGTCTTTAAAACAAGCCATCAAACGTAAAAATCGAACGGATAATAACAAGGATATGATTTTTCAAAGCCAAAAATATTAGCACATTGCTCATGTAAGCCATTTGCCTGGCCCACCAAAATGATAAAATATTCGCTTGAAAAAATTATTATAAAATACTTTATAATATCCTGTCAGCTAATAGTGACCCAGTTACAAAGCCCAGTATTTGTTGCATCAGATCGTGCAAGAATTATAACATGAGGGACATTGTATTTGACATACCAGGGATTTTACATTATATCAAGTGTGTTTCGAAACATCGTTTGTCTAGTAGTCATCCATATTGAATGACCTTGACATTGGTCTATTTTTGGAAACGAAATGATGTCATAGGGCCTCAAATAGCCCTATGACATCATTTCGTTACTAAAAATAGACCAATGCCAAGGTCATTCAATATGGACGTCTCACTATCAAACGATGTTTCGAAACACACTTGAGATCATCTAAAATCTCTGGTACGTCAATTACAGTGCACCCCGTGTTATAATTCTTGCGCGATCTGATGCACCAAATACTGGGCTTTGTAACTGGGTCACCATTAGCTGACAGGATATTATAAAGTATTTTATAATAATTTTGTCAAGCGAATATTTTATCATTTTGGTGGGCCAGGCAAATGGCTTACATGAGCAATGTGCTAATATTTTTGGCTTTGAAAAATCATATCCTTGTTATTATCCGTTCGATTTTTATGTTTGATGGCTTGTTTTAAAGACAAATGTATTGGCTTTGCCGTGATATATAACATTGAATGATAATATGATGACAACATTCTGAAATATAATTTCAAACGGACATGGGGTGTTGACCCCGTTACATCCCTTTACTTTTTTATAGTATATGGGGCTGGATCGTCGACTTCATATTCGTTGTAATGGCTAGTTTCGACAATACAAGCCCCTGTGGTGTTGCATACAGACTCCTCAGCCAATTGGACTCATAATTGTAGATTTGGTAACTTAGTGGCAACTAATGAGGATCATTTACCATAACCTAATTACCTATTTAGCAGCTCCGACTAAGTCGGAGCTGCTATCAGTTTTTGTGCAGTTTCCGCCGCCGCCACGTTTTGTATTGGCTATAACTTTTTTCCTATTAGGTTTTGAAAACTCATATACATAACTTCTTACTTATACTCCTTGGGAATTTTTTGGACATGTTCACATTCAAGGTCAAAGGTCAAGGTCACGAGTTCTGCAGGGATTTTCCTGGACTCAAAAAGCAGTGAGATAAATATCTCATTTGACTTACAAGAGTGAGATATTTTGAATTTTAGTGAGATTTTTGGCCTTATTTAAATCAGTCATAAGAGATGGCATAAGGGCATTCAAGTGTTCACACTTACTAACCCCTGCATTGAAAATAGATTGCTCCTGAGTCAAAGTGTTGACATTCCATTCAAGTCCAGCTCATTATTTGTATTTAGTTATAAATAAGTTATTATAATACACTGTCTGTGTCTGTTTGCTTTTATGTAATTTATTTCAATAATAAAACCTTAATGTTGACACTGACAGTGTCATTATTTGTGTCAGCCATTTGGTGACTCTGCATTTCCATTTAAAAAAAGATCTATTATTATCAGACAGTTTTCATAGATCAACATAACAAGTAAAGCCATTTTTTAATTATTAATTGATTTACTGTGACAGTATTTTCAGCAATTCAAATTAAATTTAAAAAATCATGAGGTCTGGTTATTATCTATTTTATATTAATTGTTAATAACCGCAGTCATCTTTGTCAAAACAAACATAACAAGATACAAATGCTGTATTGAATGTCAAAAGACGTGAAGTGAATGTGATCGCTATTTAATTAGCAAAATTGACATGTCTTTTAAATTTACAAATAATCATCATACCAACTATAAGATGTTGAATGAAGCATAGATTAGGAATATAGATTTCATTTTTATAATATTTTGGCAACTAATATCCGTGAATAACTTACCAGGGTAAATTGGTAATTAAAAAACCAACCAGCTGCACAGTAGCTGTCAAACGACACAAATCTATTTATAGACACAAGGTAACCAAGGCAAAATAGTGAAAATACATTATATTGAGAGAACTACAAACACCAAAGTACTTTTAAACTTTATTTCATGCAGTTATGATGCATACCAAATGTTTGAAAGCCGATACGAATTTCACCTCATAAACATGGTAGATATGATATGGTATCTTCATCATGAAATACGGAAGTCGGCCATCTTTAAAAAGCTCGAAATCTCGCTACGCGAGATCTCGCAAAATAACGTACCCAGAAGCCCTTCTTCATCATGGCCTCCATGTAACCACACATGTTTTTATTACAGAGTAAGTTTTTTCGATTTCTTTGTCAATATGAACCCTGAGGGTTCTTCTAACGTACACAAACTGTCAGAGGATGACACAGTGTCTTCTCAGAGAAACTTGCCCGTAGAGGCGAGTAGGTCTGACTACGACAATAATAATAACATGCCGAACGACCACGTGGATGGTCCGGGCATGCCCGATACCAAAAATCAGAAACGATCTGGTTCAGGTAAAAGGAAAGGTCACACAAATAAACCTAAGCAAAAACGTGCGAGAAAAAACGCACGTATTGCGATAGAATCAGACTCATCAGATTCTGACTCGAGTGTTTCGTCTGACACTGATAATAGTAGTCATTCTGACGATTCTGGAACATCAGACTGTTCAGATATCGATCCTTCCCAAAATCATGTAAAGAATAAACCTCCAATGGAGAGTGGCAAAGGCGATATTTATGTTCCCTTTTCCCTGGCCGATTCACATGACCCTTCAGCCTGGTCTCTATCTAGACACCTAGCAGATCAGGTGTCATCTAACTTCACTAAATTCTGCTCTGATAAAAAGTTAGATGAGGGTATTCTTGAGGACCTTCCTGTCCCAGACGAGCCATGTCTGCATGCCCCCGCTATTGACGCTTATGTCGATGATCTGTTCACGGCAAAGGGGAGAACTTTTGAGAAAAAGTATGATTATGCTCAGCAATTCATACAAAATCGCATATTGAATGCCATGGGTCCCCTCTGTCACATGTGGCACAACCTAGATAACATCCGCAGGGGTATCTGTCCAGCCGACATTGATATTTTCGAACTCCTCAGTATTGTGGAGAAAACAGTATGTTTGATTGGGCAAGCAAATGTATCAATGAATTACAACAGAAGAATGAGTATTCTTTCAAAACTCACAAAAGACGCTAAACAAGCAAAGCGCCTTATTCTCAAACACGAGAAAGATTTTTCTCTTTCAGAGGGCAAACTCTTTGGGGAAAATTTTTATGATACCCTATTGAAAGAGTCGAAGCGCAAATCAAAGGCGCGTGACATTTTTGATGCTGAAAAACGATCAGCCAAAAAGTTGTCGTTCAAAAAGAGGCCCTCTTCCACTGTTTCGAGGCCCGACGAGCAGCCCTTTCGCCCGGGGCCCCCAGAACCAAGGGGTTTCTCTGGGGGCGCTTTCAGAGTCAAGGCCTCCTTCGGTAGAGGCGGTTTCCGTGGCAACTCTTCCAGAGGCAGAGGTGGTCAACCCGGACAAAACAGGAAGAACAGTTACTCTAGGTGGGTCAAATGTACACAAAGATTGTTTCCCCACTTTGCTTCTACGTCCTCGTTCACTTCAATCTCCCCAGGTTTTACCAGAAATTCGAGAGTTAGATTTAGAACAAATAACAGTGAAAGAATCAATCATCGGAGGTCGAATCCGAATGTTCAGTCAAAATTGGGAAAAGATCAGTTCAGACCCTTGGATCTTAAGAACGGTGACAGGCTTCAGTTTCACTTTTCTAAGCAAACCACCCTCAACCAAATGCCATCAACCAAAACTGTCCACTGCAGATCAGGTAGTATTGAACGAGGAAGTTCAGGCAATGTTGGAGAAACAGGTCATAGAACATGTTCCCCTTTCTCAAACTCAGGACCAAGAACAGTTCCTGAGCCATCTGTTTGTAGTCCCCAAAAAAGGGGGAGGTCAGAGACCTATAATAAACTTGAAATCTCTGAATACGTACATCCCTTACGAACATTTCAAGATGGAGGGACTCCACCTGTTAAGAGATCTTCTCCGCAGGGGCGATTACATGATCAAACTGGACCTTTCAGAAGCATATTTCAGTGTCCCAGTAGCATCGCACCTGAAAAGGTTTCTCCGATTTCAGTGGAAGGGTTTCAATTACCAATTCCGTTGTTTACCCTTCGGTCTGGCCCCGGCTCCGAGAGCATTCACGAAACTGCTTCGGCCTCTAATGAGCCTAGCTCGACGTGCAGGAATTCGTCTGATTATCTATCTGGACGACATAATTTGTTTTGCGGAATCCCCAGAACTTCTTGTTCAACACAGGGACACTCTGCTCTTTCTACTTCGGGTCCTGGGTTTTGTGATCAATTGGAAGAAATCAGTTTTGTCTCCAACCCAGTCGATAACCTTCCTGGGGTTTCTAGTGGATTCAAACTCCCTCACACTGATACTTCCCCAAGAAAAGGTGGAGAATATTATTTCAATATGCCGTCTTTTCCTGAAGAAAAGACAGGTAAAAATCAGGCATCTAGCGAGTCTGATAGGAAAGTTGACAGCATCTATGCGAGCAATCATTCCAGCCCAGCTACACTGCCGTTATTTACAAATGCATTCAAGCCGCGAGCTGATCAGATCTCAGAGCTACGGGACAATGATGTCACTGCCAGACCCCTGTCTAAAGGAACTGGAATGGTGGGTGAACAACCTGTCCAGTTTCAATGGCAAACCAATCTTTGTTGCTCATCCAGATATGTCTTTACAGACGGATGCGTCAAAGATGGGGTGGGGGGCAATCTGCGGGACATCGTCCACAGGCGGCCGATGGTCAGAGGAAGAGCAGACCATGCATATCAATGCACTAGAGTTGAAGGCAGTGCACTTGGCTCTCCTTACCTTTTGCAAGGACAAGAAAGACCTTTCCATACTAGTACAGGTAGACAACCTGACAGCAATGTCATACATAAATCGGTTGGGAGGGACCAAATCTCAGACACTCATCCAGATTACAAAACAGATCTGGGAATTCTGTCTTCAAAACAATCTCTACCTTGCAGCAGTTTACCTGCCGGGGATAGAGAACATTCATGCGGACTGGGAATCTCGACACTTCCAGGACTCAAGCGAATGGAAATTGAACCAGACCTTGTTCTTGCAGTGCAACAGGACACTGGGCCCATTCACGATAGATCTGTTTGCCTCGAGGCTAACTTTCCAGTTGAAACCCTTTTGCAGCTGGAAACCCGACCCCCTTGCGGAGTCGACAGATGCATTCCAAATTCCTTGGAACAAAGGGATACCTTACGCCTTTCCCCCCTTTTCACTGATAGGCAGATGCCTTTGGAAAGTAAGGAGGGAGGGGGCGGAGATAGTACTGGTAGCCCCAGTTTGGCAGAGCCAAGCTTGGTATCCGCTTCTACTGGAGATGGCAGTGGCTTACCCAATCCTCCTTCCTCAGTCAGTGAACTTGCTGAGTTCCCCACAAAACCTCCCGCACCCACTAGTGGAAAACAGAAGTCTTCTTCTAGCGGTCTGGAGGGTTTCAGGGAGGGAGTCAAGACAAGAGGCGTTTCGGACGAAACTGCTCGACTCCTCACAAACCAATGGAGACCAGGTACTCAAGGCGCTTACAACGCTTCCTGGAACAGGTGGACTAGCTGGTGTGATGAAAGGGGTATTAATCCCTTTTCAGCCCCTGTGGAGTCTATCCTAGATTTCCTCTCTTCCCTGTATAGTAGCAATTTCAAGTACAGGACTATCAATACTGCCAGATCAGCACTTTCGGCCTTCCATCCATCAGTGGAAGGTTTTGCAGTGGGTCAGCACCCCTTGATCAAGAAACTGATGACAGGGATTTTCAACCAAATTCCTCCTCAACCAAAATATACAGCAGTTTGGGAGGTAGACAAAGTCTTGAACTACCTGAAAACATTGTCTGAAAACAGTTTTCTTTCAGACAAGATCTTATCTGAGAAATTGGCTATTCTGCTGATGTTAACTTCTGCCAGTCGTTCGTCAGAACTGACATCTCTAGATACCAACCACATGCTAGACATTGGAGAAAAGGTGGTGTTTGACCTCGTCAAACCGTCCAAGGTGACTAAAAGTGGGTTCAAACCTCCTTCTCTGACATTCAGAACTTATGATCAAGATCAAGCAGTTTGTGTAGTTAATTGCCTCAGAGTATATCTACAAAGGACAAAGTCTTGGAGAGATTCTGACAGATCTAGACTCCTTTTGAGCTTTGTCAAACCGCACAAACCTATCTCACCGGCAACAGTTGCTAGATGGGTAACAGGTGTCATGAGTTCGGCAGGAATTGACACATCACACTACAAGGCTCACTCAGTTCGAGGTGCCAGCACATCAAAAGCATTCACCAAAGGGGCTTCAGTCTCAGATATACTGAAGATGGGAAATTGGACAAATGCTTCCACTTTCAGAAAATTCTACTTAAGAGACACTACAGAAAACAGCTGTATCTCAAAAATTCTCGATATTTGAGAAGCTTTAAACTACCATATCATATCTACCATGTTTATGAGGTGAAATTTAAAATTTCACAAGCACACGTAGTGTGCGAAGTGAAGTTATAATTTCATTAGTAAACATGGTAGATATGATATCCCACCCAGTAGTATTTACAACCCACCCAGTAATTAAAATAAGTCTGTAAAGAATAATACTCTTAACAGTTTCTCCCATTTTCTGAAATAATGAAATGGAAAATATATGTGTGTTAAAGATATAAAGATATATTATTGCTCTATCATTACATTCTGAATGGTGTAGACAGAGGATCTAATGAAATCGTTGTATTTCAGATGAACTGCTGCTCGGCAGGATGGCGGACTGAGGTCCAGGAGCCTCGACTCCCAATTCGTTGTGTTCTGATCTTCGATGTTCTGATCTTCGATGTTCTGCGCTGATCTTCGATGTTCTGCGCTGATGTTTGTTGTTCTGCGTTTGGCTGAGACGCCTGATGTTCTGATGTTCTAATTACGGGTTTACTTTCGCGCATTCCGTCCATGTACATGTGCACATGAATCTGAAAGATTAAACTATATTCAGATAAAAACACTTGTTATCATTTCGGCCCTTATGAAGAAGGGCTTCTGGGTACGTTATTTTGCGAGATCTCGCGTAGCGAGATTTCGAGCTTTTTAAAGATGGCCGACTTCCGTATTTCATGATGAAGATACCATATCATATCTACCATGTTTACTAATGAAATTATAACTTCACTTCGCACACTACGTGTGCTTGTGAAATTTTAAATTGATTTTGACACTGTCAAAAAGGCCGACACTCTTGTTTGTTTTTTACACTTCCACATGGCACATGGCTGTTCCCTTTGCCATCCTCGTAAACGCGGTCAGCTCCTAACAGCGATGCTGGAATGACAAGCCTTGCTTATAGCAATGCAAGGAGCTTACGCAAAGGAATTAAGCGGAGGGGGTGAAACACACAATAGTAACAGCATGTAAATAATGGCGATGAGTTTATTTACCGGAAGTTTTCATTTTTGGTTACTCGTTGTGGTTTCCCGCATGAGTCACTAAATACTCAATGAAGTTCAGAATAAATAAGGATAAGAAGTGTGAAAAATGAAAACACGTTCAATATCATGCGATATAAAATCGCATTTAGCAAAGTGGAATGAGATATTTAAAATTTGTGTGCGATAAAATCGCGATATCGCGGCCCAAGTCAATCCCTGGTTCTGAAATCGCTAAATGAATCCTTGTAAACACGATAACTTGAAAAATATTTGTGATATCAGGCTCTTCTTTGGTGTATATCAACTATGGAGAAAGGCCAAGATTTGAAAAGGTTTTCGCTTACATCCGTCAAAGGTCAAGGTCAAAGTGAGGTCACAACTTAAGCATGCTTTTGCAAACATGTCTTATTTCAATTATTAACACTTTGAATCATTACATGATTGTGGTACACAATGAAAAGTGATCACTGATTGTGTGACCTTGAATTTTAAAGGTCAAGGTCACGAGATATGGTCATGCTGACCAGTTCTGAAATCACTAAGTAACATTTTTCCATGTAGATATTAACACCTCATATAGATAGCTTAATTTCTTTTTTATACACCTGGTGAATGATTTTGACATATTCACATTTAAGGTCAAAGGTCAAGGTCATGAGTTCTGAAATCACTACAATAATCCTTGTAAACATGATAACTTCAAACTTTTTTTGTGCTATTAGGCTCTTATTTGGTATATATGAACTATGGTGAAAGACCAAGATTTGAAAACGTTTTCGCTAAAATCTGTCAAAGGTCAAGGTCACAGTGAGGTCAAAACTTAAGCATGCTTTTATGAATATGCCGTATTTTAACTATGAACACTTTGAGTCATTGCATGATTATTATACACGATGAAAAGTGATCATTGATGGTGTGACCTTGAAGGTCACAGGTCAAGGTCATGAGATATTGGTTAAGGCCACGTTAATCCTTTGATCAAATTTTGAAAGAAGAAATAGGTTTTAAGAACAAACTTGTGAAAAATGACCCCAGTGATGATTAGTAATAACTCGAATAATGAACAAACTTTTGTTAAAAAGAATTCCCATTTTATTGATGCTGACGAGAAGGCGGAACAGGGAAAGGCGAGACCCTAAGTTTCGGAGCTACTCTGCTTTTGCGGTGTCCCGCAAACGCTAATCTAGTTTGTCTTCATTTTTAGCTCATCAGGCCTGAAAGGCCCGATGGGCTTATACCATGGCATGGTGTCCGGCGTCCGTCCATCCGTCCGTCCATCCGTCCGTAAACTTTTCGCTTTTTCGACTTCTTCTCCAGAGCCAATAACTCCACAGAGCTGAAATTTTATGTGCAGACTCCTTGGCTAATGGGGATTCTAAATTGTAGATTTTGTGACCCCATGACCCCAAATGGGGTCATAGGGGTCACATCCTTAAAAACCTATTTTCGTCTTCTTCTCCAGTTCCAAAAGGTCTAGAGAGCTGAAATGTTGTGTGTAGACTCCTTGGCTAATGGGGATTCTAAATTGTAGATTTCATGACCCCATGACCCCAAATGGGATCACAGGGGTCACATCCTTAAAAACCTATTTTCATCTTCTTCTCCAGTTCAAAAAGGTCTAGAGAGCTGAAATGTTGTGTGTAGACTCCTTGGTCAATGGGGATTCTAAATTGTAGATTTTGTGACCCCATGACCCCAAATGGGGTCATAGGGGTCACATCCTTAAAAACCTATTTTCGTCTTCTTCTCCAGTTCCAAAAGGTCTAGAGAGCTGAAAAGTTGTGTGCAGACTCTTTGGCCAATGGGGATTCTAAATTGTAGATTTTGTGACCCTGTGACCCCAATCTAGGTCACAGGTCATGACCCAAAAACCTATTTTCATCTTCTTCTCCAGTTTATATGTAAAGCTCTAGAAAGGTGAAATGTTGTGTAGAGATTCTTTGGTCAAAGATGATTCTTAATTTTTTGATTAGTGACCGTGTGACTCCAAATGTGGGTCACAGGGGTCATGATCTAAAACCAATATTATTTTGCTTGTTAACAATGTATTACTTGAGATAACTTAGATATTCAACCTTTGATAATAAATCAATAAAACCGTGATGAGCTACAGAGCCCATGGCTCTATTTTTGTTCTGAATCATAGATCCCTCGAAAGCTAAAATTGTGTGTCAGTCAGAGAAGTCAAACAGAACTACAATTTTCATAATCCTTCACTGATCTGAATGTATATAGTATAAATATCCTAACATCTTCTCCCTTTCAGAGAGAACAGTTTCAAAGTTGGAGAAGTGGAGGAAAGGGATCGTGGAGACAGCAGCCCTCAAGAAGGTGATGGATAAAATAAACAAAGGAGTTTCCTGGGTAACAATTAAGGGTTGTCCGGGTGAAGGAAAGACGACCACTGCACACATGGCACTGAATGAACTTCACGAAGATGGCAGGAAAATATTTGATGTAACCACGCCTGAAGAATTCCAAACCGTTGTCACATCATGTCAAGAACATCCTGTTATCATGTTGGATGATGTTTTCGGGAACCTGGAATTCGACAAGACTGAGTGGTCAAAATGGAAACCAATTCTGCTGAAGACTCTGGAGGATCATCAACAAAACACGGAAGATGAAAGGTCATCAGCTGAAAAGTCATCAGACGAAGGGTCATCAGATGATGACACTACTCCACCAAAACATGACATTACTGTCATATTAGTTGGACGCGAATATGTTCTGAATGTCTGTGTGAGTGATTTGGGAAAAGTTGCTGATTTCTTCACACATGAGAAACATGTTGTCAACATGTCCAGTGCAGATGAAAGAGACTTTGAGGAAAAAGAGAAAATATGGAAAGCCATTTCAGCATCAAGTGGAATTGAACTTGATAATGACACAATACGGAAAATATGCAAAATAAATATTCCTCATGGATTCCCTCATGTCTGCAAATTGTTTGTTACGCTGCGGAAGAAAAATCCTGACTTGTCAGCTGAGATATTCTTTGAAAAACCTCTCGAGTTTTTGAATATGACTATTCGTCAATTTATTCGCAACAGCGATAAATGTAAACTCTTCAAAGTCATGATAAACCATGGAGGCAAATTGCCAGTTTGCAAAATGGAAGAGTTGGAAGATCCCACTATGGTTCATGTTGCTAACGACCTTGTTGGAACATACCTGATGATAGAAGACAATTGCTTCAAGTTTGATCACCCATCAATTTATGATAGTGTTGCTTATAACATGTGTACTGTTGCGACTTCTTCTGTCATTGAACATTGCAAAATGAATTTCATTTATGAACGGATACGGCTTCAAAAAGAAAACTGTTCGGAAGACAGCTCTGACCTAGTTGTAACCATTTCTAGGGATCGGATACCAAAGCTAGCATCACGAATTGCTAGAGAAATTTCGGAAGGGAATCTCTCACAATCACTCTGTCATCAGGCTTTTACTGATGCAGAATTCGTCGCAGAAACTATGTCACAAGTCACTGTTGACTTACCAGACCTGATGAAAATGTCAGACAAGACAGTGGGACAAAGGTTTTTAGTTTTGTTATCAAGCAGTGGATCTCCAGAATTGCTGAAGTATGTCCAAAATCATCAAGATGTCAGTCGAGAAGAATTTGAGGAAATTTTGTATGGCGTGTGTTTGTTTGCAGCTACTGATGTTTTGTGGTATTTGGAAAAAAAAAAGTTACTTAATGTCAATGCTTCTTTGATTCATCATGGGCCTCGTGAAACTCCTGCAATGATGGCAGCGAGGGGAAGAAACAATGCTTTTGTTAACAAAATCATGTCATTAAATCCTGATGTTCACAATCGGAATGATTCTGGTCAAACTCTCCTACATTTACTTGCTGAAAATGGACTCACAGAGGCTGTGGAAAAGGCGATCGAGAAAGGAGCAGATGTTAATTGCAAGGATCAAAGAAGAACCACTCCTCTGGTGTACGCCTGTGTGGGAGGTCATGTGAACGTTGTTGAGATTTTACTGGAGAAAGGAGCTTATGTTGATGATACGGATCAAGGAGAAGTCAGTCCTCTTATACATGCCTGTATGGAGAACCATGAGAGAATTGTTGAGCTATTGATCAAAGCAGGAGCAATCAATGATATTCCGGATAATGTTACATTTACCCCTCTACTGTATGCTTGTAAGCATAACAATGAGAACATTGTTCAGGTTTTAATCAAAGCAGGAGTAAGAATAAATGTTGAAGATTTTTCAGCAGCATGTGAAACTGGTAATGTGAAATTGGTTGAGTTGCTTCTTCAAAAGAAATCCAAGATTGATATCCCTGTTAGCAAACATGCTCAGCTAATGACAGCCGCTGTTAAGTCAGGCAATGTGAAAATGGTCAAATGGCTCATTAAACACGGAATCACTGTTGATGATCCACATGGCCTGCCTCTTCAAACTGCATGCCATCTTGGTTTGACTGAGATTGCCAGAGTCTTGCTTGAGAGCGGCGCAGACGTCACTGCTACAGATTCCCGAGGTTACACACCTCTCCATGTTGCCGCTTCAGACGAATGCTTCACCGTTCTTCTTAGATTAAACCCAAACCTTGCTGCAAAGACGAACCATGGGGACACGGTAACTCACGCCGCTGCCTCAAAATGTTTGACGGAAAGTGTTCGATATTTGATCAGAGAAAGGGTAGATATAGATGTACAAAACAAGAGCAATGAAACACCGCTTTTCTATGCATCACAACCTGGATCTAGTGAGTGTGTGAAACTACTAATTGGTGCTGGTGCCGATGTGAATCACAGATCCTTGAGTAGAAACACACCACTCCATGTTGCAAAATCTGCAGAAAGCAGTCGCCTTCTGATCAAAGCAGGGGCAAATGTAAATGCTTTGAACAATGAAAGAGAATCACCTCTTCAGGTTCATCTAGCAGGTTATAATCGAATTGTAAATGAAGAAACAGTTGCAATCCTTATCCAAGCAAATGCAGATGTGGATGTTAGAGATGAACAAGACAACACTCCACTTCATTTGGCAGCAAATAGTCATCAACATCATTTCATCCCACTGTTACTTCAAGCAGGTGCCAATGTTAGGCTCACAAACTTGCAGGGAGAAACACCACTTCATATTGTTTTACACTATGGCATTGATAATGTCAAAGGCATGGATGTTATCAAAGATTTGATTAGCCATGGAGCCAATGTTAACAGTCAGGACCGTGATGGAAACGTGCCTCTACACTTTGTGTCCCCAGGTCGAGATGGAGAGGAGGGGATAAAGAACTTGCTCATCAGATCTGGTGCTGATGTTAACATTAGGAACAAGAGAAATCACAGAGCTCTGCAGCAAGGATTTACTTGAGTAATGTAATCCACAACGAAAAGTCCACAGTGTAAAGGCTAGCTCGCATTTCAGCCATTTCCAAATGGTAAACCGATTTTGTTTACGTTCAACCAATGTTGTATCATCACAAGTAAACAGACGCATGTACATGACATTTTATCCCTCCCAAATGAAACATTTTATTTGAGATTCTGAATTTCATTCCAAAAACTTGTTCACCCACTTTTCAGTATCAGTATTTCTTTGATCTGATTTGATTGGTACAACTCACAGTTCACAGAGAAATTTGAAGACCTGATATCAACAGTACATGTAGTATCTCAACTGCTTATGTTCAGTTTTGATTTTATCAACCAATGGAATGCCATTCATCGGAATGCATAATAAACCAACTTGAATTATACATGTATTGGGGAAGCACATCATGCTTAAATTTACTGATAATGTCAACTTCCCAATGCAAGGAATAACTATTGCCAGTCTCCATTACTGGCTGATCTAGGCCTTGCAGTATTTCCCTAAAAAATTTCTGTGCTTAGAAATTCAGGCCCACTATGCATTTCTAGTGAAGCAATTCACTATCTAGGCACAACAAAGCGAGGGAAATACCGCAAGGCTTAAATCAGCCAGTAATGCAGACTGGCAAGAGTGATGCCTTGCGTTTCGAAGTTCTAATAATGTATGATCATAATTTTATTTGTGTAAATTACCGCGTTGATGCTTCATATGGGGAAAGGTTAACAAATGATGTAAATGTAGTTTTTATGCAATATATGTTTATGTTATATACAATGCATATTGAAATTACTGTATTATGTATGACTATTATGGAATACAAACAAGAAATAAATAAAATAAAAATCATTATTTAGCTTTTTTTTCATAGGACTTTTTTAGTAACTGGACAATCTGTATATGTGTATCCGCAACGCTACTAGAATATCGTGATTCCCTGAGCCAAGTAACTCTCGTATATGGATATGATTAACCAGCCAATGAAAGAACTTCCATTCAAACAAAAGAGGCGCTACCCAGAAGAGAGGAACAATCGTCGATGAAAATCAAGACATTTCATTGGCTGAAAAATGACATGCGTGCTATTGAGCTATGAGTAACAGTTTATGCTTAAACAGGAGTTATTGGGTTCAGGGAATCAGGGTTTTGTAGCAACGTAGGGATACATGTGCACTGATGGAGCATGATGTTGGCCATACGCGATCTGAACAATACGATACGGTAAGCAACTGCCACCCAAAGCTAATTCAGCATTTACCTCCATGTGACCAAATTCGTACTCTTAATGGGGTGGAGGATTGTGTGTCCCCCTGACCTTGAGACATAGGTGTAGGAACCAGGGCGACAGTTACCCACTCTAAAAATGGTGGCTGGTCAAATCATGGCTAATCGCAGATTTTCTTTTAATCCATTTCACATCTACAATAGGGTACTTTTCTACATATTATTAATGCGCATACCCTGGGCATTCACCAACGACACCAAGGAATCTGTAGATGTCATGTTAACCTTTAGGGAGTGTGTAAATACATCATTATCTGCCTTTGAAAAATTGAATCGGGAGAAGGGTAACTGGAGAAATATTTTCTGATATGAAAAGGGTAACTCAAATAATGGAGAAGGGTAACTTAGCTTTTGTTAGCTCATCTGGCCTGAAAGGCCCGATGGGCTTATGGCATGGCATGGTGTCCGGCGTCCATCCGTCCGTCTGTAAACCTTTCGCATTTTCGTCTTCTTCTCCAGAACCACTTGGTCTAGGGAGCTGAAATTTTGTGTGCAGACTCCTTGGCTAATGGGGATTCTAAATTGTAAATTTCGTGACTCCTTGACCCCAAATGGGGTCACAGGGGTCACAACCTTAAAAACCTATTTTCATCTTCTCTTCCAGTGCCCCCCCCCCCCCCCCCCCCCCCCCCCAAGGTTCTCTTGAGATTTTATGTGCTCTTCACATCAGACTAAGGGAGGTAATTCCAAATGTGTAAGTTCTAACTTTGAGAAATGGTTCTTGAGAAAGAAGTTGAGACTTGAAAATTAAGAATAGAGGATCTAACAAATATTGTTTGTAATATTTATTTTGTAAGCCCATAACCTTTATCATATTTCATATGTAAATATTAATATTTTATTATTAGTTAATGCCTATTGAGCTACAGAGCCAATGGCTCTATTTTTAAAGTTCAAAGAGAGAAATGAAGATGATATAAAATTAATTTAGGTAGTAAAACCGTTTATGAGGTACTGAATTTCATCAAATACGTGACGCAATTCATCAAATACGTGGCATCTCAAGCTCAATATCAAGAAGTTTGATCTTTGTATGTTGCGTGATATAAACCAACATGAGACAATGTAAAAAGCACTTTTTGCTCACGACATATATTTAGTGAAAATTATAAGATTCTACTACTATGTTTATTTTCATCAAATTATAAGATAAATAGTTGCGTTTGTAAAATTTCCGGGATTCATTGCTATTCAACACCCGCAAATTTAGTTTAAAACCGACGGCGTCAGCAACTATTTATCGATATTGTAACATGACCGTTAGTTATTAGGCGTTTTGAAACGAACTCTCTTTTTGCGTACCTATCTATGAGTGGAAAGGACTTTGCGACTGTTCCATTTTTGTAAGAGGTGTGGTCAGGTCAAAACAAATGTAAATGCTCGGCGTAATATTTACATTAGCAACAATTTACACATAAGCTCAAACAGTGTCACTGAAGTTTGTTCACTTCACAATATTCACGTATCCTTTTAGATGGCGATAAACATTTATCTACGACATCAACGCAGTAAAATACCTAGGAACAAAAATCTTAAACTTGCCCTAACCCATTGTGACAAAGACGCTAGCATTGTGACGTCAAAACGGTTGATCACTATGACGTCATGCCATGGCAACGGCATTCGGTAAACACAACCACATGGAAGAAGGCGTAAAACTTGGACAAATCTTACTAGTTGAAAACATTTTATTTACTTGAAATTGATTAAGTTTGAGAGTTATTTGTTACCTATACTGCTATACACAAGTTAGAAAATGACAATGCCACCTGTCAAATTTGAGTAAGGAGCACATATAAAGAGAAATAGAAAAAATAATTTTTGAGTCGGGCCGAATCTTGTGAACACGATGTATATGTTCGCGGTGATTCGCCCCAACTAATTTGCGGGTATTCATTGTCATTCAACATAGGCAAATCAACCAATCAGAATCAAGGATACACCGAAATCATGTTACAATTTACATTAACATAAAGCAACCAAAACAGTTTTCTTAATGCCAGCACCACTTTCTTCACCAACACTTTACTATCCTTAGACATTCATAACTATTTCAGTAAATACAGTAACCTTTTCATAACAGTCATGTTTTCCATCATCGAAAGAAACATATCCTTAGTTACATGATAGATATGGAAGGGGATTTGTGCCACAAATGAAGACACGTTGACTTGTAACTTGTAAAGTGTAACATGTCGTTCACAACCACACAAGTCTCGAAAAGACAAGTCCAACCATGCAAAACTAACATTTTAATCCTGTCAATCTTAACTTTCTATTCTCAACTTTACAAAGTTGAAATGTAATGCTAGAAATCATCAAAGTCGAAAAGTCAACTTGTCATTTCTAATTATTAAATCTAAATAATATACACATTGTGTAATGTTACAAGTTACGTTTGACAAATGAAAAATGGAAAATGAGGAGTTGCAAAGTCAGCTTTGTAAAACGGACTTTAGCATTTCCAGACTGACACGACTTACATAGTTACGATTGCAATGTTTCAAATCACATCTCTACACGATTTCGCATTGACCATATTTGGAATATTACGGAAATTAGCGGAAAGGAACGAATAATCCCGATCCGATAAACACAATGTTCAACAATGACTTCTCCCTTGGCAAGCATCTCTCAGCAACCACTAACACATATTTGAAAGTTGCATACTAGTTTTCCCACTATTAGCATACTGTTGACAAAAGCATATTGACTAAAACAATATAGGAGACCATCGCATTTTACTGTGGAGGAAGTAACTGCCCGCCCGAACGCTCGAGACGCGGTTATTTCTGTTGCGAACCCGATGGTCGGCACATATTAAATGTCATATTAAATTTTTGTTAGATAATTTATCGACATTTTTAAAATAAATACATGATGGTAAATATTTGTAACTTTTCAAAATAAACCTTACGTAATTTCAAGTGGTTTCGAAACATAAATTACTGTCAGTGTCACGGACTGCTTTGATTTGGGTCTACAAAATTATTGTCATTTTCCTGTCTCAGCTTTGGGATCGTCGCAACACTGGTCACATTTCGGTATTTTTCCCCCGTTTCCATGGAAACGCAACTTGGATTCCTTTCTGGGGCAGAACTAAAAATCCGTAAGGTATAGCTCAATGAAACATTATTTTCAAATGTTTTATTAAGTTCATTTCACAGGTATACCATTCTCTTCCCACAGAGGTTACTCCCTTCAGATTTCCGATCTGAAGGGAGTAACCTCTGTGGGAAGAGAATGCAGGTATACAGACAAAAGTGAAACACACATAAAGGAAGTGCAGAGCTAAGAAACAATTTTTAAACCTGGAAATATTGTTTAAAAAATTCCATTTCGCATGGAAAAAAGGCGTTGTTTTTAATATCCGAGCGATTTAGCGTTATCTACAATGTTAATATCGCTTGTTGATATCGCATGATCTCACACAAGCAGGGAGCCAGTTTTGGCTGATAAAAGACGATTGTTCATGGAACTTTCGATTCCCCAAAATTCATTTACGTGATTACATTTATGAAAACATATTGCAAACTTTCTGGTTCAGATTTACAGAAAGAACAAATATTTGAATGACTTATTTTCATTTTCAGCAGCTCTCTTGTGTAGATTGCTCTATTTATGAATATATACTGAACATCTAAAATGTCACACTCTTAGTACAGTTTCTGGACTTTTCAAACACACTAATCCTTGAAATATGTGTATAATGAAGCCCATTCTGCAACTTCTAGTCGGATTGTGTTGTGTTTTTCCTTGACAACACATCAATTGAATGATCATTTCTTTTCTTTGAACTTTTAAATTAATAATTTGATATATATTTCTACTACAATAAGTTTGTTACATTAAAGACTAACAAATAAAAGTGTTAATAGACACGGCAAAGACGTATGTTTAGGGGAGACATATTGTTGTAAAACATAAATTATAGGAACTATTATCTAAATATAAATTATCATCGTTTCATATATGAGTTAATAAAACACATATTTAATTTATTAAAAACAATACGTATGTCAATGTATTCATGAATGACCATTTTAGTGAAATTGTACGTTTTATTTATATTTTTTTATATCCAGTATATGTTACAGTCGATTAAATTTTTTAATTCAACAGTGCAATTATATTTTTGAAATTACCAGTGATACAATTCTATTTTCATTTTGCATTCTATATTCATAATTATTTTCATATTGAAAATATTGCATGTAGAAGTTGAATGTTTATTGTTTAAAGTGTGAAACAACTGATCTAGGCTTATGATTTACATTTAATACTTGAATTCAGTAATGTGATTCTTTATATAAAATTAACGGACATATGAATCATGGACAAATATATTTCTGTCCCACAACAATACACTTTTCACTGCTTCAAATACTAAAAATATAGTTTGCTTGATAAGTAAATGAAAATAGATAAATTAACATATTCAAAACCAATAAATAATTTAAACTAGTTGAGAAAAGTTTGTAAAATAATTAAAAGAGATAAATTCAACTCAGCTAAAGAACATTTCCCCTTGATTATTTGTCTGTAAGAATAAGACGTATTGACACTCAGAACAGTTTCCAATTATAATTAAAGTGCAATGCATTTTTTAAAAACAAGTATATGAAGTTACCTGATTTAGATCATTGCTTTGTGGTACATTTAACATATTTTAAAATTAATAATAAAGTTATCAACCCTGGCTTATGTATTTCTTTCAATTTCTTCCCCACTAACGTTTATATGCTTTCAATATCTGGATATTCTTTATAAAAAATTGGATATTCATTTCTGAATGCAAAAGACTTTACTGAATACACGTAAAATTGGAGTATAAAAAAGTGAATGTTGACGTGATTGAACTTAGAGAAGATAATGTGTAAATGAACGCACAGAAAGTAATTAATTTTTTCGGGTGTAGGATGTCTATATATGGTTTGTAAATCTGATGTTTTACATGTAAGTGAAAGAAGTTTTATGATAACGGATCGGATACATTTATCATAGCATCAATGCCAATCAAGCTATGCGATCCTTTATGTCTGTCAGTATCATCCCACATTTACATTACTTCCGCATTCGTTTTGCGTTGCCAAAAAAAGTTGTTTGTCAAATGTCCTTAATTTTTTTTAAAATAATAATTATAATACCTAAGAATGAATTTTAAATTGGTATTTTCGTTTGGCATTTAATTACTAAGCGACACTATCAAACGGAATGTAAGTGACAGTAGCGCTCCGTGAACTGACAACGTGCGTTTGTTTGTAGGACATAACAAGAGTTACGTCCCTTGATTTTCAGGGGGCGTGGTCAATATTCGTCCAGCTTTGGGCTCAAAATAGACTAAGGGATTCCCCATCTGGGACAGCGGCAAGGGAGGGCTCGTTTTTTAGCAAATGCCTCTCGTCCTCGGAAAACATCGGCAATGTTCGGGAAACTTCCAAATATGGTCAATGCGAATTCATGTAGAGATGTAATTTGAAACATTGCATTCGCAACTATACAAGTCATGTCAGTCTCGAAATGCTGAAGTCCGTTTTACAAAGCTGACTTTGCAACTCCTCATTTTCCATTTTTCATTTGCCAAACGTAACTTGTAACATTACAAAATGTGCATATTATTTAGATTTAATAATTAAAAATGACAAGTTGACTTTTCGACTTTGACGATTTCTAGCATTACATTTCAACTTTGTAAAGTTGAGATTGCGAAGTTACGATTGACAGAATTAAAATGTTAGTTTTGCATGGTTGGACTTGTCTTTTCGAGACGTGTATGGTTGAGAAAGACATGTTACACTTTACAAGTTACAAGTTAACATGTCTTCATTTGTGGCACAAATCCCCTTCCATAGATAGAAACATGGCTCAGTGATATGTTTTAATCCCAGCTAAGACCTCTCGCCTTTATTCGGCTTCCAACAAACACTATATATAGAATACTAAACGATGTCCCGTTTGATAACATGTTTATGAAATGAGTGAATGGTTTGGTATTTTAACGAGCGAAAGCGAGTTAAATACCGATGCCATTCACGAGTTTCATAAAACATGTTATCAAACGGGACCGAGTTTAGTATTTTATTTATTACTCAATGATGTAAATAGCCCTGAATTGCAAGAAAGTCGTTTTTAGTGACGCTCACTCGCAAAAAAGGTCACCCGCTATTGCAGTCGAGCGGCTAACATTGTGATGTCAACCAAAAACGACTATGACGTCACGCGCCGATTATGACGTTACGGCAGCACGCGGTGTTATCACTCATGAGTGTCACCAACTCATTGTTATCTAATGAGTGATCTCACCACGGCTAGGAACAAAAATCTTAAACTTGCCCTAACCCATTGTGACAAAGACGCTAGCATTGTGACGTCAAAACGGTTGATCACTATGACGTCATGCCATGGCAACGGCATTCGGTAAACACAACCACATGGAAGAAGGCGTAAAACTTGGACAAATCTTACTAGTTGAAAACATTTGAGTTATTTCAAATTAATTAATTTTGAGAGTTAGTTGTTACCTATACTGCTATACTCAGGTTAGAAGATGACAATGCCACCTGTCAAATTTGAGTAAGGGGCACATATTAAGAGAAATAGAAAAATAAAATTTTGAGTCGTGCCGGATCTTGTGAACATGATGTATATGTTCGCGGTGATTCGCCCCAACTAATTTGCGGGTATTAATTGTCATTCAACATAGGCAAATCAACCAATCAGAAACAAGGATACAACGAAATCATGTTACAATACGTTATGCTGATAAATGTGGTCCAGTTGTCAAAATGGATGATTCTAAATTAGTAAAAACAATTCCTTAAAAATTTAAGCAATATTTTTATATGTAATTTAACAGCATATATATTATATAATATATATATATATATATATATATTTATTTATATATAGTATAACATGTAATATTGCTGTCGGAAAAGAGTAGATTTTGAATATATACACAAAAGAACTTATTTTCAGATGAAAGTGAAATTAATCGAAGAAATGCTGTTATTTTATGAAAGTGCATCATCTTAGCTAAACAAAACGACAACACTGAATACAATGTGTAACATGTATCTCAGTATATTGCCAGATGAACATGAACAGTGGTTTTACTTGAAAACTCACTCCTGTACAACTATTGCTCTGTGACGGTGACAATGTTTGTTAAGCAGTTGGACAATGTTCTTTGTTGTCTAAAGGAAACACATGACCATCAAGTTATCAATAACGGGTGTATCCGCTACGTGCCAGGATGATTGCTTCAACCATCCTCCACATGCTTGTGGTGAGTCTCTTGATTCGCTGCAGAGGTAACAGCTGCCACTCATGATGTATAGCTGCTTCTAAACCGACTAAATCCTGGGTCCATGACTTGCACTCGGCGTCCAATCATATCCCAAATGTGTTCCAGTGGATTGATATCCGGACTCATGGCAGGCCATGGAAGTTTAGATACTGCATTGTTCTTCAGGAAATCAATCATAGGTCGAGAACGGTGAGGCCGACCGTTACCATTCATGAATACAGGACAAGTGGCCAATGGATGATTGTCAAAATGTGGCATAAGAACAGGCTTCAGAATTTCCCGGATGTAACAATCACCATTGAGATTATCTCTTATAGTCATCAAATCGAGCTTACAACCATGAGAGATGCACCCCCAGACCATTACAGATCCACCAACGAATGGGACTGATGCTTGGATATTCTTTGGTGCATAAACTGTGGTTTGACGATATTTCTGGACAAGACGGCTTATCACAGGGAGGTGCATGTGCAGAAACCGAAACTGCACGTCCAATTTACATGCCCAGTAGTTATGTGACCTATTAAACATCAACTCAAACTTGTCTGTTATAAATAAGATTCCAAACTTACGTTTGACTCATTGACGCGCGCCACACGCTGTGCATTTTCCGGTTTTCGATCAAAAATGACTGCATGTACTTTTACCTTCATATCGTCAATATGCTTAGTCTACTATTATCAACATGATAGTTTTCGGTACCAGTCGGTACTTCTCGATAAAGTAAAACCATTTATAACGTTTGCAATATGTGACCCCCAACAACACAATGGATGTACCTTTAAGCCGCTGCTCTGGTTTTATTGAAAACATGTTATTGTCAAATATTTGGCCTTAGGGGATACACAGCAAGTCGAATGAGATGATTTGGACGTAAATCAGGACATTTGATATTTTTGTATGTATCAAATCTAAATAAAATTTCATGAAAAACAAGTAGTGTCCCTTTACGGAGATTCAATTCTATTCCATTATATAAACAGATAATGCTTAGAAAATTCATATTTGGTATAGTTGAGTTCTGAAGACATGACAAAACGCTGTTTCAGTCGTATGTATCGCCATGTATTGAAATATCTAGTATGTTGTATGGGGACGTTCCTGTTGCTCGTGAGTTTATATACAGTTCACATATAATTTTTGTCTGATGACACTTGATATTAACTAACTTTGAATTGATTTTCCACAACATTAAGCATTTTAGCATTTTAACATTTTAATTAATATACCAATGTTTGTAATTTAACAATTGGTCTTATCCTATGATGAAAATATTTATTAATGGAAAAAAGCGACTAAATTGGAATGAATTTGGTGCTATCTGTGTTCTATTGTCGTGAATGTACATAACATATGGATGTTTGTGATTATGCTCTACTATCCTATACTTTGAAACGGGTTTGAAACCATTACGAAAACGTCAGCGAAAAAGAAAATCCAACTTAATATACACAATGAAATGGCTTCCCAATATCTTAAGCGTTGGTCCAAACGTTAGTACAATTTACGTAACTCCCAACACATTGCGACTCTTTACTCGAGACTCAAACAGTCAAGACAATCATTCGCTCCATCAGCAATATATTCATGGAATAATTATCGAATAATGTCCGCAAATCAGAAAGTATATAAGTTTTTAAAGCATGTATCACTGATAAGTATGTCTTTGCTCCACAGTATTGTTCATTAAATATTGTGCACTCAAAGTTACGATATGTTGTGAGCACATTAAACAAAATTGGAATGAAATCTGATCCAAACTGTGTGTGTGACACTTGATGTTGAAAACGATTACCATTGTTTTGAATGTTCAGTGTACAATAACAACAATGCAAATTAAATAGACCACCTATCAAGGGGACATATATTTTGATGAATGTAACATTTATCTGTGTGTTATAAATGTGTGTATGACTTCGTAGTTCTATGCTGATTCTCACTGCAAATATAAATGATATATTACAAAAGCTATTTGTCCATTCCATCGCCTTTGAACAAAGTAAACTTAAAAGTTACCTTTCTCAATCTCTCAACAGATTACCCTTCTCCCACGAAATCAGGTAGGCCTACCCTTCTCCCGCTTCAATTTTTCAAACGCAGACACACTCCCTAATGGTTAACATGACATCTAAAGATTCCTTGGTAAATGCACAAGGCATGTGCATTAATGATATGTAGGAAAGTACCCTAGTATAAATGTGAACTGGAATAAAAGAAAATCTGCGATCAGCCATGTTTTAACCAGCCGTCATTGTTGAAGTGGGTAACCAACTCAGTGTAGTATAGGGGTGAACAGGTCAACGGATAGAGTCCAGACGAAACTGGAGTTGTTCAAAATTGTGCTTTCTCTCACTGTAGTTTTCTTTCTGTCTTTCTATTTCCTTCCCTTTACCGATCTGTCACTCTACTCACATGGTAAATAGCCTACTCAGTCACTTTCTAAAAGTATTTACTCAACTCACGAATCTTGCAACAGAGCATTTACTCAATTCACGAATCCCTTTGCAACAGAGCATTTACTCAACTCACGATCGAATCCCTGAAAGGGGCAGTGGCACGTTTTTTTCGCTCAAATGAGTTGATGAAATGTTTTTGTAAAATAATGTCACCAATGGTAAAACACCCTTCTCTCTTCAGAAAATCGGGGGCGGGATAGCGCAGTGATTAGCTCGTTCGGCTTTAAGTAAAGAGGTCAGGGGTTCGAATCCCATCCAGGGCACGACAACTTTGTCTGCAGTAGAGAACTGTTCTACACGCAGTAAGGTTTGGGTGCAAAAACATGAGTGTACATGGTTCAGTAAAGCCATGGGATCGTTTTTGTAATTCCAAATAATAAAATGTGTTCACATTAAAATACCCGCCATGTAATTGTTGCTTTATACGCAACACCGTTATTACTACTACGGATAACTGGTCTGTTTACACTCTAAAGTAAATATAAATGATATAAACTAATAGTATCATTATAAATGGCAAATTTGCAAAAACGTGCTACAGCCCCTTTGACATCAAAGCATTGACTGAGTTGACAAATCTCTTTGCAACAGAGCATTTACTCAACTCGCGAATCCCTTAACAACAAAGCATTTAAACTCGCGAATCCCTTAACAACAAAGCATTTACTCAACTCGCGAATCCCTTAACATCAAAGCATTTACTCAACTCACGAATCGCTTTATAAAGAATTCACTATATCACTATACCCCCGCTGCGAAGTAGTCCGGGTATACAGCGGTCAGCTTGTCCGTCCATTACATATTTTGTTCCACTTACTACTCCGACACAGATGTTCAAATGTTTCAAATGCTACTTACAATCAATATGAGTACATCTGCCTTTCGGATAGTTCATGCAGTTTTTCTCCGTTTCCTACTCTTTCTTCTAATGCATTCTTACAAGTGTATTCTCTCTCTCTCTCTCTCTCTCTCTCTCTCTCTCTCTCTCTCTCTCTCTCTCTCTCTCTCTCTCTCTCTCTCTCTCTCTCTCTCTCTCTCTCTCTCTCTCTCTCTCTCTCTCCCTCCCTCCCTCCCTCTCTCCCTCTCCCTCCCTCTCTCTCTCTCTCTCTCTCTCTCTCTCTCTCTCTCTCTCTCTCTCTCTCTCTCTCTCTCTCTCTCTCTCCCTCTCTCCCTCTCTCTCTCATTAGAGAAAGTCCCTAATATCTCTCCTATCTACTGCCGGTGTACGATGTTGCAAGGTGATGTATCCAATTAAGCTACATTTGAATCATGCAACAAATGTTCAAGATCTACAATGAACAAAGAAATGGTAACATGTTTTGTACACACCCCTTTTGTACACCGCTCAAAGAGTCAAAATAATTTTGTATTGACACAATGGATGTCTCAACAACGGTTTTGACATATATCATTAAACATTGAATACATGTTCTTAAGACAGACAGTTTCTATTTATAACAATCAAAAGCCTTTCCGAAATCAATGAACAGGAAGTAAAAGACTGAAACTTGCAAGGTAAAGATATTGCCAAGTGCTGTAAACCAGTTCTAAAACCAGCTGGTGATTCTGACAACTTCTCAGGAATATAAAGATCTAGAAGGCTTTAATATTGTGTGCAGACTCCTAAGCCAATGGGGATTCTAAATTGTTAATTTGCCGACCCTCTGGCCCCAAATAAGGGCCTCAAAGGCCATGACCTAAAAACCTATTTTCATCTTCTTCTCAATTTAATATTATATATTATTTAAATCCATATAAGCTACAGAGCCAATGATCAAAGAGTCTTTTTTTAAACTTTTCAAATTAAATTGTTCCTTTTGAATCCGAATGCAAGTCTACAAAGTCAACATGGAAAACGAAACATAAATTTACAATGCTTCTTCCATATTCCGGTTTCACAAGCATCTCCATCTCCTTCAACGTCCTCGTGAAGTTCACAGAATTGTGAGGCAATACTTAAACCTTAAATTCTCTTGCGTTTGGGACAATTTGTGTATCTATAGTAACGAATTGGGGGTAAGAGGAAATCCCACTTTCTCGTACCTCTTCCGGAACGACACACTCTGCCTTGCATCAAACATTGTTAGATTGGTGAATACGGAATTTGGATCGTTGCTCAGTGAAATTCTTATTGTGGTGGCTCGGTAAGTAATGTATATAACACTTTAAAAATATAATATATTTGTCAATGAATGTGTTTACAATTTTAACGAAAGACTTCCTGTCCTCGATGTGCGTATTCAGTCAGTGATTCAACATTTAAAGTTGATGGTTTTAATAATAGGACACTCGGACAGTCTCACTAATATATCTCAGTCTCACTTAATTTAATACATCTAAACCAAAATCTTACAATAGAAATTCAAACAATTCATTAAAGGCACAGTTGCAGACGCGTAGGTGTAAGTTCGATAGAGTAGCGCATGTGTTCTTCCTGTCTATGTCTATTCATTCAAGAAAGGAATAAAATTTCACAGGGACATTGATGTTTGAAAAGTGTATCTGGCATATATAATCCATGGCCATGACGTCACTCTATTGTGTAATCAGTTGATTATTTTTTTAGGAATCTACTGGTCATTGACTGCCCCAGTCAGGAGGGGTGTTAGGTTTAGACATTTTCAGTAATGGATAATCGAGTATATTTTTCGAGACTGATGTATTTTGTCTTGGTGTATCTGAATAGGATCTTAAAATATCTCTTAACTAGACAAATGATCTTTTGTAATGCATGGACCTGGATTCGAACATGCAACCCTTCGCTTGAATTGGTAGTCAAAGCTTCTAGCCATTTGACCACAAAACGCTGTTATAAAACTTGGGATTGTTTGCCAGTAAGAATCCCGCGATCTATTTAAGACTTGTAACCCACGGAAGGCATGAAATTTAGCTGTCAATCACATCGCTTCGCGTGGATGTTTTGCGCTGCACGTGCGTGGAAGAATCCCTTTCATGAGGGTCGCAGCTACTTTATCCGATGAATGAGAACCGAATTTTGCAAAATAATTGATTTTGGTGTCCCATAATCGAAATATATTGTTTTAAATGTAAAATAACCACATATGCATGTTTCGTGACGTCATACGTAGATTGAGATGGGGAATGCATGAGGAGCTCGTTGATTATTTTTAACGAATCCACAGCTCCTCATGCATTCTCCATTACATAACAAGATGATATAGCACATATCGTCACAGTGTAAGAATACAAAAGACCTAAAATAAATAACATAAACTGCAGTACAAAAGAAAGTACATACTAAAGTTGGTTTCGATTAATTCAATATTTAAAATATATAAGATGAATATGATTATGTCATTATACAAAAACACATATCTGCAGTTGTTTGAATGAATTGCATTGGTGACTTGTTGATTTTTAGTTAGAATATCTTTGTTAAATGTAGTCCTGGACAATAAATGAAATTTACACCAATATGACCCCTATCGTGTTTAAAATGTTGTAGATGTTTGCTGAACGAGGCACATTTATTGATTTTCACAAATAAGATGCCTTATATGGCGATGAACAGTTGTGTTTTATCCAAAATAAGTTTTGAAAACTCAAATATCAAAGAAAACAAATTAAAAACCAAGTAGAAGTATTCTTTGGATGATGACTAAACGCCTGCACTTTTCAGTTTTAGAGTACGACGTCGAAAACTTTATATATTTGTAATTGAAACTCATACATTTGGTAAAACCAACTGAGGTGTGTACTCTCTTTTGTACTTCAGTTTAATTAGATAAAAACTATAGTTTTTGATACCAGCAACATTTGGTGAACTCGTCTGTTCTATAATATAATATAAGTTATTAAGAAGACAGCACTGATCATGAAGACGAGCTGTTAGGGCGTACAATAAGGAAACAGTACTAAAGAGAGACTGTTATGAGCCTACAATAAGGAAACGTTTCTGAAGAGGTGTTACATTTAAAACTTTCAAAACCATTCACATATGTTTACACTTCCCTTTTCAGAACTTAATAATAATCATAATAAGATCAGATAATAATCACCCCTTAATGATGAAACATATCTCAGTTTAGTTTATACACGACATTGTTTTACAAATGTTAGATGGACAGATTTGACAATGTACCTTTGATTTAAGAATATGTCTAACAATCGATATCACGAACAACAGCTCCCACATTCATGTCCCATTCTTTCAACTTTACTTTCACCCGGAATTCCAGTTTTCCACAAACCCACTGTCACGTTAAAAATTAAGCCGTGATTACAGTACAGAACCACAGAGCAGATTGATTAAAATCGACCCTGTTCCGGGGAATAAAATATGCAGAATAGTTCAAACCGGGGTTCTGGTTCTACAGATTCCTCGCCACAAGATCCGAGGACACCCCGTATAGGCTCGTGTTCCGACCCAGTTTAGCGCAGACAAAACCCAGTCAAATAGTTGACCAATCACATCATAGTTTTTAAACGGTCGCTGCTTTGAAAGCATTCGGAATCATTCGTTAACGTGTTCCACATGTTCCCGAAACAGACGAAATGATAGCTGTTTGGAGTTACCTGCACCTACGTGTAGCTTCTCGCACCAATGGTTTTGTTGGAGGTCTTGTGAATGGTTAACTTACTGAATTGCGTCAGAACATACTGGCTGTCATCAGACGCTTTGGCGAGGAAACCTCCGAAAGATTAGTCCAGCATGCTAGACGTCTTCCTACGTTGGGTGCGCAGTCATCGCACCTAAACCGACGTTAAGATTATCTGAACTACCGAAAGATAAGAGTTCGTATCCCTATAGATGTACTAATGTGCAGCTGTTTTTCCTCGAAAAAGGGGCAATTTTAACCCGACTCAGCTATTGAGTATTTTGCTGGAGTCACAGTATGTCAAACGTTATAAATAGAAGATATCTGTGTTTTCTTGACTAATACCATGCGCCACTCGTGAAAATGTATATTAATTTTTGTACTTCACGAGATGAGATAAACATGGTATTTGCCAAGAATTGACAGCTATTCGATTTATCATATGATTTTATGCTTATTATTATGCCAGAACAGGATAGTTTTCATGTTAAACGGACGCTAGGAACATCCCGTCACTTCAATAACAATGTGACGTCATAAGCCAATTCGCTACGTCAGACCATTGTTTTATGACGTAAAAGTATATCAGTCACTGGCTACAGAGACAATATAAATTATTTTTAATGTAGATTGATAGACAGTTTATTTCACCGATACATTCAAGTTTTTCATTGCTCGTCATATGATAAATGGTGTTCTTTTATCGAGAAAAACGGACTTTTACTAAACATTATCAATTTACTGCTAGTAAATCCAGTATAGTGACAATAAATTGGTGAAACATAAAAACATAATTTTGAAAGCATAGCTATAACAGACAAAAAGTCAGATGTATTGTACAATTATAAGATAAATAGTTGCGGTTGTAAAATTTCCGGGATTCATTGCTATTCAACACCCGCAAATTTAGTTTAAAACCGACGGCGATATTGTAACATGACCGTTAGTTATCAGGCGTTTTGAAACGAACTCTCTTTTTGCGTACCCATCTCTGAGTGGAAAGGACTTTGCGACTGTTCCATTTTTGTTAGAGGTGTGATCAGGTCAAAACAAATGTAAATACTCGGCGTAATATGTACATTAGCAACAATTTACACATAAGCTCAAACAGTGTCACTCAACTATGTTCACTTCATAATATTCACGTATCCTTTTAGATGGCGATAAACATTTATCTACGACATCAACACTGTAAAATACCTAGGAACAAAAATCTTAAACTTGCCCTAACCCATTGTGACAATGACGCTAGCATTGTGACGTCAAAACGGTTGATCACTATGACGTCATGCCATGGCAACGGCATTCGGTAAACACAGCCGCATGGAAGAAGGCTTCAAACTTGGACAAATCTTACTTGTTCAAAACATTTTAGTTACTTGAAACTAATTAATTTTGAGAGTTATTTGAGACCTATACTGCTATACACAAGTAAGAAAATGACAATGCCACCTGTCAAATTTGAGAAAGGAGCATATATTAAGAGAAATAGAAAAAATAAATTTTGAGTCGGGCCGAATCTTGTGAACACGATGTATATGTTCGCGGTGATTCGCCCCAAGTAATTTGCGGGTATTCATTGTAATTCAACATAGGCAAATCAACCAATCAGAATCAAGGATACACCGAAATCATGTTACAATAGGTCATATAATTACTGTGCATACATATGCGATGGGTAATTTTGGTTTCTACAATTGTGAAAGGCTGATTTTCACTGGAAACAAGTAATTATGAGATTTGACGATAGGTTATGAATATGCAATTGAAGTGAAAGGTTTTTTTTAAACTCTAATCAGCACATGTTGTTTCGGCAAGTATGAAAGCCAACAGGATATTGTACCATTAATAACAACACCACATTTATAAGATAAATAGTTGCGTTTGTAAAATTTCCGGGATTCATTGCTATTCAACACCCGCAAATTTAGTTTAAAACCGACGGCGTTAGCCGAAGGTTTTAAACGCTGAAATTTGCGGGTGTTGAATAGCAATGAATCCCGGAAATTTTACAAACGCAACTATTTATCGATATTGTAACATGACCGTTAGTTATCAGGCGTTTTGAAACGAACTCTCTTTTTGCGTACCTATCTCTGAGTGGAAAGGACTTTGCGACTGTTCCATTTTTGTAAGAGGTGTGGTCAGGTCAAAACAAATGTAAATACTCCGCGTTATATGTACATTAACAACAATTTACACATAAGCTCAAACAGTGTCGCTCGACTATGTTCACTTCACAATATTCACGTATCCTTTTAGATGGCGATAAACATTTATCTACGACATCAACACAGTTAAATACCTAGGTACAAAAATCTTAAACTTGCCCTAACCCATTGTGACAATGACGCTAGCATTGTGACGTCAAAACGGTTGATCACTATGACGTCATGCCATGGAAACGGCATTCGGTAAACACAACCGCATGGAAGAAGGCGTCAAACTTGGAGAAATCTTACTAGTTGAAAACATTTTATTTACTTGAAATTGATTAAGTTTGAGAGTTATTTGTTACCTATACTGCTATACACAAGTTAGAAAATGACAATGCCACCTGTCAAATTTGAGTAAGGAGCACATATTAAGAGAAATAGAAAAAATAATTTTTGAGTCGGGCCGAATCTTGTGAACACGATGTATATGTTCGCGGTGATTCGCCCCAACTAATTTGCGGGTATTCATTGTCATTCAACATAGGCAAATCAACCAATCAGAATCAAGGATACACCGAAATCATGTTACAATTTACATTAACATAAAGCAACCAAAACAGTTTTCTTAATGCCAGCACCATTTTCTTCACCAACACTTTACTATCCTTAGACATTCATAACTATTTCAGTAAATACAGTAACCTTTTCATAACAGTCATGTTTTCCATCATCGAAAGAAACATATCCTTAGTTACATGATAGAAACATGGCTCAGTGATATGTTTTAATCCCAGCTAAGACCTCTCGCCTTTATTCGGCTTCCAACAAACACTATATATAGAATACTAAACGATGTCCCGTTTGATAACATGTTTATGAAATGAGTGAATGGTTTGGTATTTTAACGAGCGAAAGCGAGTTAAATACCGATGCCATTCACGAGTTTCATAAAACATGTTATCAAACGGGACCGAGTTTAGTATTTTATTTATTACTCAATGATGTAAATAGCCCTGAATTGCAAGAAAGTCGTTTTTAGTGACGCTCACTCGCAAAAAAGGTCACCCGCTATTGCAGTCGAGCGGCTAACATTGTGATGTCAACCAAAAACGACTATGACGTCACGCGCCGATTATGACGTTACGGCAGCACGCGGTGTTATCACTCATGAGTGTCACCAACTCATTGTTATCTAATGAGTGATCTCACCACGGCTGAGTAATAAAACAGATTAAGTCTTTCTGCCCTCCTCCTTATGGAAATAGATGCTGTACACTACATATTAAATGTAATTATACTGCTGTGTCCCCATTTGTCTATAGCTAATTCGTTTGTTTGACCTTACGTTTTATGAGTCAAATGATGTATATTTCAGGTGGTCGTATAAAGAATCAATGGATGAACTCTTCCTCTTACTGATTCTTGGGGTCAGCTCAATGGCTGACAATGAGCCCAACACATGGACACCATGTGGACAGTGCAGATGCAGGTTCTCTAAGGAAGATTACGAAGCTGACTGTTCTAATAAAAAGCTCTTACACATACCTCAACTTCCTAGGAACATTACTGTTCTTGATGTGAGCCACAATGCTATTCTGGAGCTTCCACCAAACTGTCTGGAGAAATATTTTCTTCTGGAAAGTTTAGATCTTTCTCACAATGACCTGAAAGTGTTTCATGTTGATACATTCTTTGGAGCAGGAAGCCTGAGATATTTGAATCTACACAAAAACCTCCTTCAAGTGAACAATATCTCATACCCAGAAGGTTTATTTCGAGAACTCAGAGACCTCAGGACACTCGACCTCAGTAAGAATGATGGAAGCCTGATGGAAGAGGTCAAGCTATACCCAGATGGGACTTTAGGAGATCTTATCTCCCTGGAGGAACTCTTCCTTGATGGAGTCGAGAATGTCACCTTCGGACCCGGATTTGCCAATCTGGTTAATCTCACTCACTTGAGTTTGTCAGGTAAAAATGGTTACTGTGCAATTTACAATCTGTTTAACAACTCATTTGAGAACGTTTCTTCTGTTACCCATCTGGATATCAGGGAATGCAAACTCATCACCATTGATGCCAATGCATTTCTTCCTTTGAAAAACAGCATCATTGATCTTGACTTATCAGACAACATCTATTTAGGATTTAAATCATTTGGGAAAAGCGTTTACGGTCTGCAATTTTCTTCTCTAAAGACATTGCGGATCAACCGGATTGTTATGACATTTGCAGTTGGTGTAGCATTAAAGGAGAACGATTTAACATATTTCAGAAATTTGACGAATCTTAAAGAACTGTATGCCGATGGCAATCGGATTGAGATCATTGAAGACACAGTACCACAGTTGTTTGCAGGACTGGAGAATATATCAATAACCGAATCTCGTTTCACGTTCGGATCATACATGTTTTCTCTTGATAGACTGACACATCTGAGGAGAGTATATTTCATGGACCAGTATATTTCACAAAAACTGCCACTGCCATCTCCTTCATTGTCAAGACCAAGATGTTGGACAAGGGAAATTAGAAATGTGGAGTCTAGTAAATTAGATAAAGAAAATGGAAACAAAATTAATTCCTTAAAATACCAAATACCTTTGCCCCCAAATGTTTATTTTATCAATGCAAGCAATAACTATTTGGAGAATGAAATATATGAAATGAATTTTCTGAAAAATCAAATCAAACAAGTCGATCTATCAAATAATCTAATAACTAAGTGGATAGGACCAGTTCATGAAACTGAACATTTAGAAATTTTGGATCTCTCCAAAAACTTCTGTACAGAAATAAGTTCAAGATTTTTAACATACGCAACTAATTTGAGAATTCTCAACATGACGAATAACTTCCTTTCAACATCACTTGAAAATGATGTAGCTGGACAGATATTTATCAACCAAACATATCTTGAAGTATTACGGATTGGGTTCAACCGTATACGTCGACTTCCATATCTTATATTCAGTCAGCAAGCAAAGCTAAAGATACTTGATCTCAGCTGGAATATGATGGAAAATTGGGATCTTTGGGATGTCAAAATATCGCACATGAAGCAACTGGGTAGTCTCGACCTTGCAAAGAACAGATTTGAATCTGTGCCAGTGGATCTTCGTCATCAGATCGACATTATAATGAAAGGAAGAACAGACAAGTTCAGCATCAACCTGAACTACAACAATCTGAAATGTGGGTGCGAGGACCTCGACTATCTGATCTGGCTGACAAAGGACTACATCAACTTTGAAGAAAAGTTCAACACCTCATGCAAACTGCCCGACGGCTCAAGAACCTCCATGGACAATCTTGAAGACCTTGTGTTGATGCTTAAGAAGAAATGCAAGGTGACCATGCCTCTGCTGTTTGGAACATTATCAGGTTTACTCCTCTTCCTTGGGCTGACAGTTGCTGGAGTGGTATACCGATACAGATGGAAGCTTCGGTATATGTATTACACCTCAAGGAGAAAGTATAGAGGGTACCAGAGGGTCAACCAACAGGAGGACCAGTACATGTACGATGCATTCGTCTCATTTGCTGATGAAGAGAGAGATTTTGTGGTTGATGAGATGAGGAGGATTTTGGAAGACCAACATGGTTTGAAACTGTGTATTCATCAAAGAGATTTCATGGTTGGAGAGCCTATCACTGCTAACATCATCAACGCCATCCAAACAAGTCGAAAGACTATTGTTGTTCTTTCACCAAACTTCATTACAAGCTCCTGGTGTGAGTATGAAGTGCGAATGGCCAGACTGGAGAATATCCACACAGAACGTGACATACTCTGTGTTTTGTGGTATGCTGATATCCCTAACCCAAGGGAGATAACCGTTGATCTACTTGAAGAGATCGTCACAGGAACGTACATAAAATATCCAGAAGAGGAGGAAGATCGAGCCATGTTTTGGACAACTTTGAAAGATTCACTATTGTTTTGAGTACTGTTGTTGAGAATTGTTTTCGATTTGTACATTTTTGGCGATTACTTTAGATATGATTAACTCATATTACTTATTTTTTTAAACCCACGCATGTAAATAATACACATGCCATGTATTGGTTGGAAGGGAATATGATCATGTATATAAATGATCCGATGGTGGCCACGTGAATACATACAGACATTTAGTTGCTGGTATTGTAAGTTGTAGTGGAGGTAAATGACTAATGACGGATTTAATCCAATTACGATTCGTACCTCGTGTGGAGGACCAAGCTCAATTGGATTCCCATTGTCTTATAAAGGTGATGTATCCTTTTATGATAGGAACGTACATTGATCTAAGAAATATTTGGAAATCGTGAGTGAGTTATCGTGAGTTATTAACACTGCAGATGCAGGTACTTTTCAAATTAAAACAATCTGATTTGGTCAACGTATCATTATTTATTCAGACACTCAATAGGCATAGTACATGAATTATGATTGCAAAAATTTCTAACAATAAACGTCCTTTGTACAAATGCGTTGAACGTATACCTAGATTAAAAATGAAATTATAAAATTTAAATTTCTAAAAAAACTATTGTTGATGATACACAACTGTTAATAGACATATAATACATATTCTCTGTGAAAATTAATAAATGTGCCTGATTCTCAATACATTTGAAACATGGTAGGGGCCATGTTGGTGTCAATTTCATTTCTTACCCCTCTCTTCATTAAACAAAGCTATTTTAACTAAAATGTAACCACAGTCACCATTTAATTTATTCAAACAAATGCAGATAAGTATTATTGTATCGTGCCATAGTCAAATGGATCGGATTTCTTTTAAATATTGAATTAATCGAAAGGTTAGAAAGGAAAGGCAAGGTTAGAAATAAGGACCATGTGAATGTCTTCTTAGACATCCGAAACCGAAATCATGCCTAGCTATAGGTCAGTCAGGTCATAACTCCATGAATATTTTTTATTGATTTTATATTATGCTTATCAGATATGGTTATCCCAGTTACTGTTTATCACATGATATATAACTTTCTTTGGTGGTGTCTGTAGATGTTTTACATTGGTCTGTTGACTTCCGGTCTCTGAGCGCCGTAATCCTGCACATCTGTTTAAAAGAAGGAAACCATTATAAAACAAACAAATTATTACTGTGTACTTAATGAATAAAATACGTAAAATGAAAGATGACCTTTGGAAACGTTCACCGCTAAAGATTAGATTGAATGTTTAAGACTACCACTAACACTTAACTGTTTATCGGTCTCTAGTACAAGTATTATTACTATATATGTGCCATCTAACGTCAATATCTGACTTCAAGAAACAATGACATGTTCTCACGAGAAATTGGTCCATGCCATGAACACATGATCTGACGGCAGAGAATTACAACAAATTATAAACCAGTAAGATAATAAAATAAGTAATAAGATGACGTCATGGGCAAAGGATTCGTTGTCTTCAAACAATGATCAGACATCATAAAACAGTCTTCTATCTTCTCGGATCAGTAAGCTTAAATGTGCATCCATTGTGTTGTTGGGGGTCACATATGCCAAACGTTATCAATGGTGTTTTTTTTATTATCGAGAAATGCTAACAGTAGCCGAACATTACCATGTTGATGTTAATCAACTCAATATAATGATAAAGATAAAGATGAAAGAAATGAGTTCTGATCAAAAACCGGACAACGTAATTTTGGAAACTTATTTTCGACAGACAAAAAGACAAATTTGGGTTGATAATGCTTAATAGGTCATATATATATATATATATATATATATATATATATATATATATATATACTGTGCATGTAAATGGGACGTGTATTTTCAGTTTCTGCACATGTATAATAACGTTTCAGGACTTTCATTTGCAACTAATAATTATGATATATTTGGCGATTGGGGATGATTATGCAAGTTGAGAGTGGAATGATTTGAATTGAATCAGCACATAGATATTTTCGCACGTATTAAAGCCAAATAAAATAACATGTAACACAATGGATGTATCTTTAAGTCAGGAAACCATGATCACATATCATTAAACATTACCCGACTAGGGATAATAAAGAAATAATCATATCACACCCTATCACAATCATACGATGTCATACGACTCATGACGTCATAGTGCAACCCACCTGGATTGGCCGGATTCAGAAGAGGAGCGGCTTCATCATCATTCGCTGCTGGCTCTGGAGGTGCCACGCCCCTTACTCGGTCAATGATTGGATTAAGAAAGAATATTAACACGCCCACAAAAGCCAGGACAGTTCCGAGTGCTTGTATGGGGTGGGTTTCCTCCCACCCAACGATCAAGTAGATGAGCCAGGCGAGGATGTTGATGTTGATCTCCACTCCCATCCTGTAGACCGCATCCAGGTGCTTTGTGATGGCGACTCCACAGTAGTAGAAGAAGGGGAAGAAGAGGATGCTCCCTGGTGAAGAATGTGGAAGAAATAGGAAGAACATGAAGAAATATGAAGAATTCATTTGTACCTGAAATTGAGGACTAGGCATCAAGAATGTGGATGTAATGTACATGAAGAATATGGAAGTCGTGTATAAGAATTATGATGCAGATGAAAGTTGAGGAAAGTACATGAAGAATGGCGAAGTAATGTACATAGTGGACATTGGAATAATGTACATAAAGAATGTAAGTAATGTACATGATAAAAGTAAAGGTAATGTACATTATGATTGTGGAAGTAATATACATAATGATATCTATTGATGTAGAGTGCCTACAAGAATTTGGAATGTATGTAGATGAATATGCATACGAAATTAGAGCAATGTAAATTACGAATGTGAAAGTAATGTACATGAAGAATAGGGAAGTAATGTAGAGGAATGAATATGCACATACATGTTGAGGAATATTAAAGAATACTGTACGTGAAGAATGTGGAAGAATGTTAAAGTCAAGGATTATAAATGAAGAATGTCCAAGAAAGTACAAGAAAATATCGGAGCATATTTAGAATGTGGAAGGATATTGAGAATATACTTCAGAATGCTGAGGATGTACATGAAGAATAAGGGAGCACACAACGGAGTTTACATGGTAAATGTGAGAGACAAACAATTTGGTAAATGTTAATGAAAACACGAAGAAAGAAGAAGAAAGAGGAACAAGTTATTAGTAACAATTCTTTAATGACCAGGAAGTGGTTAATTTCTCACTTTTGGAGGAAAATTAAAAACGTAGTAATAACTGGCACCTCTGATAGTAGTAATATTAATTAATAATAAGATTAATACCGGTTACCACATTAATTGTGTACTACATTTCAGACCTTGCCACATATCATTATGAATTTAAACTTTCACAACAACTGAGCCAATTTTGGAATAGGATATAATTGAAGATTAAAGTCTAAAGAACAATCAAAATGGATTTACCTATGAAAGCGACGATTAGAAGAGGCTGACTGCGCATTTGTAGGAAGGCATCATACGGGTCCTCGAGACGGTGCTTGGGGAGGGTGTTGAAGGCACCCACATCCACGAAGTAGAAGGGGATCAACAGAAGTAAAAGCATCACTGATCCAAACAATCCTGAAAATACATTTATTATCATAAGCTGTGTTCCACGGGAAATAGCGCTTACGTGAGAGCAAGGGATATATCTAGCTACACAATATACGATAACAAATACAGTCATTATTATCTACCGTCATTATTATCGTCGGTACGACCAACTGTGTACAGTTCTACTTTCAATTTATGCCATTTACATTTATAACCAACAGAGTGTGCAAATAAGCTTGTGGCTAGTTTACGACAATCGATTCATATATCCCAAGCATATATGATAAAACGTGTGTAATAAATACCATAATCACCACCATCATCACCACAACTAGTAGATCATGACAATCATCCATATCACTATGTGAATCCCCAGAAATATCATCACATCCATCAGAAACATCAACGCCAACACCGGAAACATCACCACAACCGTTAGAAACATCATCACAACCATTAGAATCATCATCACTTCCATCAGAAACATCATCACATCCATCAGAAACATCAACGCCACCACCGGAAACATCACAACAACCATTAGAAACATCATCACAACCATCAGAATCATCATCACTTCCATCAGAAACATCATCACATCCATCAGAAACATCAACGCCACCACCGGAAACATCACCACAACCATTAGAAACATCATCACAGCCATCAGAATCATCACCACCTCCGTCAGAAACATCATCACAACCATCAGAATCATCATCACTTCCATCAGAAACATTAACAACTCCGCCAGAAACCCCATTCATTTATCAGAAACATCGACACCTCCATCAGAAACATCACCACAAGCATCAGAAACATCACCACACTCACCAGAAACATCAACACCACCACCACACCACATCATCATCACCAGAAATACTATAAAGTCTCACCTTCCAAACCGACAACTACAAGGGGATCTATGTCGTGTTTCTTCACAAACCTCTGTTCCAGAAGCACCTTAATGGCTGTCATCAGGTGGGCCATCACTATGAGAAGGTCACCTGCAGAAATTGTGAGAATTTATTAGAAATACTTGCTCGAGAGGCATTTACAAAGTAATCAAGTCAGAAGCGAACGTGGATTGATGTGAACAATTATTTGGGATGCAATTGTATAATTCAAGTTTTAAAAAAATATTTCCTTTCTAAAGCCTAATGACGGAATAGACATTCGATTGTATTTCCTGCATTTATGTTAAACTATGTTAGTTACAAAACATAAACATATGTAATTAAGTTTCTTTTTTCCGTAGCACAAACGTGAGAATATAGATAATAGTGAAATATAGTGTTTGCTGTGTCCCACCTGCGGCAATCCCGTAAGGGTCGTACGTGGGGTCTTTACCCCACACATAGTCCACAATACCGCACACCGCCAACCCCACCGTGCAGATAGACGCTCCCACCCACTGAAGTTTCTTCACTGTTTTCTCCCGGCCCACAAACGCAATAGTCAGCAGACACGTTGACAGTAGACCCACACCTGTTCAGATGAATAGTAATTAGAGATAAACTATATACCTGGGAACAAAGGTAATAAACAAATGAAGGTAAACCTGAAAACCATTATACAAAGATACGAGATAAACTCACGCATACACGATGAAAAACATTTATCCTACCTCATGTAAGAATGTCGATCTATGATTGGTCCACGTGACCCTGAACAAATAACCATATTCACCCTCACCCAGGTGGATAAATGTCACCGAGGGTGATAAAAGCCTTATACCCCGCTACCGAAATAAAGCGTGCGTCCACGTCAGTCAGTCCATGTCACGTGATACAGTTTATTTTGACTCTGACCCAGATTTGTTGTTCTTTCAATAAACGATGTTCGAGCATTTCTGTTTGTTTCTAATAATATTTTGAGACATTCGGTAGGATAAAAACGTTATATAACATTCAGTGGAGGTTTACATCGTGAATTATAAGACCCTTATTATAATAATGCGGGTCTTATAATTCACGATGTAAACCTCCACTGAATATTATAACTTATAATATCATAATCACATTATCAAACTTGCACGGCGCAGTAAATGGAGAAATCTCCTCAAATATCATGTTTAATATAC
Organism: Gibbula magus; assembly: GCA_936450465.1. Taxonomy (NCBI): domain Eukaryota; kingdom Metazoa; phylum Mollusca; class Gastropoda; order Trochida; family Trochidae; genus Gibbula; species Gibbula magus. Next base: position 28,452,737 of record OW388305.1, on the reverse strand, counting down.
GAAAGCGAATTGACAAAATATCGATGCTTGACAGGGCTATCAATGATTTATGTCAACTTATACATTATACCAAAAGGCCCCAATTTTATTTCACATATAATTTTATTTAACGTTAGTTGACATGAAATATGCAAATTGTTTAGATATGAATATATTAACCGTCTATACCAAAGGAGACACTGAAAGTCTCCAAATTAATATTTTGTTAATATACTGTAGCTGAGTTATAAACTAAGTAGCTTACCCTGAAGCATGATGAAACTGCTCGGATAGGTCTGCCTTATACCAATAAACAAGAGTCCAGTTTTAGCAAAGGTACACAGCGAACAAAGGAGGAAAACCATTTTGTTGTATCCCTTCTTTTCCTTCTTCCTGTTGACGCGGCCTCTCTGCGCAGCATTACGGAGTTCTCGATGTCTTCGACGTCTGACTGCAATACGGTCCTCGTCGCCATCTTGACGTTCGGCGTTAACTGCGGCAACGTCATTACCGTTATCATTGTCAGGTATGTTGGCTGGCTCCCGTGGTCTCCTGTGGGGTCCAGGTCCGCCTGCTCAAAGATTGTTCAAGCATTACAGTAGACAATCCTGGATAGGTGTTTAATGCTGGTGTACATATAACGTAAGAGAGACTACTGACGTGTTGCATGTAATGTGGTATAAGACAGATATGCAACCATATTATTCGTCAAGTGCTATACACATCTAAATATGAACTACTATAAATACTGAAAATCGCGATTGTCCTTAATTATGTTTTGTTGCTGAGTATAGGTTAAAATAAAGGTATTGCAAGCTGGATTGAAAGATCATGTAAAGAATCAAGAATACACATGTTATTTTCAATGATGGTTCATATCTTAAAGATTGTGAACTGAACAATACATACTGAATATTGAAAAGAGAAAAAGTGAGAAAGGTTGAGATAGAATGCCGAATTACGGGTAACTTAAAAAAGGCATTTTCATGAGCCTTATGATTTCGGGACTCACTTTGAACAACGATAAGGGAAACTTAGTCTTCGAACATAATGGTCTGACCACTGATCACTGACAGTAAATTTACTAACATTGCACAAATCACAACAAAACAACGTGCCTTCCTTATATATTAATTGCACGAGGGGGTATATTTCACGTTGCCTTTACGAAACGAGTGTGAACTATTTTACAAAAAAATTTGCTTGAGTTTTGCAGAAGTCATTTGGAACAAGTTCGATTGTAACAATGTCTTCATTAATTATGTTTCAAGTAATAAATAGCGGTTGCCCAATTGATCTTATAGAGGATAAGAGACATCAACTCTTGCAAAAACTTTGGTTGAATGACATAAGCGTACATCTGCATATATGATTTATATGAAACCACTTATACTTTATCTCCAGGGTAAAGTCAATATGATAATAACCTGGTGGCCAAATGAACTAACTGCTATTCTACTCAGTAAGATATTTAAAAAATAATTTCACAAAAAGAAAAACACCCTTCGCTCTTCGGAAAATCAATTCTAAAAATTTAGTGTACATGGTTCGGTAAAGCCATGAGAATCGTTTTTGTCATTCAAAATAAATGTGTTCACAATAAAATGGCCACCATGCATTTTTTTTGCTTTTTACGCTACACCGTTATTGATTGGTTTGTGTAATAAGATGTTTTACCCCCAAAAGTTAAATTACATAAACTATCATTATGAATGGGAAATTTGAAAACATATAATTTACAAAAATCGTGCTACCGCCCCTTTAAGGGCGTAATTTTGTTATCATGAACAAATCGAGTGGTCATCAAATCGGTTAAACGCCGCACTTTCGTAACGCGTGGATTTGAAGCTGTTACCTATGGGTGTTTCAATGATGTTGTAAAGGCGAGTATACTTACCAATGCCTTCACCTCTCATTCGCCGCCTCGCATTTAGTGCCGCTTCTACGGGGTCAGGTGGTGCTTCCGGCTCTGGGCCTCTGATGATACGATATACCCCGAGACAGGAAAGTTGTCCGAGGAAGAAAAATGTTTGCTGAAAACACACCATGCATCGATGAAGACGAGACAATCATCATACTTATCATCATGTTTGAAAGGGTTAAAATACCAAAAGTGCTACCTCGGTTCCGTTCCATAACAGCAAGCGCTTATAATCGCTTACTGAGTGCTCAATGTAGCGCTCAAGTAGCGCTCTAGTAGCGCTCAAGTAGCGCACATTCTCTCCTGAACGACACGGTGCAAAACCTTAAAGTTCGCTCGCTTTGCTACGTAGCGCTACATTGAAGACTCGCGTTCAAGAGAGGTTTAAAAGTAATCGCTAATTAAGCGATTAATTTGAAACCTCTCTTGAACACGGCCCTGGTTCTTGCGTTGCTCAGACAATCGTTAACAGTGAAGTTCAGCAACACTGAGCCAGTTTGCCTTATGAGTAAGCGACCCGCTTCGTTGGTGAATAATCTGAGATAAATAATAATAATAATAATAATAATAAGTCCATTTGTCATGCGCCAGTATCCAGTGTAGGTGTGTAGGTCTCTGTCCCCATACATAACGTGAGGGATGTTTCCGTCAGTATAGCCAAGAAACATTCAAAATGTGAAGGTTATGTGAGATGTGAGAAGGAGATGATGCTGAACTCTATTGCAGACCATGGTAAAAAAAATCAGGTAGCAGATATGAAAAAGTTGTGTAATTTTCGTTGTTCAGATCATCCTCTTATGTTGGAATATGGGAGGAAAGTAAATATACAGCGACATGAAACTAAATTGATAAGACTACTTAGATCTCACAATTCCACAATTGTGCTTAGTTTATATTTCTAGCTTTGAAGTAAAAGAGCTTAGTTTTTGAATTTAGAATATAAAAAATAATGAGACACTGTACATGATAGTACACAATTTCCATGTTATATATGGCACTAACGTGTTATAATTGGAATGTTATTCGTCATCATTGTATTGTATAGTGGGTCGGCGGCCCCTTTACGAAATAAACTTTTTTCTATATATATTAGTAACACATTTGAAAACATCATAAAATCAATAAACCAACGACTAACAGCTCACCATTAAGAAGGAATGGTCGAACGTGTGATATCGTGCTCTTCCATATTCGGACCTTCCCGTTGTGTTCGTATGTGCTGCCCATCTGAACATAATGTGAACATATTCAACTAGCATCAACTGTCCCATCCTCGGTTACCCATGGTTTTATATAGAGAAATCAGAGAAATCTGTACTCACATTACCCGCCCTTGGCCGGTGTGAGCCAATCAAACCGCTACGCAGCTTGGACCTGCGAGCCAATGACAATTCATATCACTTCGTTGCAAAGCACGCGAGGTCATTTTGTTAGCCATCCGTCACCGGTAATCTCCCTTGACCATTTCCGTCTTATCGTATTGAGTATTTTCTTTGGTTACTGACTTCGTCACGCCACGTAATTTGAGTATAGATTCTCTTGATAAGGTTTCCCATGGGTGATATAGTGGAGAGTAACGGAACATATATAAAACCATGGGTAACCGATTATACAACTGTCCGATTAGAGAATATAACCTTTTAAAAACGACGTGATCATATTGGTGTTTAGCACATTCATGAGTATATCACTGAGTATCGGCAAATAGTATTGGAGGTAGAAAAAAGCATAGGAATATACTTGAATTCTCACCTCTGTGTGCCACTTCAACATGTGAAGCTAATATTAAATATCAATAACTCCAAACAAAACGGTATCGAACATAATGCCATTAAAGGCACTGTAGCACGTTCTGCTTACTGAATATATTGCTTTCACAAAAAGGCAAATAAGTGTTATTAAAGACTAAATAAATCTGCTGAATTTATAAAGAGAGTTTTAAAGAGGATGCACATGGTCCGGTTAAGCCATGCGAGTCAATTTCCCATCTAGATCCCGCTCGAAGGTAGTTCAAGTGATCCGACTTATGTAGCGATACCTAAACTCAAATTAGAGTTTTACCCTCTAATGTAACAATATATTCACTATAAACCTTAATAATAAATTAAATGACAAATTTAAGAAACAATAATTTGCAAAAAACGTGCTACAACGTCTTTAAGTAACAGAAAACCCAAAGTAAACCTAGAGTATATTAAAGTGTTAAATCCTGAAAATAAATGAGAATTAGATGAACAACAAAATATTGCACTACATTAAGACTACATGTTACATAACATAAGGCATGCATCGCTCAGATGATGAACCGTTTGATGTCAAGAATGTATGAAAAAGTTCATCCATTTAATATAAATAATTATACCATTTTACATTTTACTTTAACTAATTTTACGAACATTTAGACTTATATGTTTTGAATACACATTTCAAGTGCCTTTGATCAACACACTAACCACAACAAATGCTGAAAGAAAACGTGTTTCCATCTCTCTTTCGCCTTTTATATTTCTCACACCCTTCTTCGTTTTCCCTCTATATAATTTATCTCTTCCTCCGTTTCTCCGTTTACATTTTCTGTCTTTCCTTTGTTTATCTTCCTTCCCTTCATCTCTTGATGTCTTTCTTTATTTCTCACGTAAAACGTCCATGTCTCTTTGTTTTCCTTTACACCTATAACTATATTTTCATCTTCTCGCTCTGTGTATTAAATTTACTTTCCTCATCTCTCTCTCTTCATCTCTCATTTCCATCACTCCCTTTATTCTCTAACTCCTCCCCATTTTACTTAGTGTTTTTCTACCTGACAATCCGTTTTATTTGATCTCCACAGGCTTTTAGCCTGCCATTTACACATTGCTAAATTCACCCTATACAACGCGATATCTACCTGGGGGCCGTTCCACTAATCAATCTTAGTCCTAAGATCAATCGTAAGTCCATGTGTTATCATTGGCCAAGATTGATCTTAGAACTAAGTTCGCTTAGTGGAACGGCGCCCTTAGAACAAAGTCTAGATTTTTGGTGAGATCATCCCATTTATGTGAGGTCCCCTTTACGATATTCAATAAAATATACATTTTATTTGAAAAGAATAAAGAGGCTAAAAGAGAGTTCAAGAAACTGAGCGTACTCACTGCTGTGAGACTGTTGATATAAAGCCAGTGAACACACAACAACACCCAAGGAAAAGGCCGCTTGTAACGAGCACGCTCAATTCAGGCATGGCGACCTCGAGTCTTTTTACTTCCTGGTTCCTACGTAACTCAAGTAGCGTGCATTGACTGTAAATAGAACATAGCATAGCAGTGCATACAATATTTAATCAAGGAACGTGTACATCAGGCGGGTACATGTTTTTCAGGACGAGAAGTTGTGGGCTTAGGGACTTGGGGCCTAGAGCGTAACTAATTAGTGACTACTTCACGAAATGTACATGAAAATATAACTGCATTTTGTCAAGATATTTCAACTATATGTATTCATCATATTAACAACAGGCTCTTAGAGCTATTTATTGTAATTCATGAATCTGATATAACGTCGATGTCAAGTTGTTACATCCTCTCAACGTCATGACGTCCTGTGTTTTAAGTAACATTTCAGTGATTAAAGTAACATATTACAGTAACTACAATATGTCATATTTCACTTATGAATATAGAATTAAACGGATCCTGCAGCTAGGCGCAGCTCGGCTATATGACTTGCTCGCATGCCTTCTTTCATTACACTAACATATAATCTTCATTGAATTTCTCATATGGCGGCTTGAATTTAAGTTAGACCGTTGAAATAGAATGTATAAAGTTAAGGTAAATAATAACATACAATAATAAAAAGTAACACTTAATTAATAGGGTGATAACACACCGACGATATTCTAAATAATTACATGTATAACCAATTGCAAAGGAGACAGTTCAAAAGAACGTATAATATATCGGGGAATATAAGCAATACGTACCGATCAAAACAGCTACCCTGCCACAGCCACTGCTCCACTCACTTCGCTTGTCACCAATAGTGACAAGTAGTAGGTTGTGAAAATACTTGTCCGTGATATTTATGAATATAGAGCAAAGTAAAAGGTGAACGTTACTATTTGATCACGACACACTACCCAATCCGTAATGGGGCGACTCTTTATGAGGAAATATTCGGGTAAAACCTGATACTATTTTACTTCCTGGTCTAAATATACAACAAATACTGTCCTAGTTTTAAGTTTTAAGTATGGGTTCCTGCTTGTATATCGATTACCCCTTAAAGTAAAAATGTTCCTTTTTCATAATTATATAAGTTAAGCTTAGTTTCTAAAAAAACCGGTTCGATTACACTAAATTAAGTATTTGATTATTGTGTTCTGCAAATAATTTATTCAGTTTTGAAATTCTTATTCGTTCTTATCAATTTTATATCTGAAACAAAGTTGAGGTTATATATCATCAAACGCATACTTGTCTCCCTAAGAGTGGCATCGTATATTATGTATCATTAAGCTAATGCAGTCTACAGTTACGAATACAGATTTCCCGGTATGCATGTAATATTCGCCGGGTTCTAATACAAGGGAGGTAACTCTATTATCCAGTTGATTTAAGAAATAAAGAAGACGAGTTGGCGTGCTTTATCGTTGAATTAGCGCAGCCCTAATGTTTTATTCTACGCTAAAGCACAAGGACGAGTGTCGAGTCTTCGAGTCTTCGAGGAGATATTATGTTGTTTGTATAAACTATTTTTTTGAAAATATTAATGCCTCCCGTTGTAGAACACATTCACTAACATTGAACAATTAAAGTGACGTAACATATGACGTCATTTGCTAGATGACGCTCTAACTGACGTCTAAAACCACGAGCATGTTTTATTTAAGAAATAGAAGACGAGTTGGAGTGCCTTAGCGTTGAATAAAACATAGCAGGGAGCATAAAACACGAAGGGCGCAGCCCTGAGTGCTTTATGCTCTCTGCTATGTTTTATTCTACGATAAAGCTCGACAACGAGTCTTCTATTTTTTATATGAGATGCCTTCAAATAGTTACTATCTTTTATATAAAAACCGTGGACATATTATGTTGTTTGTATAAACTATATTTTGAAAATATTAATGCCTCCCGTCGTAGAACACATCCACTAGCATTGAACAATCAACGTGACGTAACATATGACGTCATTTGCTAAGCGACGCTCAAACTGACGTCTAAAATCACGAGCATGTTTTATTGTCTCATAAAGCACGCTGTCGGTCCCATTGACCGCCTGTGTTTTATTGCCGTGGGTATCTTATATTGTCTCATAAAGCACGCTGTCGGTCCCATTGACTGCTTTTGTTTTATTGCCGTGGGTATATTATATTTTGGCATACATACATGTTACATGCATGTGATTCGTGGTTCGAGTAGTCTGTTTTTAAAACAAGCAGTGGCTCGATTGTTAATTGTTGCAGATTAATTTCACATTAACGATTTATATTAAACAACCATTATATTTCATTTCCTTGTGACACGATCCTGTTTTTGCACATTCATTATTAATCCTTGAATAACACAATAAATTGTGTTACATAAACAAGTTTTTTCCTAGGATGTAAAGTAAAAATAACTGTGTTCGTAGTTCCGAGTTGATTAGTTATTATTTATGCACCCCAGATAAAATAAGATTCGAATTCACGATCCTTGATTAGCCGGTAAATTACAAATTGAAAACAAAAAATATTTTCGTTTTATTAAAGTGTTGCCAAGTCCGTTTCATAATATTATATCTAAGACAAACATAGCAGGGTGCATAACACACGAAATGCGCTATGTTTTATTCTACGATAAACCACGACAACGAGTCTTCTATTTCTTATATGAGATGCCCTTAAACACTTACTCACTTTTATATAAAAAGCGTTGACATATTATGTTAGTTGTACAAACTAAATTTTGAAAATATTAATGCCTCCCGTAGAAAACATTCACTAACATTGAACAATCAAAGTGACGTAACATATGACGTCATTTGCTAAGCGACGCGCTAACTGACGTCCTAAATCACGAGCATGTTTTATTGTCTCATAAAGCACGCTGACTGTGTTTTATTGCCGTGGGTATCTTATATTTGGCTTTATTACATGTCAAAATACCATATGTTTTTATTTCAATTCAAATAAATTTACTCAAACTGCTTATTCATCCCCATTCGCCAAATATAAATGGTGACAGTTACATTGTACTTGTTTCCAATGGAAATCGAGCAACATATATGTGCAAAAATCTAAACTACACGTCCATGTTACATACACAGTATTAGTAACCTATTAAACAATATAAACCTAAATCTTCTTTTTGTCTGTTGTAAATACGTTTCCAAAATTACGTTTGACTAATTGACAAGCGCCAGGCGCGCTGCATTGTCCGGATTTCGTCCAGAAATGATCACTTTTTCACCAAGATATCGTCGCTATATGGTAAGTTTCGGCAAAAGGCAGTAATCTCTGATAAAATTACACTATTTGTGACTTTTGCATATATGACCGTCAACTACACAATGGATGGAAATTTACAGATGCGCGACTCCAAATAGTTCGCTAATTACGCATAACATCAACTTTAACTGATGTGCTTCTTAAACTGTTAGTGTTTATTCTCGAAGATAAGTTATGACAGAACAAACAGCTCGTTATTTATGAGAATGCAGCATGAGAGAAAATTCGTTAAACGCGAATAAGCAATCGCTCAGTGTCAATGCAGGATTGAAATGCAATGACGTCATTGTCATCTATTAATTTTAACGAGTCCTTATTGATAAATTTTACCGAACGTGGACTGCTACCCAAATTGATTCATCAAAAGCAGAATACTTAAATCTATAAATAAAAACCCTATTTGGACCCATATCTTTTGGAACTTCCAATTAATCTCCGCATTTGGCTTACCCGCTTAAAAACATCAACTCATAGACTACCTATCGAAACTGGCCGATGGAGTAAAATTGAAAAAAATAAGCCGATTTGTAAATTATGTAATGACTCCATCGGTGACAAATTCCATTTCATTTTGGCCTGCCCATTTTAAGTCAATTAAGAAATAGATAATTACCATCATATTATTGTAAATATCTTTCAATTGAAAAGTATATATCTGTATTTGTATAATATGTAAATATATGTATAAATGTAACTTGTGTACATAACTTGGATGGTTTATGACAACCTTTTCTCTATGCCACTGATGTGAAGTATGAGAAATTATAAATTATGTTCTGTTCTGTTCTGTTCTGTTCTTTTAGCTTGAAAGAGTTCCACCTAGTGGTTGAACTTCAATAAGTCTTAGAGATAACAGCAATTCATGGGCGTAGAGAAGTACTGCCAAACAATGAAATTGCAAGCAAACGATGTATTTATAACAGAGTCATCAGAAAATGACATATCCCACCGGTCCAATATAATTTGTAAAACACATCTTTGACAGATAATTGTATATCTACTACTTCATTTATAGGGTTATAAACATGCTTAGTTTCAGGTATGATCAAGGGTCTTTGAGTTCTGATCCGGAAGCAGATCTACATGTATCTCTTAACAAAGTCTAAATTAAAATCAGACGCCTTTCTATGGGAAAGGAAAACAAATAAATCTGAAAATATTAAAATGCACCACTTTAGTTGGTGGATACTACACGTCATGGGAGGTTCATAAAGATATCATGAACTCTTTCCAGTTCTGCTCGGGAAAGGAAATGAATGAAGACGGACAAAAGCTTGAAACAGAATACTGCGCGTATCCCTGATGCTTCATTGAACTAATAAAAACACTTTTATTTCAGAGTATCAGATGTTTTATTTACCTTAATTAGAAACTGATTTTTTTACTTCGAATAATATTTTGTGTCGGAAGAATTCGTATATGCAGCCAGAAGGTATGTCCGATCTGAGGGAAGAAGGTAGCAGACCTGAAAACATAAAATTGTTAATTAGATATAAGTAATGGAAGAAACACAGTGACAGTAATATTCAAATCAAAATACATATAATTTTAAACCTTTAATGAATGATATTTCCGTTCTTGAATTAATAGTTCGTATTTCCATGTTTGAATGTTTGAAATTTGGCGGTCGCGATTGCTCAAACAGAAACTGTCAATATTGTTAGATTTAAAGCCATTTCATTGGCCGGTTCATCAGACACGAATCCAGCAAGAAAATAGAGAGAACAAAATGTATTAGTAATGTGAATATTTTATTGTTGGTCTCGCTAAAAGCTACAGCATTAGCCTAGGATCGTTAGGCGTTATTTCCTGGTCATGTAGCATATAATAATCATTTAAAACGAATATTTGCCTGTGCTTCTTCAACACATTTACAATTCATACTCGATGTTTCTAAAGCATATTTCATAACTTTGTTTGTCAATGTGATGTCAATGCTTGATCATATCATATGTTATATATTTCGTAGACTGTGTGAATATGTGTCTCTCAAACCAATCCTTTGTCTCGAGGGTTTGCTGCAGGCTTTCTTAATCAAGGAACGAAATAAACTCTTTCAGTCACCTTGATATTGTCATCATCTATCCTAGTGTGGTGATGATCAATGGGATGTTGGAGGTGTGACTGTGACCGCCTCCTCCACTGTGTCCCATAGGATAGGGGATCGGCATCGGGATGGCGTGGCTGGAGTGGTGACTGTGGTGACTGCCGTGGTGACAGCAACAACAGCCACAGGCGTCAGAATAACCCATCAGGCATGCTGAAACATTGAAAGTTCAAATCATGTGAGATATGTGTTCAGTTCAAACTTTTTTCTGTACTTTCTGTACGTTATGGCTGCACTTGCATTAACAATAGTCAGAGACGTCAGTATGATTCACCGACCAAGATCAAATATGGTCATTCAAATCACGTGATATCAATTCAGCTAAGTGAAGTGAAGTGAGGAAATATAACAGTAGGTTAAGACAATACTACATATTTGCAAGTAAATCGTACTTTTCTCTCTCTTTCTCAAAATCTTCAAGCTGATTTGTAAACTTCTATTTGCCAATTTTGAAATCTACAGACGCAAAACACAAACTTGCACACCAAACATGAGGTTAGACACTATAACAAAACAGATACAATGCAAGATGTACAGTTAGTGAAGCACACTTACTTTTATAGGAAACGGGCTGCTTAAGAACATATCTTGTAAAAATATACTTATTTCAATACACATGTATTTGGCACTCTACTGTACAATTTTGCTAATAGCACAATGAATACGAACAATGTGAATGTGATGTGAATGTGATGTGAATTAGGTGTTAATTGGATGTGAATTGGATGTGAATTGGATGTGAATTGGATATGTATGTGTGACACAATATCTTTTCCTTTTCCTCTATAGCAACGTGGTCATATACAGGGCTACTAGTTTCGATAAGCATGATTTTTTTAGAACATATTTTGTGTATACTACATTTGAAGAGCATGCTACATTGAAAACGTATTCATTGTGTACCAAATTTAATAAGCATGATATGATTACGAGAGAACACATTGTTCGTATACTAAATCTAATAAGCATGGTATAATGAAGAACCTATTAAATGTGTACTACATTTAATAAGCATGATATGATGACTGGAAACCATTTTCTTTTTATTATGAATGCAATAAGCATGTATATTGAAGAACTTATTCACTTTGTATTAAATGCAATAAGTATGGTAAAATGATGAACTTAATCATTGTGTACTAAATGTAATAAAAATGGTGTAATGGAGAGTTTATTCATAGTGTATTAAATGTAAAAAGCATGATATAAGGAAGAACGTATGCATTGTTTACTAAATTCAATAAACATGGAGTACTGAACGTATTCATTGTTTACTAAATTCAATAAACATGGAATACTGAACGTATTCATTGTTTACTAAATTCAATAAACATGGAATACTGAACGTATTCATTGTTTACTAAATTCAATAAACATGGAGTACTGAACGTATGCATTGTTTACTAAATTCAATAAACATGGAATACTGAACGTATTCATTGTTTACTAAATTCAATAAACATGGAATACTGAACGTATTCATTGTTTACTAAATTCAATAAACATGGACTACTGAACGTATTCATTGTTTACTAAATTCAATAATCATGGAATACTGAACGTATTCAATGTTTACTCAATTCAATAAACATGGAATACTGAACGTATGCATTGTTTACTAAATTCAATAAACATGGAATACTGAACGTATTCATTGTTTACTAAATTCAATAAACATGGAATACTGAACGTATTCATTGTTTACTAAATTCAATAAACATGGAATACTGAACGTATTCATTGTTTACTAAATTCAATAAACATGGAATACTGAACGTATTCATTGTTTACTAAATTCAATAAACATGGAGTACTGAACGTATTCATTGTTTACTAAATTCAATAAACATGGAGTACTGAACGTATGCATTGTTTACTAAATTCAATAAACATGGAATACTGAACGTATTCATTGTTTACTAAATTCAATAAACATGGAATACTGAACGTATTCATTGTTTACTTAATTCAATAAACATGGAATACTGAACGTATTCATTGTTTACTAAATTCAATAATCATGCAATACTGAACGTATTCATTGTTTACTAAATTCAATAAACATGGAATACTGAACGTATGCATTGTTTACTAAATTCAATAAACATGGAATACTGAACGTATTCATTGTTTACTAAATTCAATAAACATGGAATACTGAACGTATTCATTGTTTACTAAATTCAATAAACATGGAATACTGAACGTATTCATTGTTTACTTAAGGTAATGCGCATGTTATGTTATGATTGAGTTCTTATTCATTGTGTACTAAGTGTAATTAGCATGACATATTATAATTGATAACTTATTCATTGTTTACTCAATGTAATTGTAATTAGCATAGTATATAATGAAGAACTCATTCATTGTGTATTAAATGTAATAAACATGGTACAATGAACAATAATTCATTGTGGACAACATGTAGTAATCATGGTATATTATAATGGATAACTTATTCATTGTGTACTAATCGTATTAAGCATGGCAAAATATAGAAATATTCATTGTGTACTAAATGTATTAAGCATGACATAATTAAGAACTATTCACTGTGTACTCAGTGTAATAATCGTGATACAATATAATAGCTAACATATTCACTTGTACTAAGTGTAATAATCGTGGTATAAGATATACTCTATTCATTATGTACGATCATAAAGAAGCATGATATTATGACTGGAGACGTCTTTGAAACTAAAACTACTGAGCCTCATGTACAATAACCTTATAATTGGGAAATACATCTTGCATGTTATAATGATGAAATCATAATGAGTAATAACTATCAAATTACATTGAACTCACCCGTCAAAACAAGGAGTGAAATCACAGAAGTCAGTACTCTCATAGTTGCTTGTTTAGTTGTTGGAATGGATGCACCTACACATCGACGAGGAGAATATATAGGCGACAGAGTCCACGATTTGCATGTCATCGTTCCCTTCATTTACTAAATTGAGATTTGTCCTGCTGATTGTCTGATGTCATGTGGCCCTATGCTGGTTGTTCGCAGTAGGAAGTGAGGATTAAGTTAAGAAAAGGTGATTTAGAGCTATGAGAAACGTGCAGCTTGGTGGTTGTGGTTAAATGTAATAACAACGTGGTTTTAGCAGGTTGAAATAAAAGTGCAATTGTGGTTTAGGTATTTTGAATGGATTTAATAATAATTTCATCACTATTTCCATTCATAGTTTACAGAATTACTGGCCCTTTGCAAATTATACCCAGTAACAATCAAATCAATGTAAGCCATGAGTAATATTCTGTTGCATGTGTCAACTAATGTACATGTACTTTTTTTAATCCTGGAGATTTATTCACCCCTGTGTACATGTAGTTAAATAATCTGATACCACTTTGTCCTTTTTATAAGATGGCCTATTAGTGTTATTAAATATTGGTTATAGAAAACATTCACTCGTTAGATAAGTTAGACCAGTATTTTAATCAGACGGTTTCATTGGAAGTTTTAAATACGTTTTTCTTGTTAATAATGTATACAAACATACATGTACTATTTGACTGGTATCAAAAATACACTCAGGGCAAAAGTCGATTTTGAATTCGAATGTCTTTAGTGTGTATACATTGTATATATACTTATTTTCATTCAGACATACAGATATATTTATTCAGTATAAGGCCTTTGGCCCAAACTACAGATAATTCAGGGTAACAATGCTGCGCATTTTGCTTATTTACATAATTTAAATACATGATATAAAAACCTATCATATATTTGTGTGCCTTGTATGATGGGCTTTAAATATTAACACATCATATTTTTTAATGAAATAATGGAAATAAAATTATGTTAAAATTAGAATTAATGTATTTACCAATTAGTGTATTAAGGAACAAACTGTAGGCTTCACATATTAAAAGAACATGATATTCGCTTTCAATAAAATGCTTATTTTTAGATAAAAACAGAGAGAAGAATCTTTCTTCATATGGTGTAGCTTGGTATCTTCCAGCGTTGATGGCAATTTTAAAGTTACTGCATCTGAAGCTTGATAAAATCCTTTTAAAGTTAGATGGAAGTGAATGGTTGAGATAACATTCAACAGTCAGTATGGATTTATATTGTTTATATGAATAAGAGTCTGATAGGTTATTAATATTTTCAATCCAAGTTTAATGTAGGTTGTCAAATAGTCCTTGTTTAAACATTGAAAAGTTCGTCTCCCACATCTTGGGTTATCCATACATATCCAAATCAAATCTGAATAAAATATTTTCAATGTGGGTAGCCCGAGAGGTGCATCCAATATCACCTAGGGTTGTGAGCATCCTGTAGCACTGATGGGGTAGTCTCTCAGGGGTCATTGTATCAACCTACACCAGAACTTGAGATCTTGTCATATATGTACTCACTTGGACATCTTCAATAAGTTCGCTCCATCTAATTCCCTAAATTTATGATCCATAGTACAGGATAGGAGAAACAATACTGTCAAATATTTAAAATAAATCTTTACAATTGATATCACCAAGTGCCCTCTGATATCTATTTATTGTCATTATTGCTTTAGAACTCTGTGAAGCTAAGCAAGTTTGAGCCTGCGTTCATACCAGTTTGGGTGTAAACATAATACCTAAATATCTGTAGAAGGGTATAGCATTTTGAATTCGAATGTCTGTGAATACATTGTATATCTCGTAAAGAAATATATATATACATATTTTCATTCATGAAAGAATGATTATTACTGTTTTAAATCACTGAAATTGCCTTAAAGTATCTTGGAAATATTTGGAATTTAAAGATACATCCATTGTGTTTCATAAAACATACGATATGTGCTGATTTCAGTTCAAATAATTTCACTCAACTTGCATATTAATCCCCAATAGCCAATTTATCCAATATCATAAATAAATTTAGCCAATATCATAATTACTAGTTTTTAATCAAAATTGAGCAACGCCATTATACATGTACAGAAACCGAAACTACACGCCCCACTTACATGCACAGTAGTTAAAATACCTTTTTAACACTATTAACCCAAAGTTGTGTGTTTGGATGGTGAAAATAAGTTTCCAAAATTACGTTTGACCAATTGACGCGCGCCACACGTGGTGCATTGTCCGGTTTTCGATCAAAAATCGACACGTTTACCTTTATATCGTCAATATACTAAATTGACTATCATCGAAATGGCAATTTTTGGTAACAGTCAGTAGTTCTCGAAAGATTAACATCATTTATAGAGTTAGGCATATGTGACCCAAAACAACACAATGGATGTACCTTTAAGGTGCATTTCTATGAAATATAGAAATTATGTTTGTACAAGAGATTGTATGCACCCATGTACTGTACCTTCTAAACTTTAAATCGATGACGCATTGTTGCTGTAGGGTTTCATAAAACTAGCCAGAAAACCATTTTTCAATCTCATATCTCACCTGGTTCAGGAGATTTCAAAACGACGATTTTTTAAAGTCACCAACATGAACGGATAATGTTTCAAAAATTACAAATTAAATTTAAGACTTTAAGAAACATATGTTTTTTTTTATGTTTCAGTCGTATATATATCCCTTGTTGCTTGAAATTTCTTGCCTTTTTGTTGGTATCGTGTGAAAAAGTATATTTTTATTCCTACATCGTTTTTGTCTGAAATGGAACAAGTATATATGGACAAGTCGCAATTAGTAAACGATGAAGTTAAATAGTCATAAAACATTGTACTAATTATATACAATCACTTAATTCAAGTTCTATATATACATACCCTATATGAGCATATTATTCTTTCATATCTGAAATATACATTTGTAACAACTACAAAACATTATATTACAGTGAGATATTTTATATTTTAAAAACTTCAAAAGTAACAGAAATATGGCTAAATACACAACATAATTCCAAAATTAAACAACAAAATAAATATTAAATATCAAAATATGATAAGCTCCGAGTGTTACAATATCACTACACATCAATGAAGTTGTATACCATTTACTTGCTTCATTCAAATAATGTTTTTCAAATGTAGATCAACGGGGCATCTCCATATTGCCAGTGGGACACGAACATGCATTCACATACTGAATGAAATAGCAGGTTTGATGGTCCTTATATAAAGTGTTTTTAAAACAATGATTTAACACTCGATCCTTTTTACAGTGAACGTCTTTGCGTGTTTAATGTCAATTTAATGTTTATTTTTTTTTTAGATTTGATAAGATGTACTACAGTGTACCTATATAGAATATACAAATATGTTCCTATATAAAATATACAAATATGTTTTTTTCGCCTTTTTCAAATGTACATGCTGTAGAATAATGTATTTTATAAAGAAAAATTGTCAGTTGTGTTTATAATGAAGCGTACACTGTAAAAATCGCGTTTAGCAATTAAACACCACCGTTACATGTTTAATGCTATACATGTTTAGGATAGTGCTTAATAGCTACACACAAGAACGATATTACATCTGTTATTAAAACATGAATAGCTTTTAAACACATTTCTAAACGTGTTTAGACAGACATTGCACCAGTGGCTAAACACTTTCCTAAACATGTTTGAGAATTTCCCCATTGGGTCGGATTACATTGGTCAGTTTGGGCGGGAGAGTTAATTATGAACAGATGTGTATCCCTGTGGCCGCCATATTTCACCAGCATCCTCTTGTCTATTTACACGTTGTTGATGCACACGTTTTTGGTCATTCGAAGTGCACATGAAGCCAAACGTTGATGCTACTGCGAATAGATGTCCCTATGTTCCCTGAACGACACAATTATGGTTCCAATCAAGACTTTGAAAGGTAGGTTCATTTGAGATTTCATAACGTCGTCCGATTGCTTTCTATGTTGTTTTCATTTGTCAAAGGAGTTTGTAACAAGTCATTTAACGTACGTATATTATATGCTTAGCACCAACAGTAACATACATATTTAAGTAATATTTGTTATTTATATAATGATATATATGAGGGTTGTGATAATGTTTATAGATCTAAAATAAAGTAATATCCATAAACCACATGTTACTATAACATTCCAGTGTAGTGAGGTTTGATTAGTGTAACTGGTTGTGTTGAATTACTTGAATTAAGATGTGTAATAAGGGTATATACGTTTAACAATTGTATTTGCTAAATAAGTTCTGAGAGAAACATATGACAATATGTTCATTAAATACTTGGTTGATGCTCATATAGCTCATTTAGGACCAGACCAGTATATTTAGATGTATCTATGTTATGCAGTTGGAGAAGAGGTTTTCCTGATGACATTCTGCCTTGACAAGAAAGATGCTGTGATGGAGAAATGGAGAAACTGTAAGCATTCACTCAGCTGTAGTGAGTAAATATTAAACTAAATTCCTTTATATAAGGACTTTCACAAATGAACTGTATTTAAGTAATATATAGACTATTACTTTTCATTATACAGACCAACTATTGTATAAATATGCTTTGGTAAAAGATTTGCTTGTATCTGCCATTTTATTCTGACTTTTTTATACTAATTTTTGCCCTTTTTGTAGGAAACAAGAACTGACAGAATCAGTTATTACAAAACGTTGAAGTCCCACTAAAATACATTAAAGTTTTTTAAAACTGATTTCATCACTGGATTTGATGTCAGTTAATTTTGTATAACCATTTGTGTATACCCAAATGAGTTACTCTATGACATGTTTCACTTTACCTCCTTTATAAAACAGTTTTCAGGAGACACGATATGTTCATAAAATGTGTTATTTTTTGTCATGTTGCATTACGACGGTAAACTTAAAGTTTCTTCATTCATGTTACAGGTGAAGGATGCCAAAGGAAATAAATGCAGTTTACAAACGACCTTCCTGAATCTCAAATACCTTCCAAATCCTTGGATTTAATACAGATGTTTTAAAGGGAGTAAACTACAAAAAACTTGTTGTGAAAATGTTATGTTGGAAAAAATCCAGAAAGCACCCAAACCTATTTTAAAGGATTTATTTAGTTATTAATTCATGTACAGAAAATCATTTGTTAAATAATGTCGCTATATTGCCTTGATTCTAAAACCAATTTTAAAATATTTGTGTCTGAAAATTTAACTGTGAACCTTGTCCAGGCATATATTTTATATGTATATACCTTTTATCCATGTGTATTATGAGAATAATGATTATCTTATAAATACGATATTTGGTAATTTGGAGGAGTGTTCTTGGTGTATATGGTTATTTTATACATACTTTTTAATAAACCTTTTCGAGGAATTCCTATTTTGAGTCATTATTTTCTTAAAAGAGGTTAATGCAGACCAAATTTATGTCTTGTTTGATATACGTTTTAGTAGTAGTACTACATTAGTAGTAGAATGTTTTGGCGATGACTGTGTAACACTGAAACTTGTAACTGTTTTCAACAGCCACTGGTGATTTGATCTAGCATTTTAATTTACAAGATATACAATTGGTCTTCATTGATTTAAATATTTTGTACATTTGCAATGCTTTCATTTTCAGGCGTGTTGGATTGTATGGTTTTGTTTTGTTTGAAAGCTAAACATAATACTAAGCGCGTATCTTGTCCTGTTTTTTTACACGTTTAGACCCCTGAACACGTTTAGCTACCTAAATGTGTTAAGGAATGTGTTTAGTTGCTAAGCACATTATTAAACGTGTTTATGTAGCTAAACGTGATTAGTTGCTAAACACATTCCTAAACACATTCATGTAGCTAAACGTGTTTAGGGGTCTTAACGTGTAAAAAAACAGGACAAGATACGCGCTTAGTATTAGGTTTACATCCTAAACACCATTTTTACAGTGTAGCTGTTAGCTTCTCAAAGATTAATGTACGCTGTTGTGTCGGTTGACAGCAATTTGTCAGTATTCTGTAATTTTCAGAGGCAATTTAAACTTGAATGATTAATAATTTCTTCATGTTTATCATAAATTTAAAAACTTTAATCAACTGCAATTCTGAATAGTCGATCACTTAATGTGCTGATTATTTAAAGAAATTAATAAAGACATAATTCATTTTTTTATAACAATGACTTTCAGTACAGTACACAGACAGTCACAGAAAGAATTGAGCTGAACACACATCTCATATGATGTCACTATGCCTAGAGGGTTATTCTGACGCCTGTGGCTGTTGTTGCTGTCACCACGACAGTCACCACAGTCACCACTCACAAGGTTTTGCGTTATGGTTCAAAATTGATAAAATATCGACATTCTGTTAACACGGATTCTGTCAACGTAATTCGTTGACGTAGCATTGTTGCATGACGACATACACCAACCCAACATCCCTACGCAAGGCATAACTCTTGCCAGTCTCAATTACTGATTGATTTAACCATTCCGCACATCAAGTGCTAGGAAAGCAGAACCCACTGTCCATTTTTCGGGTGCATTGATCCAATGTCATAGCAGAGTTAAAGTTCACTCCCTTTTATCGCCCAGTTGATATCATTCTAAAACGACATTAACTTACAGACATATCAACGCGAACAAATAATGTTTCCAGTTTAGTTTTATTGGGTTATAGAGGTGTTATGTACAACATGTGTCTTTACTACTCGTGGGTTAAAATATCTTACAATTTTGTGTGGATAGTTTCTTTTGTCTGCTATTTAGGTATTCTCAATGATATAAGTGTGACTCCACGTTGATGGTTACCGATTGCTTTTACTGTTGTAAGTTTGACGCTTGATCCAAAATGATTCCTGATTCCTACAATGATAAGTGTTAACACATATGCCGATATTATCTATCTTAAAGGGACAGTAGCACGTTTTTTCGCTCAAATAAGTTGATGAAATGTATTTGAAAAATAATTTCATCAATAGTAAAACATCCTTATCTCTTCTGAAAATAAAGTTTAAAATGAGTGTACATGTTTTGGTAAAGCCATGGGAATCGTTTTTGTAATACAAAATAATAAATTGTGTTCACAATAAAATGGCCGCAATGCAATTTTTGCTTTATACGCAACATAGTTTTTACCACTACAGATAATTGGTTTGTGTAATAAGATGTTTTACCCTCTAAAGTTAGTTTAAATGACATAAACTATCATTATAAATGGAAAATTTGAAAAAAATAAATTTTGAAAAAAACGTGCTACTGCCCCTTGAAGATTTGGATTGCTCGATGGAGTTCTTATCTTGAACATCAATATACTTTGAAAATATAAAATTATGCTTGATGCATGATGCTTGATAACGCTATAAGGATCTTTACCGAGATCTATACCGAAACGTCGCCATTGTGAAATAAAGAAGTTAACATCCATACAAATATCCTAGAATTTGTATGTGCTTAGTTTATTAATAAGGGTTTGGCAAATATAGCCCAAAAATCTAGAAACTATCAGGAAGTCACAAAGGCTTGTATTGCGTTTTGGAAAATACATGTAATCACATCGTCATTGTTACTATTCTGAACGATTTAGCTGACGCATGTGCACAGATGTGTCAGCCATAATGTGTATCTTACGAGTTCGACACTAAAATGTCATCAGATAACAGTAAGCCCCATCCTCTACAATAGCTGTGTCCGTTGCAGGCGTTTAAACTGTGTCTGAACATAAGATTAACAAAACTGGGCATATGAACAAGCCTTACGTTACACTAACAAAATTCTAACAGAAAAACCTTTTGAATCTTGAAGATTTTTAAATACTTTTTTGATATAATTATTGTATTAAATTGATGTGAACGTAATGTGCCTAATGTGTTCATAATATTTTTGCTTTAAACTGAAAACTAGTAAGCTAATTTTAAAACCGAGAAATATACACTGTTATGCTTTTTATACAATATTTTAAATGAATTATTGTGGGATAACGATTACTTTAAATCAATAAACTGAGAAGTTGATCACGCCAGTCTGCATATTATAAAAGCTATGTGCCGTCGGTTTTACTTGGACGCAGGTGACGACTCTCTCTCTCTCTCTCTCTGTGTCTGTCTGTCTGTCTCTCCCTCCCTCTCTCTCTCCCTCTCCCTCCCTATCTCCCTCCCTCTCTCTCTCTCTTGATCTCTCTTAGTATCTTCAATAGGAAGCAAGCAAAGAACAAAATACAAAAACAGAAGTAAATGGTCGCACATAAAATTTTAATATGTTTCTCCAGCTGAAATATTTGCTGCTCTGTATATATGAAGACCATATAGAGGTAATCATCTATCCTATTGTGGTGATGATCAACGGTATGTTGGAGGAGTGACTGTGACTGCCTCCTCCACTGTGTCCCATGGGCCAGGGGATGGGCATGGGAATGGCGTGACGACTGTGGTGACTGCTGTGCTTGCCGTGGTGACAGCAACAGCCACACGCATCAGTGCTTGATAGCAAGCACGCTATCAAACAAAGAAGTTACATTTTATATCGATGGAATTTGTTTTCGACTGGGAGAGGAAGAATAAGGTTCAAACCCTAACGTACATGTACCATTACTAACTACCAAAAGGGCTTTACAATAGAAGGATTCAATAAACACATTTTTCACCTTGGTCTACAGCATTAATACAGATGTAATTATAACACTAAAATGTAAATGATAAACACAGCAATAGATTTTTAAACTATTCAAATATTTCTATTATACAAATATTGACATTGGTTATCAATTCTGTATTGCACATTTGCCAGACAAAAGAGTGCCACTCGTAACAACTGCTAGTAGGGTAGGATGGGGAGTTTGTTTCAGTCTCTATAGTCAAGTTATTGGTAGGTTATGCCGGCAAATGTAAACTAATCCAAATAACGCCAATTGGTCCATAAAGCCATAAAGACAAAATATTCAATAAAATACTTACTCAATAAAACTAAAACAGTAGCCAATGTTAAGAAAATGTTCATCTTGGTAGTATGCCTGATACTGTGGTTCAGTGAGAAAGCTGTATTTGTACTGAGTGGACTATGTGGAATGAAGACCTGCTGGTCAATCTCCGGACACCTACCACGTAAACTTACCAGCGGTCAACTCAGCCACACCAAACATAGTTCATGTTGATAAACACGTGTTAATAATATAAATCTGTCAAAAGAATGTACGCCTAAACGGGCTTATCAATCATTATTGATTTGATTAAGCTTAAACACATCATGTATCTAAAAATGATATCATGTCAAATTATTCATGTCATATCATATGCAATGTTTTCATATCATTATTTGGTAGATCATTACCTATTATATTATCAGTGTAATACTTGGTGTACGCTTACGACATTAAAAGGCAGGTCATTATTTATTATATGTTCGTTTACTCTATTTGCTCTTGCTGTACATTAGAGGTATACCGCAGGTTATTATATTATCATATTATCCACTTAATGTATTGTGCATTTCGTCACGTTATTAGTGGACAAATGAATAAATTACCATATTATTCGTGTGTGATATAGCGTATTTATTAACATTCTTAGTTAACAATACTTACTTGGTATATTCTCTTTATTCGAGTTTATTTTGTAAAAAGGTCACCGACCCATTATAAAATAGAATAATCAAGCAATCAATCAAACGAACAATCTTTTTTTATTTCAGTAGAAAGGCCTACGGCCCACTTACACAATCCATAAATCAAATATATAAACAGAGTTGCTTGTAGTCAAATAAAAGAATTTCGAACAATCAAGGCATCATTCACATAATTTGAAATAGCTATCAAATGTGTTAAGTTATAATCTTGAAGTTTATGGATCATTATGTCTTCATTCATGTACATTGGTATATTTTCTAAATATTTATCACGTAAATCATTATAAACTGGACATTTGTAAATAAAGTGAAATTCATCCTCTACGTAATTGGATTTGCATATCTTACAGTAACGACATTCACGTGGAATACCATCTCGTCTACCAATATTTCTTCTTTTTTTAAATAGATTTGTAGCTGACCAATTCTTAACAAAGTAATTATACAAATGTACGTCTTGCTTCTTTAGATTTAACAGTTCCCAATCTTTTCTAAACCGAACACAGATTTTATTCTAGAATATATATGCAATGTTGAATATTCACTTATTTCAGCCATTAAAGTTTGAACATGACAGTTCTTAATCCTAGTTTCGAAATTGAAAAGAAAAGCCTCCTTGAGACCTACTCCTTGATTTTCCCACACAAAACCGAAACCGTAAGTAAATAAAATACAGTGCCCGACAAAAGTCATGGGAGTAAAATTCTAGTATTCCTGCGATCGGGTCGGAGCACAGTTGGGTCGTGATTGCATTATTCCTCCAATAGGAACGCGAATCTCCCGCCATATTAGCGTCTCTATCGCATCATAATTGCGAGATGATTGCGTTAATGTAGGCGGAGCTATTACAATGCATCCAGGTCGCAAATTAAGCCGCTAAGAGCACAATGGTCTACTACTGTAGTGGGTGGGCGTAATGATGTTTAGAAATTGTACATTTACGGTCGAATGATTGCTGAAGTTGTAGTTGAATTTGAAATACTACATAAAAGAACTAAAATGTGTTAAAAAACCAGCCATTGTTTGGCTCATGAGACAATGTTAAAAACGTATCAAATATGTTTACGACAAAAAAGTCAACGGTAAGAAGCAGAAAGTTAAAGCGATATATGGTTAAACTGTATATTGCTAGAATAAGTAACAGACTGACGTCTTAAAAACATACTTCTTACAGTTATTAAAAAAAACACTTTTATCAGGTATAGAAGATAGATTATTAAGTATTTTGGTAAAATTGTGCGTTTGAGAATCTAAATAATTAAAACGAAGATCTGAATAGAACTCCATTCTAACAGGAAGTGTATTTCAACACATTTTAACACAAAAGGGAAGGAGGACGAGTTTGGCTATTTAGATGCGATTTGTCATATCATGCATTACGTAGTGCAGTAGTGCAATATATACAAATATGATGAAATGCACACATGACTTTAACTGTAAAAAGTAAGTTTTTTCAAAGACTAGGGAACTTCGTCGACGAGGGACGATGAATACGACGATGAATTGAATAGAGGACTGACGACTGTTGTTTTGTTGGTCGACCATTTTTCTTTATTTACGTGGATTCCCGAGCCGGTATTACAATCACAACTTGGAGTACACTACAGGGTCCTTCTCCAAACCCTGTCGTGGAGACTCTCTCCAAGCTGTGTCCGACTCGGGGCGTTGATGGACTAAATTTACATAAGGCTGTGTTGGAGTCTAGCACGCAGGGTGTAGACTGGTCAGCCTAGCAGAGTAGCCGAGCCTGTCGGCTGTCAACCCGTCTGCTTTTCTGGTCAGTGCGAGTCTGATTGAGTCTGCTGAGAGTCTAACGTGAGTCTGCCGACAGAACACCTCTCCACGTATTTAAGCACATTCATGTTACATCATAACAATCATATTATCCAATAACACTGATTTGGCCTGTCACATGCTGGACGCAGGTCAGATATAACCAAGATTGCATGGTCAGTGTAATATTAGTTACATAATCACTGACAGTTGGTATGGATGCCTGAGGCGATAGTAACAGCGGTCGAATGAACACGTTCTCCACTGATAAAGATTATGAAAGTTTACAAATATATATGCTTAGTTTGGATAATTTCTCAATGATATGAAATACAGAATTTGGAAGATATTTGGACCGTAACGTCCACTATGACAATTTCTCCGGGCCTCCCCTAGTTTTCGTCCTCGAAAACTTTTTCTTTGAATTATTTGTACATGAAATACTTGTATATTTGACATCCATATTGATTGGCAATTGGTTCACGAGATATAAACAGTTGTGATAATAGATAAGCAAGAAGACAATATAAATTACACATTGGAGCGGTAGTGTGATAATCAAGCCAGTTTGTAAAATGATGAGTAACATGCTAAAAATCAATGTTACATGGTCGGTGAATGTATCTAGAATTGAAAATTGCCGTATAGATGAATCGAGTTGGGAGTCTTATTTATATTGGTGGGCCTAGACTCGACAAAGCAAGGGTAAGTGGGAAGGAATGCCGTGGAATGGCGAAGTATGATAAAAGAAAAACCTAACCGACTCGAATCGCCTGATGAGGATATTGACAATATAGAACATTCAATCATATTAGAAATAGGCACGACATGGGACACGAGTATATGTTACGCAGGGAATCGAGATTGAGTGTTTGCATTAGGATACATGGTGTGTCTAAAGGTGCGACCTTCTAAATTATATGATACAAACATTTGTTTGATAATGGCGGAATAATTTTGAACTTGAAAGTGAAGTTAAGTATGGTGCAATTTCGAACGATATGCGTCTCTTAAGAGTTGTATATTTGATGCAGAGAATCAAAGCTATTGGCATCGAGATACTTAGTACTCGTCAGAGCGATATGCCGAGATATACACTACTGGCGGAAACATTTCAGCTTCTCTTTATGTCTTTATGGGGTTTTCAAACCAGTTACCAATTATCAGTAAAATGATTGAAATCGAGAGTCGCAATTTGGCGATAGGGGGACTCACCAACCTGTGAAGCAAGATAATGTGAAAATGCATAAACCTAACCGACGTCAACGATTTAAGTTGATAAATGAAAACTCGACAGGCTCTCCCAACAACTCCAGTACACACAGAACTTATTAACATAGTATATACAATAATTAATTATACAAAACATTGTTACTGGCTGATTAAATCACACGTATACCTGTTTGATTGATCCAAAGTTATATCATATATAATGAAAATTGTTAAATCAAAAGAATTGTCTGATAGAAATTCTTATTGTATAATTGAAACACATAGTCTTTGTTCTCGATGTCTTCACAAGGCACACTGGGAGATGCGCTGGTAGCGTTGATTGTGTGGTCTTGAAGATGGCGAGTTCAACAAAGACTGCGGGTATGTTCTTTTGAAAGTTGATCGGTTGTCTCGGTTGAATGACGCAAAGGTTGATGAATGTCTGTTGTAGATAGCAGATCGTCGTTGTAGTTGTGGTGACAGACGTTTGGCGGTGGTTGTCTTATTTTGACTAACTGAAGTTAAGATGAGGTTGGACCCACTTTAGTTAGTTCTTGAAAGATGATGATCGGCGTTGAGGTTGTGGTCTACGTCGTTGTATCATTCTTCATCCTCCATCGTCTGCGGGTTCCCAGTCGCTTTGCTGCAATTTGAGGTACCAAAACGGCGTAAGCTACAGCAAACTCACGCTACCGGGACATTCTCCACCATTTTCAAAGACTAGGGAACTTCGTCGACGAGGGACGATGAATACGACGATGAATTGAATAGAGGACTGACGACTGTTGTTTTGTTGGTCGACCATTTTTCTTTATTTACGTGGATTCCCGAGCCGGTATTACAATCACAACTTGGAGTACACTACAGGGTCCTTCTCAAAACCCTGTCGTGGAGACTCTCTCCAAGCTGTGTCCGACTCGGGGCGTTGATGGACTAAATTTACATAAGGCTGTGTTGGAGTCTAGCACGCAGGGTGTAGACTGGTCAGCCCAGCAGAGTAGCCGAGCCTGTCGGCTGTCAACCCGTCTGCTTTTCTGGTCAGTGCGAGTCTGATTGAGTCTGCTGAGAGTCTAACGTGAGTCTGCCGAGAGAACACCTCTCTACGTATTTAAGCACATACATGTTACATCATAACATTCATATTATCCAATAACACTGATTTGGCCTGTCACATGCTGGACGCAGGTCAGATATAACCAGGATTGCATGGTCAGTGTAATATTAGTTACATAATCACTGACAGTTGGTATGGATGCCTGAGGCGATAGTAACAGCAGTCGAGTGAACACGTTCTCCACTGATAAAGATTATGAAAGTTTACAAATATATATGCTTAGTTTGAATAATTTCTCAATGATATGAAATACAGAATTTGGAAGATATTTGGACCGTAACGTCCACTATGACAGTTTTAAAAACGTAAGTTTTTTATATTTAATTACTCTTATGCTTTTTGCCTTTCGTGTCTTCTGCTTCTTGTTCCGTTTAGATATATCTTTTTATGCTCAGTGACGGCTGCATGTGGGTTAACACTTTAAGTGCTTTATGTCATATTTATTTTACAGTTTTATCCTCCTCCATTGTAAATAACGCACTCAACTTCAGCCATTCTATCTTAATAAAATTATATTTTACATTCATCCTTCACATACACATTCTAGCATTCACTCACCACCTCACATCCAATTCAAACACTTACAACATGTACATACTGAAAATAGAAATCTACACTGACATACATCCTGACACTCATCTACCTTGCACTCAAGTACTCCCGAATGAGTCTTTCAGTTGGGTACATACACTGTCGGCCAAAAGAAACGCCTACTTGATTTTCCTTAAAATGAATGATGCAATAATTTATTAAATATAATTAATGGTGGTCTCCATGTTATTCTGTAGTAATAACACATATGAAAGTCCATTAAAATCGTTGA
Source organism: Gibbula magus (assembly GCA_936450465.1). Classification (NCBI taxonomy): domain Eukaryota; kingdom Metazoa; phylum Mollusca; class Gastropoda; order Trochida; family Trochidae; genus Gibbula; species Gibbula magus. The sequence continues at coordinate 28,424,870 of OW388305.1, read as the reverse complement.
AAACTGTGATTCGAGTCAATAACATTTATGAAATCCACGCCCAATGAAGACGGCTATTTTCGGTTAATTCACTTGCGCACCGTAACCACGTACATCTGTAGCATCATCACCACTTTAATGCGAATGCGTGTCTGTATTGTTGCTCGTGGTTGTATGAAAATATTTTAAAAATATTTTTCTGACCAAGCACAGATCAAAAACTGAACAATTATTGTTTTCTTATTTCAACAATCGCCATTCTGTCGTGACATGAACTTCTGAAATTCAAATATATTATGCAGAAATGGTGCAACTTCATTATGCTATTATATTGCTAAGCTGTTCATTATAGTTTTTACGATATCTGATAAGATGTCAAGTAGGTGTTTCTTTTGGCCGACAGTGTACTCAATACATACTCAATACGTACTCAATACATACTCAATACTTACTCAATATTCTTTATACTATATAAAGATAAACCATATGTTACAGGGTATTTTCACGTGTGCGTCCTTTAGTTACAGACACAGCATCTGTGAACATTTGTTTTTGGACCGCTTCATACATGTACATCAAGTAAGTACATGAGAGAAACTAATGTTTGAAAAGGGGATATTGATAAGTCACTATGAATTACTGAAACCACAGGGGGTGGGCGCTGTCCATGCTCAACAGGAAGTTGGCTGTCTTGACAGAGGTAATGTAATGAAAGCGATATAGGGAGAACGGAATACTCTCTTAGCTAGGATGGGTCCCGAAATTAGTCAGTTTTGAAGAGTTTATATTGAATAACGTTAACCGTATCAAGTTGTTTCAACTCTTGGATAGCTATAGTTTACAATCGCTACAACTTTGGAACAAGACATGTAATATATAGTTAGAATTTTAACATTTCGAAACGAGTCAATCGTAGTTAGGGAGGAAAGTGAAAGTGAAAACAACAAATATACATGGATGAAGCCAATAGTTTGTGTAGGTTTAAGTTGAATATTATAATCTAGGACTTTTATCGAAGTCATTGCATTCACAGATTAACCGAAGTCGAGATATAAGCAAAATTAATAACTGTACACATTGATGATAGTTGCTCCTTTTAACAAACACACTGTCCGGGTTGTTGAAAATGAACTGTAGGGGTACATGTAGTTAGTCTGATAGTTTTTTTTAATTATTATTAGTTACGTTTCCTGGTTCTTGATTTAAAACGTTCTTTGGAATAATTTAATCCAATTCCAAATAAAATCCGTTTTGTTATGTTGCCATAATACACATTTGTGACAGTCGGATTTCACAGTTTTCACAAACAGTATTTTGAAAAATCACTAACTACTAATTATATAACTTAAAAAAGCAACATTGCAAAACTCAACTCAATTTAAGATTTTAAACGTTCTTTTCTATAATTCAACTGAAAAAAAGATTAAAACAAACATTGTGGTAATGCGTGCACTAGTCGCACATTAGGGCGACAGTGTTTTTGTCGCCTCAACGTCACTGTCGCCCTAATCGTGTCCTGTGATGGTTGGTTGTCTCCCTTATGACGCCCTAATGTTCGCTGTAACACACACACACACACACACACACACGTTTTGCTTCAGATAATCTATAACAAATATACACACTAACCATATATAAAATACTCAGTGAACGTCTCAGAAAATAAGCATGCACCATTCGTTCAACCAATCATACATATGGATATTAGTTGAAATTATTGTCTATTATAGATTTTAAAATGATAGGTTATATACTAATTTATAAGGTTACGTCTTCTGGTAAGAATAGCAAACAGTGCATCTACTAACTGTACTTGAAGTTCACAACTTTGCATCAAATAAATAAGTTTTTCAGAGAGAGTGATTCAATTTTTCATGTCTAATATCGTCGTAAGTGGGGCAGTCTATTAGAAAATGTCTTTCATCCTCGATGACGTCACAGAATGGACAGAGGCGCTCATCCAGTGGAGTTACAGGTCTAGTAAAGCGTCCAGTTTCTATTGCGAGAGGCAGAGTCCCGCATCTGCGTTTAACTAACACTTTTCTTCTATATCTTGGCAAAGTGCAACACAAATATGGTTTTGGTACTCTATCTTTTTTTAATGTGAATGCCCTCAATTTATTACCATCTATAAGATCTGTATCAGTCCAAAGTTCTTTAAACCACAATTCATCATCAAGTTTGGCTATATGCTGCTTAATTACTTTGTTTGAATTCTTCACACTGTCATTACTGAACAAGTCCATTAGGTGTCGGCCATAACCTCGCATCATCATAATTAAACAATTGATATCGGCACTTAAAATCATTATCATAAATACGACATTGTGCTGTAAACATTTCGACATGTTTCAAATATACAACCTATAGAAATATTGTCTTGATATGTTACCAAATATATGACATACACAAGTCGAATGAAACATTTAAAATTTATAGACTGAATGTAGCCGAAAATAGAAAGAATTTGAATTTCGCATTTGAAGGCGGTAGACCAGTGTCTTTTTTCGGGACGAGTTCCTTGCGGGATTTGAACCCACTTTCTCAGCGTAAGGGCACCAACCGCCAGCACTGACTGTACCAACAGTTTACCAATTCGTAACTGTGACCTCGATCAAGGTATCGCTTGAATGACAAAAATATCAAAACTACATGTAAATAGAAGAGTATTACTAGCAGTTTGAACGAATGACGATGCGTTTTTTTTCACACACTATTGGAAAATCAAATTTTGAGTTCATTGTATATTACTTGTGACATATATGCATCTGCGTGTCACATCAACTACATACTTCATGAACGGGAGCGACATTAGATAAGCCAACAGTTTAATCAAATCCACTAACATACAGCAAGAAACATCCCCGAAAGAAGTCCTAATTTTTTTTTATGACAAATGATAAGAAAAGAAAGTCCTGTGGGGTTTTAATACTTTACTCCCATATAACGATGGAAATGTAACGACGACCTTACCACATATGTAAATGTTAATAGAAATATAAAGAAATATATATCAATCAATATTAATGTATAACATTCTTCAATGGAATATGATTATGGTTTCGGGCAATCGTTTCTGGGATCCTTTGTGATTATATCATCGGTTGAAATGCATTCGCCGCCATTATGGAAAGGACCCTTCAAACGTCAGTTCTATACGTTTATCCAATTCTAAATGAACACAATCAATGTATAATTCAGATTCACAGCATATTACATCATCTTGATAATCAAGTCTCATTTCGTTTCCTGATCATCAAAATGAACTGAGTTCTGAATTTACCCAATATTCATTTATATTAACAATATACATCTTATAAGGATTTTACCGGAGTTCAAAACCGGCTTCAGGGGAATACTCCACATGCTCATGCACGTTTGTACACGCGTATACATATACACCTCATGTCAGTGCCCACAACTTCAATCAAGAAATTAGCAACTAAGCACTGGAGCGCATCACTCTCTGACCAATACACATCACTAAATGAATGCTAATTAGCTCAAGAGACAATCAATCAAGCAAAAACCGCTCAACAATATACATACAAATTAAAGAAACGCTCCACAGGAGTATGGCACTACTCAAGCACGTAACAACTGCGATAAATGTTAATTACGGGTAGACAATGGGATTGGACCTGTGACACTCTACTGCGAAGACAATCTCACTCACAGAGCGAGTTAAATAAGAAGAAGAAGAAGAAGAATATTTTATTTACGTGTCACATGCCGTACATAAATATATTGACATATAAAACATGGTTATAAATAAAACAGCACCCAGCCCTCAGGCTTACGAGACACGATTTTCATTAAAATATATCAAATTCACACAATAAATATTCTTGAGTATGGCGTAATGCCCGAATCTTGGCTTGCTGGTATGATAAGACCTATTTATAAGAATAAAGGGGACAAAGCTGACCCAAGTAATTACAGGGGTATCTCTATTTTAAGCTGTCTTGGCAAGCTGTTCACTTCTGTGTTAAGTAAGAGGTTACAAGCCTACTCTGATAAGGTTAACTTATTAAGTGAAGCCCAAGCGGGCTTTAGGAAGGGTTACTCAACTATAGACAATATGTACGTGTTAAAATCAATTATAGATATTTACCTTAGCCAAAACAAGAAATTATATTGTTGTTTTGTAGACTTCAGTAAAGCCTTTGATAACGTGTGGCGTTCTGGTCTTTGGAGCAAGATGATTAAATATAATATTTCCGGAAAATGTTTCCACATTATACGTAACATGTATAAATGTATTAAATCTTGTGTTTCATTCAACGGTAACACCAGTGACTATTTTCATTGTTATGCAGGTGTTAGACAAGGGGAAAATCTTTCTCCGTTTCTCTTTGCACTGTATCTAAATGATTTAGAAGAGTATTTATTAATTAACAAGATTAATGGCCTCGAAAGTCTCAATAGTAATATTACACACCAACTTGGCATTTATCTTAAACTTTTACTGTTACTTTATGCAGACGATATAGTCCTGTTCGCAGAGACTCACTCTGAGCTGAGTAAAACATTAACTTTGTTTGATGAATACTGTAAGAGATGGAAATTAACTGTAAATGTTTCAAAAACAAAGATTTTAATTTTTGGCAAGAGGTCGGTTAAAAATAATCATATTTTCACACTACAACAGCAAAATATTGAACAGGTTTCTGAATATGTATATCTCGGTATTTTATTTACTCGCACTGGTCGATTTTTTAAAGCCCAGAAGAGAATTGTGGAGCAGGCATCACGGGCAATGTACGCTGTTTTTAGAAAACTGCGCCTGTTAGATATTCCAGTTGATTGTCAACTTAAATTGTTTGATAACCTTGTACAACCAATATTGTTATATGAAGCCGAAGTTTGGGGCTTCGAGAAAAGTATTACTTTAGAAAGGGTACATTTAAAATTTTGTAAATATATTTTAAAAGTTAAACAGTCAACCCCAGATTACATGGTATATGGGGAACTGGGAAGGTACCCACTTGATGTGCTTATTAAGGTAAGAATTATTTCATATTGGTGCAAGTTAATTACATCAACTGGTACATTGTCGAGTATTTTATATAGAATCATGTATATAATGAAATATAATGACCCAAATGTATATTTACCACTTATCAATGTTGTTAAAACAATTTTGGAATGTACTGGCTTAAATTATGTGTGGCTATCTCAAAATTTTGTAAATAGAAATTGGCTTAAAGGTAACGTTAAATCTATTTTATGTGACCAATTTTTGCAACACTGGGTCGAATGTAAAACAAAATCTTCAAAAGGCCAATATTATAATGTATTTAAGTTATCTCCATACCTTGAAAGTTATTTATTACACTTCCCATTAAATGTTCGAATATGGCTAACTAAAATCAGAACTTGTAACCACAGACTTCCAATAGAAACGGGTAGATGGTATAATGTTGGTAGAGAAGAAAGATTATGTACATTTTGCAAGAACTCGGTTGGTGATGAGGATCATCTCGTGTTGTACTGTCCATCATTAAATAACATTAGATATTCATTTCTTCCACACTACTATTGTAACAACCCATCATTAGACAAATTTATATCTCTAATGTCTTGTAAGCATAAAGCATTACAACTGAAATTATGTAATTATGTAAAAACCTGTCTACGTATGCTCCCGTAACTCAAACTGTACATTTGTATTTTCTCTATGTCACATTTTGTGATCTTCTTGAGAATAAACCATTCATTCATTCATTCATTCATTCATTCATTCATTCATTCATTACTCAAGCACGTAACAACTGCGATAAATGTTAATTACGGGTAGACAATGGGATTGGACCTGTGACACTCTACTGCGAAGACAATCTCACTCACAGAGCGAGTTAAATAAGAAGAAGAAGAAGAAGAAGAAGAATATTTTATTTACGTGTCACATGCCGTACATAAATATATTGACATATAAAACATGGTTATAAATAAAACAGCACCCAGCCCTCAGGCTTACGAGACACGATTTTCATTAAAATATATCAAATTCACACAATAAATACACCCCCCCCCCCCCCCCCCCCCCCCCCACACACACACACATACCCCATTATCACAACACATGTTCTCATTCAAACACCACATAAAATTATACTCATTTAGAACATACATTCGTCGTACCCACCCCACATCCTCGCCTTCGGTTTCACTCCCATACTCTCAAATTCATTCTCCCGTACAGAAACACACGCATAAAACCACACATTCTAAAAACAATGTATGATAAAATACACCATATGATAATATAAATACTTAAACAGTGAATACATTAAAAGGGTCTGTATAGTAACCGTTCACGTAAATTTGGATTGAAGTGTTATCATACATGGATTTCACAGCTTCATAAAACTTTCCTGAAATACCAAGCTTTCGTAGTTTATACCAAAGACAGTCTCTGTTAACCTTATCAAAGGCCTTCATGGCATCAATATAACATATAAAAGTTGATTTTTTGGCAGCATTTCTATTCTGAATCACTGAGTATAACGTATATAAATGCTCTTGAGTGCTCCTTTTACCTCTAATTTTGTTCTTCGCAGAGTACAGTGTTATCTTCCAACCACGCCGAAAGGCGAAAATTAAGGATATCGGAATAGATTTTACAAGGCACCGACAGGAGTGAGATTCTCCGATATCCCAAAGGGTCGCGTAAATCCGAATTAGGTTTCCTGATAGGATAAATAATATTCTGCTTCCAGACATCTGGGCACGTATTGTGATTGAAACAGAAGGTGAATAGTTTATGTAATAATTCAACACATCGCTTGTTCTTCAAGGCTTCTGAGGGGATTAAATCCAAACCACATGACTTTCCACGTTTCGCTCTATAAACAGCATCTTTAACTTCACATATAGTTATCTCAGAATTCAAAACACCGCTTTCGTAATACACATCTGAATTGTTACAATCTGAAGCAAAATCTCCAAGTTTGGAAAAATGAAATTCATCAAAACTAGGATTGTTCTCGAAATCGAAAAGTGAACTATACTTCTCCTTCCACGTTTCCAACACGACTGCTTTGTCTGACGTCACACTTCCATCACACGTCACAACCTCCCACGGAATCGCATTAGATCTATCACTGCCCACGCCTAGTTTGCCTATAGTTTTCCAAAAGTCTATAGAGTCCTGTTTGTTATGTTTTTGGAGTAATCGTTCTTGCTCACTTGACTGGTATTTCCTTTTATATTTACGTAATGATTAATCAAAGCGTTTCCTGGCACTGGTAAATTTAGTCTTGGAATTACTTTTATGAATAGGCGACTTGCATCGTAACCATGCGCGTTCGGCTTCTTGCGAGTTATCCCATAGCACCTGAAGTTCGTCACACCAATAAGGTTTAGCGAATGATTTACTGTTTTTACCACTTGATAAAGACTTTTTCTGACCTGCAAATTTTTCCAGTTCTGAATGCATTAAGTTTAAGAACTCTGTATATGCAGAATTGATATTTCGCTCACAGTTAAGATTCTTCTCGATCTTATCAATGGCACAGTTTAATTCAGTTATGCAATCTTCATTACACAAGAATGAATCCGTAATTTCATCGACTCTGTATCGCTTGCTTTGTTTACCTGAAGAGATACTTGAACTATCAGGGTTTACTGTTAAACTGTCTGGTGCTGCAATAAGGATATAAAACTACGGCACACAGTACCAAGTAAACCCTATAATGAAAATATCCCACACAGTGGGTGTAAGTTCCTTAGGGATAGGTATAAGTAATTTTTACAAATAATTTGGAAATGGTAAGTCTATAGTATAGTATAGTTGTCCTTCGCCGTTTCAACAACAACGTAAGTAAACCGCTATAAAGATCATTTAAACATTGATAACTGTAGGTATTACGTATGGTAATTATTTTAAAGTTCTCTAAATAATGTTTCTGGTTATCTGACATTTTTTACGATAGATTTGATCTCAAATGGACAATTACAGGCCCGATGTCATTAACAATTTAAAGTAGCTAGATTAGTAGAGTAGATAGAAAAAGCAAGCGGTGAAAAAGAGGTTTTACTGTTAAATGTTCATCAGACGTATCAATTACAGAGCAACATTTAATTTCAAATGACATTATAACTACTTCGTATCCTGTTTGTGATTTGCAATAGATACACGTGTATCTTATATTAAGAAAAAGGTGAATGCGAATATATAAAATCATATGAAATACATAGGAAAACAAGATTTTCGGGATAACAACTCCTTCATCAGGGGAGATGATATTCCACCTGACGTGGGACTTAGTGAGAATTAGTTCCATACAGAAAAATATCAAAATGTTAAGCAGACATCATTTTCTAACTTCACAGTCATATATAGGCTGCTACCATGTTATAATCCGTGCAATCCTTCACCGTTTACATGACTTTGTTAACGTTTATGCACTTATTACAGAACGTATAGACTTACATCAGTCCCAATTGTACATTTACTTTGAAAACTGAAGAAAACTGAGACACAATAAGGCTTACTATTGTATATAGCATGCCAGTAAATGTGTATCGTCTACAATCGCCATTTTATAAGAAAGCATGATATTCGATGTGGAAAAAGGAAAATATATCAGAAAATTTCCGAATGTTACAATGTGTTCTAAATGTATTGTAAAAACCGGTTTCAATAAGCATATAGCAATACGTATCGATTTCATCTTTGAACCGGTTAATACCGGTAAACCGGTTATATTGCGCACCTCTACATAGTACATGTGGTTCTTACTTGGGGCCACAGAGTCTCCAAATCTATAATAATCCACATTGGCTAAGGAGTTTAAACACAATATTTCAGCCTTCCATGGCATTTAATTCTGAAGAAGAATATGAAAAAGGTTTAATTTTCTATCATCAAATCTACATTTTTGTAAAATCCAAAGTATCCAAGTTGAGTGTACACATGATTTAAGCTCTCTAGAGCCAGTGGCTTACAGGCGGATGGACTGACGGACGCCGAACTCATTGGCATGCCACAAGTCTACCAGGCTTTTCAGATCTGAGGGCAGTCTGTACATTGCTATTAGTGTCTGCATTGTTCCATGTATTAAATATGGATGGCAACTGTTTCAAAATATGTAATACTCACCCCCTCTATTTTCTCGTGTAAATACATAGTAAATATACTTCTATTCCCATATTCAAATATATTCCAGGTGTATATACACTTACATATGTATAGTTCTGCATGTAAACGTGGTTTAAGAATGTAAAACTATTAAAATCCTCAACTGTGTTCATGGGTTATATCTTAATAACAGTAATAGTATATTTTAGTACCTGGAATTGAGGAACCCTTTCATTACTACGTAATTGGGCGCTTGGAATGTTGGACTTGGTGTTCAGAGGTATCTTCGCACAATACGCTAGTAATAAGATATATCACATTTATCATATTTCATTAAAATAGCTGGTTGAATACATAACAATATTTATTATCCATATGGTTGAAAATAACTGAGTTAATATTATTGATATGAGCACATGTGCACATATCACGTTTGCCTAGCAACCATTATTTCACCACAATTCGTCGTATGTGACGTCATCAAACCATTGTTTGTGACGTCACTGTAGCTTGCCGTCGCCAGAGAAGTGAATCGTTTCTTGACTGATTTTACGTAAATCAAATGGAATAGAATGGGTGATTATAACATTGGAAAGTGTGCCATATGTTTTACGAAACTCGTGCAAATGTATGTAACCCTCTCCGGTTTATCTTTGGAAATCCGGTCAAGTCTGCAGTTTGTCGCGGCAACGCGACTAACATTTTTTTACAAACAAATTTCATCATTTAAATGCCAAGCATAAGTTCTCTGAAAAAATTTCAGGTTAAAATTATTATTTTCAATTTTTGAAAAAAAAATTCAAATGGATTTTTTTTTCCAATGGAAATATGTGGAAAAAAGGGTGGTAGAATTAGTCATTGAAGTCAGTTTTGATAATAATGAATTTATGAAATATTATAATTCTATTTTATTGACTTTGTTGAAGTTTTCAATGAAATGTTGATTTTAATAATATATATTGAGTTAGATGAAATATTGATTTTGGAAAAAACATAATGTTTGTGAAATGTTGACTTTGGAAATATTGAATTTGATGACATGTCAACTTTTAAAATATATTTTGAGTTATGTGAATTGTTGACTTTGAACATATTTATTGACTTTTGTGAAAGTTTAATTTAAATAAAATGTTGACTTTGAAAAAGATTTTTTTGAATTTAGTGAAATGTTGACTTTGATCACATATTGACTTTAGTGAAATATTGACTTTGGAAATATTTATTGACTTTTGTGAAAGTTTAACTTAAATAAAATGTTGAACTTGGTGACATTTTGGTTTGGAAAAAGATAATTTGCATTAAGTGAAATATTGACTTTGATCAGGTATTAACTTTGATGAAATGTTGACTTTGGAAATATTTATTGACTTTTGTGAAAGTTTAACTAAAATAAATTGTTGACTTTGAAAAAGATTTTTTGAATTTAGTGAAATGTTGACTATGCTCACATATTGACTTTGATCAGGTATTAACTTTGGTGAAATGATGACTTTGAAAATATTGATTGACTTTTGCGAAAGTTTAACTTATATAAAATGTTGACTTTGGTGACACGTTGCTTTTGAAAAAGATATTTTGCATTTAGTGAAATATTGACTTTCATCAGCTATTGACTTTGATGAAATGTTGACATTGGAAATATTTATTGACGTTTGTGAAAGTTCAACTTAAATAAAATAACTAGGTTTCTGTTCGTACTATAGAAAATCTCGCCCACTCCTCTCTCATCCAAGTAGAAAGTGCTCAAATTTTGGCCGTCGCCTATCGCAATGTCGGTGTTGAAAATGCATGCCCAGGGTCTTCCTAATGGGAGTGACCTCACTCTGGCTAAGCTATCTCTCGCGTACACTCCCAACATTTGTGTACGGAGTCTCGGCTCGGTGCGGATGCCACACTGCAACTATACTGTGTTCATTTCTCACTTGAGAAACACGTTGCCAGCTTTATCAATTTCGATGAGAGCTGAAAACTTGGTCAGGGCGATCAAATTAAAGGTGTGTGTGTGAGAGCCTTGCCAAAGTTGATTTCCAGACTAAAATTGCCAGACTTGACCAAGTTCAGATAGTCCCCTACTTTGTTTCCAACATTCGGACGGATTGACCGGGTACGAAACATTCATCCCGTCCTACCTCACCATGCCTATAACCAGATGTGAGGGAACCTCGTCTTGAAACATGGCGTCCCAGTTAAACCTCGTGCTGGAGGTCATGGCGGTCGCCATCTTGAACATGGATCTCTCTTACATACATACAACTAAGTGTACGTACTAGGTATAATACGTCGTCTTATATGTATCTTTGTCCGAAAAAGAATTCTTATGTTTTTGAGAACTCATGTTGATAAGCAATAGAATGAGCTAAACAATAAATAACATCAATGTAAAAACGAAGTATATATAAGGCGACCCGATTTTATTATTGAAACCCGAGATTCCATAACTGACCAACACGAATAACATAAGTGAGAAGTTCACATTCTATCGAGAACCTATTTTTTATACTTTAACAAAGATATTGACGAAAATTACAACGTTCTACACCGCACCGTACGTGAGTTACAGATACCTTGCCCATGGGCTGGCCGGGTGTTTGTAACTCAGACGAGAGCTGTTCAAATTGGTCTTAATTTTAATTTTAATTTTTAATAATGGGTCTAGCAGTAAGATATTTAGGGTGTTTATGAACTCCCCCCATACAAAGGAATTTTTTTCTGCCGACGCAGGCCACTTACAGTGAAAACTATTCAACGACTTTCATTGGAATTATGTTTTGGTTGTATGTTTGATGAAGAACAAGTTCATACTTGGCAGGAATTGTCAGAATAGGAACGAGTCAGGAAATACTTCAACGCTGCCGTGACACACATTTGAAAACAGCTCAGTGGTTGATATATTTGAAACAGCATGTTGTAAGAATTCTACTTTTACAAAATAAAACGGTTTGAATAATGTCTGCTCTTATTAATTTATGTAAATGGGAATGTGTTTGTCCTTGTGTAGTCGAATGTATCTATGCTTTGATAATGTGTATTACTAAAACGTATATTGCTTTCATGTACGACTTGTTATTCATTACTATGCTAGAGTATATATATATATATATATATATATATATAGAGAGAGAGAGAGAGAGAGAGAGAGAGAGAGAGAGAGAGAGAGAGAGAGAGAGAGAGAGAGAGAGAGAGAGAGAGAGAGAGAGAGAGAGAGAGAGAGAGAGAGAGAGAGAGAGAGAGAGAGAGAGAGAGAGAGAGAGAGAGAGAGAGAGAGAGAGAGAGAAAAGAGTAAACATCAGATGGGTTTGACTGGATCAATCTTCTTTAATACTGGCAAATCTCATTTTTCTGCAGAAACCCTTTATGTCATTTTCTATATATATAGATAAATAGATATAACATGAGACATCAACAATATGAACTTGTTTGATTGAAAAAAGATAATTAATCTTTATCTTTTATGTAAAAACTGACTGCAATCTAATCAAAAACATGTTATTTCAACATTTCTATTCAAACGCAAGCATCCTCTCTTTAACTGTTTTTTTACTTGCAATTTTTGAACGTGAGAAAATGACAGTGTTACGATTATAGAAAAGAATTCTCAACATTAAAATGTTAAAGGACACCGAATAAAACAACTAAATTTCATTTTAGATGATAATATGATTCCGACAAATGTTCCTACGATACTGATTTTATACTAAAGCTGCTTAATTGACAGGATATTATGTTAGTATACGATATTGTCGGTATAATCAGTGACACTCGAAGGGAGTATAGAAAGTCCCTGGTATAATATACGTTCTTCGACGCGTCATTATTATTGTAGGTCGTTATTATAAAAAGCCATTTTTGGATCTATCTCATCTAGTTATGGAATTTTAAAAAACGTGCAGACGACCCAGTTTTCAGACAGACGAGTAGGGGAAGTCCAAGCGCTCACCTATTGTTACAGTGGACCAGTCCTAATTAAACCGTATTGGCTTATGATTTTACTGAATGACCAGTTTGATGCTAGATTTGTATTGTGAGTAATCCAGTATAACACTAAGTTAATTCTCAGCTCAGGATGTTTTTAATTTACAGTGTATATATAGTGGGAAATGAAGGTCAATTCTTTCAAGCAAAGTGAACCCACTTTACTGACTTTTTATCAGTATGCACCTTCAAACTCACAATCATGAAACTGTCAATTTCTATACACTTGTCTTAGTGAACAAAGACGGTCACTACTTACGGTATTGCCTTATCTATACGAGAAGAAGTGGACTCAAATAATTTCAAATTTATTCACAGATCATATGGTTGTAGGCTCTTTCACAATTATCGTTAAAAAAGGGACTGGAAGTTTAATATCTGTCTAGCTTGTCATAATGCATGATAAAAGATGTTCTGGCTTGTGTGAAAGCCAACTTGGTATCAAAAATATTGTTTTCAATAAATCAATTCTAAAGTTGAAGTGTAGTTTCTCTTCCAGGACAATAGTTATATATTAGATCAAAATTCAGTGCCATCACACTTTCCCTCATGTATAAATGTTGCATATACATGTTTGGCGGATTTTTATTTCAAGAAGGTTATTTGTGTTGACAAATCTTTTTCTTAAGTAAATTTGTACATTTTATGAATGTTTAAGTTAAATGCCAAACATTCTGGACAAAACATATTTTGAAAAGATTTTAACACCCCGAGTGTACGTGAACAGGCATAACAATAAAGTATTATATTCTGATATATGACATTGCAGTTACATCTCTACAACTCATGCCCAAGAAAAGCATGTAACATCGACTTTCTCTGGCAGCAGTATTTTTTTTATACTGGTGAAAGTGTGGTGCTGTTTCTTTTGCGTTTGAGTGTAAAACTGTGTACTTAGTACTGTTCCTAAAACTGCCAAACATCAAATCTAATCTGTCGTGATTTTATTTGTCTCTTAGTTGAATTCTTTGAGAATAAGTGTAAATAAGCTGTTTGGACTTCCTCAACGTTGCTCACGGTGATGAAGTTTAAATCCGTGCTGTCACCTGCCTGAATCATACTGCCCTCCTCTTCTTCAGGGGTTCTACCAATCTATGCAACAAGATACGACTGTACATGCCAAATGGTGTAAGTTTAATGTACTATATTTGAAGATTATTCCATGTTTCTTTACAAAGATGATGCCTAGTTCACACCAACGGCGAATGCCGCGCTTTAAATCGGCGAGCAAAGCGCTGTCATTTTTGTTTACTTTTCCAAAAATATCACGATCTCCTAAGTAATGTTACGCTCAGATAAGCTCTGATATGCTCTGATACGAATTGGTTGCCGCTTTGGGGACGAATTATTTCCCGACTTGTTACGGTTCCTCACGCTTTAATCCCGCTTTGATCAGACTTTGTTACGCTTGAAATCACGCTTTGATAAGCTTTGATAAGCTTTATAACGCTTTATTACGTTTTGATGCGATTATGACGCTTTAAATCAGGCTCTTATACAATTATCAAGTTCTGTTGTGCATTGTTACGCTCTGTTAAGCTTTGTTACGCATTGGACAATGTCGAGATCGCCGATTTCATGCAGCTTTTGATCCAGAGCCTATATAAAGATGCAGAAGATCCACAAAATCATTGCATCTTTTTCAGGTTCAGGTTCACGATACTTCTTCTTCGCATGGAAACAATGCAATGAGTGGTACTCAAGTCGCAGCGCTATTTATAGGAATGATGACAGAGCTTGGGTATCGTAGGAGAGCGTGAGAGACATGAGGAAGCTTGCCAAGCGTAACAAAACCTCTCAATTCGTGGGAAAGCATGAGAGTCCTTCATCAAAGCGTAACAAAGCGTAACAAAGCGTGTCAGAGCTTGATGAAAGCGTCTGACCTCGTGTCAGATCTTCATGCCAAATCGTAGCAAATCTTGAGACATCTTAACGAAGCGTGTCAAGTGGTGACAGACCATGAAGACAGGGGTCCCCGCTCTGTTAAGCTTTACTACGCATTGAGTCAAGCTTTGCTGAGATTTGTTACGCTTTGTTAAGCTTTGATACGCTCTCGGCGCTTTAATCAATTCGTGACAGAGCGCCCAACATTTTTAAACAGTTTAAAATTTTTTGGCGCTCTTGCCGAATGTCCCGCTTTACTCCAAGCTTTACCACGATCTATTACGACCCTGACGCTTTAATCAAGCTTTGTTACGCTTTGGTGCCGCTTTGCACGCCGCTTTAAAGCGCCATCAAAGCGCCGTTGGTGTGAACTTAGCATAAATCATGAAATCGCTCTAAACGTGTAACTAAAATCGTAACACGTTGTTCAAATTACGTCGCATGTTCAAAAATAGGTACATCAACAGGCAAAATGTTGAACTCGTTCTCTTGACTGTGATAATGCCAAATATCATTTCAAAGAGTGATGTACACTTTCAATAGAGTGTATTTTCCTATATATCTAATTCACAAAGTTTAAATCGTCCGTTTTAAAGAATAATAGCTAAATAGTCATTTTTTTCGAGGAATATGTGATAAACTTTGTCATATCTATATGAATAATGCACAGATCTAGCTCAGAAGTTAGGAAATCATGCTTGAACATATCGTCTTGATCATACAACCCACTTAACGTACATAGAACATATAGTGTACCTTGACTTCAAATGTTTTTACAACTAAAATTGTTATGAAAGCACGATCTCAGCCTACCCGGGTGAAGCAGCGTAACCAATACCCGTTAAAAAATAATTCCTGCCCACGCAGGCCCCATACAGTGACTTTAGCAATTTCTAAAGAATTACATAAAGTTAGAACTTTCTCCTTATGCTTCACCGTATCTGTCATGTCGACTTCGTCAATGCAAACTGGTAGTTTTCTGTTCTTTTTTTATCATGGATCTTTTACAGACAGATAGAGGTTTATTTCGTAATATCGGCCTCATGGCCTATAATTCAGTTACAAACAATAACAGATCATGCAACAGTGGTCATAATTTGTATTGTGATCTACTCTGAAAACATAATGCAGGAAGAGTGCTGTGCAGTAATTAACTTGTGGGTTTTTTGGATTGTAAAATTAATGTTAACGTTAGTGGGCCTTTGTAGACATTGTGTAGTTGTTTGAAGTAGTTGTCTCTGTACAGCTGGTATTTATTACATCGAAAGAACACATGGTTTTCAGTTTCTGTTTCTGCGGCTTCACATAGCGTACACAAGTAGTTTGTATTTGGGGAATCATCTTTACGTCTAAACATGTTAACCTTAAAGTTGTTATTCGAAATTCGAAACTTGATAAGTGCACGGATCATGTGCTTATACTTTAGTGTGATATATGGCTCCAGTTGAGGTTCATATTTAAACTTTGAATAATGGGTGTCACTGAATAAAGTGGAACTGTTAATGTCGCTTTGCCAGGTTTGGAATGCTATATCCTTCAATCGTTGTTCGAAAATGTACATGAATTGCTGCTCGTTTCCAACTCCGTCGTTTGACCAGACATGAGAAAATCCGTTTCTGAATAATAATGTTCTCACATGTGATGCCCAGTTTGTTTTACCCATATCATCAAATGTTTTAAGCATTTTGTAGCTCTGAAATTGATTATCCTAAACCACAACTTGATAACTCGAGTCTGGGTTAATACATAGATGGGGTAACGTCCAAGCTCTCCAAGTGTGGCTTTATTTGAAGCGTATTTTCCTATTTTTAGGAACCGTTTGAAGTACATTGTTTGAACCCTTTCAATTGCATCAGAAACCCAATATTTGAAACCCCATATTTCCGAACTGTATAATAATATTGGCGCTATTTTTCAGTCAAATTTAGTTCTTGCACTGGAATATGATAGTTCTTTATACTTGTTAAAGAGCCTAAAAATAGAAAGGCAGGCTTTACTTGCTTGTTGGGCTAGTGTTTCACAGGCTCTAGACCACACGAGTCTAGATGAAAATAGTATGCCGAGATATTTGTAATATGTTACCATCTTAAGTGGATTTTTACATTTGTCCATTTTTCAAAATGTTTCAGACTTCCTCCATTGCGAAACACTATTATATTTGTTTTTATTGAGATTCAGTTGTAATCCCCATTTGTCACAGAAAGATTCCAGAATATATAATTGACACTGTAGATGTATTACACTGTTAGCTAAAAGAACGATGTCATCAGCAAACATTAGTAACAGTATATTTTGTATATCTTGAGTAAAACAAATCCAGTGTTGCCTGATTGATAAAGATCTGTTGTAAATTCATTAATAAAGAGAAGGAAGAGGAGGGGGCTGAGAATACACCCTTGTCTCACTCCACATGAAGTATCAAACATTTCAGTTTTTGTGTCAATATTCACTTTTACACTGGCCTTCACTGATGCGTACATACTTCTGAGCAGCATAGTGAACTTTCCATGCAAGCCACGTTGATTAAAATGTATAACAACTTATCTCTATCTACAAAGTCAAAAGCTTTTTTAAAGTCAATGATTCCGCAGTAGAAAGGACCTTTAGGTTTGCACAAGTATTTCGAAAACAAAGCCTGGTGACTCTCTTAGTGGCCCCTGAATCATCTTCAAACTTCCTCTTTGCATCGTTCACGCATATGCATTCACTGCGAACTTGAAACAATGTGTTGGACTGTGAAATAATGGACTCGTTCAGGCTATGTGGAGCTCTCATCACTTGCTCCATGAATAGAAGCTGACTCTGCTGTCTGTTTCTCTGTTGAATCTGTTCATTGTTGATAAAAAAAAATAGTTTATGAACAAAACAAACATAAAACTCTCACTTTCCCTATTACATTATTGTTTCAAAAGTTTTACTTTGGACTTCAATAATTCTCATCGGATCAAAGTTGAACAAAATGGTAATAGTTTGAAGTGAAAAGCAAAATAACTTACCTTTCTGGGTTTTTAGTTCCAATGATATCTATTCGGTGAGTTGCACTGCCAACACGAGAGCTTGACTACAAAAACTGATGTTCTACTGACCGTTTTTGTCAGTTCATATAAGTAAGACCTCCTGTGATTATTAAAAATGGAGCATCATGGGATTGTTTGATTGTGCAAATCTGATAATCGAATTCGATATCTTAATTTAATTCAAATGTCCGTGATTAATGAGGTTACATACCATCATTTACACTTTGTTTGTTTCCCACATATCTGACAGGAACTTTCAATTCTTTTAATCCCGCATAGAATTATTTGAACCCCGCTTGGGATGATGAACATTTTGTGAGATATTGCGAATCTTTCAACAATCTCACAATATTGCTTCTTGGAATCAATGATCCTTATACACCAATTGACCTTTAGCATCCAAATTTTCTCAGCCGAACTTCTTCCGGAAAACGTGAAAGACTAGCACACCTCCATTGATATTCTTTTGGTACCTTTGCAACGATTTTGTAGATGTTTAATTTCAATCCATTAGCAGAGTTTATTTATTGGTTCATCTGTGTTGTCTTTTAAGTCTTGGATTAGGTAATGCATTATCCAAGGCAACTACTCAGTAACGCTGTCCAAAGATTAGAATTGGCGTGATCCAAGGAGAGATTCACAATACATGTGATGACAACGATGTAGATGATAATAAATACCGTTTCTCTTTTCGTTAGCTGTTTATTCCCAAATTTCTGCATACTAGCAGTACATAGGGAGTAGGAATGGGACGTTGTAGCTCCACAGACCGATTTATTTCTTATGATGCCATTTAGAACATGTTTTTTTCTCTATTTATACGATGGTTTCCCAATATACTGACTAATCTATACGTGGGGTTTCTATGAGACAAAGCTTGATAACGTGGTAAGATTCTATTTATTTTAATCCTTGAAAACTTAATGGATTGATGTCAAAATATATATAGGGACAATACCTTCAAGCAGTGGTGACCTACATTAATATTGTTACGATGAGGATGTTTGAAACATAAACTGGATGCAGTAGCTACTTAATTAGAAGAAATAATCGAAAACAACCGGAATTTCCATCGGGGTTCACAAGAACGTAAAAAGAATCAAGAGCTGAGCCGGGTCTGTTCGGAGTTTTAACTAGATTGTCCAGATACCTACTTTGAATGGGTCATTTTCTTTCTTTCTTTGTAAAATAAATTATTTTGTTACCATGTTGTTTTTGTTCATTCCAGGTATACCCAAGATGAGAATCAAATGGATGTCACCTGCGACAGTTACATTGATCGGATCTGGACTTCTAGGTTTTATTTATCTTGTCTTAAACCTTGATTTGGATGCTGCATTCAGTAAAATCAAATATACAACATGCTCTACTGTCACTGAATATGGTACGAGAACATATCATGATTTTCCAAAATATCCAATGGACAGTTATAATGCATATATCAACAATATTACAATGAAATATAACTTTTCGAGGTCTGATCTCGTTCAGAAGTTCATGGTCAGCGGTAACGGAAGTGACGTCATAGTCTTCCTTCGTATTCAGAAAACCGGAAGTACAACCCTGACAAAACATCTGTCAAACGACATCACTCTTTCTTGGTGTAACTGTCCGAGTGAGGATCCCAAATGTCCTTGTTACATGAAATGGAAGGATAATGTGTTGTTCAAAAGACATAACGGCGAGTATCCGTGCGGTCTGCATGCAGACTGGACATATCTTCATGATTGTGTGGAAGGGGTAATGAACAGGCGGCATCATAGGAAGATCAAGCAAAGGTTGTTTTGAAACATTGAAAATAATTATGATTATATATAATACCACATCTGTGCAATATTAAGCCTGGTCATGGTTTCAGGACAAATATACTAATCCGACCTCCGGAGGGAATATGAAACCCACAGGGGCTGTATCACTTAAAATATCGACCGACATCTATGCCTACAAACCCACTACTTTTATATAAAAGGAAGTTTAGGGTATAAAACATATATGTTTTTCTAACACTATTTCTAAGCGATTCACGTCCCTGTGATACAACCGTATTTACAAAGACAAGAACCATATAGTCTTCAATGTCCTGTAAGAAGAATTTGCTAGAAATAAAATAGTTGTTACTGGGATAGTCGACCAATTGTCAGCTGATCTCATGGATATGGTCATTTTTTTTAGTACAACGATGGAGGGGTCTATGTACTAGTATGTAACGTCATGTCAGTATCATATCCTTTGATTAAGAAGGTATATTTCCTCTGCTTTATGCCCATATTTTCCCTTGCTAATAGTTGTAGCTAGTACACAATTAAAATCTCTTTGTATCAACTAGTGAAATATGAACACTATACATGTATAGACTGATAGTTAGGCCGAGTGTAATGGCTTCCGACAAATTAAATAGCCTTAATGGATTTTAAGATCTGTTTAACTGTAAGGCACAATAAACCATATACCATAACATTTAGCGTGTCTACATACTTGGGTAACTGTTGGTCTGCGAACATGAATTCCAGGTCCATGCACTGTGTAAAGGTTAATGTCCGAGAAACCCTCCATTCCTTAAATATATATATATATATATATATATATATATATATATATATATATATACTTGATGTAAAAGTGAAATTAAATTCTGAGGGCATTACAAACACAGATATTATTTACAAAAGTACGGATACACGTCAATATTTGGATTTCAGATCATGCCATCCCCGACACACAAAACGAAATATCCCATACTCTTTAGCTGGGAGAATTTGCGGGATAATGACAGAAAAGAAAAACGCCTTAATCAATTAAAGCTATTTTTAGAAAATAAAAACTACCCGTTTCATTTAATTTCATTTTCAAGGTAATTCAAGGGTATTTAACGGATGTAGCGGATAATACTTTAATACTCAGAGAAGGGTTTTAATTAATGATGGAATGGTCAATTATCTTGTACGAACTCTCAAAATGGCATTCCTCAAAATAGTTGCCTTTTACATCGGACCATTTTATTCCATTACGAACATTGCGATATTGCCTCTTTGGAAAATTTGGGAAAAACTATCATTAAAATTTCAATTTCAATTTCAATGCCTTTATTATATAACATAAATTTAGAGGGTTTTCGGAATCAACAACATCTTATGTTTACTATTTACTCAGTGTAGGTGAACATTGAGCAGTTAGACCAGGGTAATACTGCTTGAAGCGTCCTGAGTCCACACGGCTGAGATATGTTCACTATATAAAAAAAAACAATCAAAAACAAGCAACTTATTTTCTCTTCTTACTCTTGCAGGCATTTCTACATTACCATGGTAAGAGATCCTTACCCACGATTCATCAGTGAATATATTACCATCAACGAAGGATCCCTTTTGAATAATGTGCCACTCAAATGTCGTGGAAAAGATGCAACACACGATGAAATGCCCCCTTGTCACCCCAGGAGCGGATGGAAAGGAGTCAGTCTTCAAACATTCATGGATTGTCCCTCAAATCTTGGATACAATCGTCAGACAAGGATGCTCGCTAACCTCAGTCTTGTTAATTGTTATAAAACCAGTGGCATGAGCAGTGATGAAAGGCACTTCAAAATGTTGGCAAGTGCCAAGGGAAATTTGAAGAATATGGCCTTCTTTGGAATTACGGCTTATCAGGAGCTATCCCAGATTCTCTTTGAGCACACCTTCGACATTCATTTCAGAGAAACATTTAAAAATCGAAAACAGAAAGCTGAAAGAATGAGATATGATCTTCCTAAAGAAACCCGAAATAGTATAATATATTTGAACCGTTTTGATGTTATACTGTATCAGTTTGCAAAAGATTTATTTCGACAAAGAGTTTTGAACATGATAGAATTCACTAGTGATGTCAATGTGAAAAATCGTTTAATGTTGTTAGTTAAACCTCTCCTAAAACACAATTAGTTATGTCTCATTTATTTGTGAATGCGCTGAATCATCATTTTATTGTTTCCCCCTTTGTCATAAGAAGGAGAACAAGTTTAGTGGTTAGTCAACTTCTTTATTGCAATATATTGCGGTACTCA
Organism: Gibbula magus; assembly: GCA_936450465.1. NCBI lineage: Eukaryota > Metazoa > Mollusca > Gastropoda > Trochida > Trochidae > Gibbula > Gibbula magus. The sequence continues at coordinate 28,402,891 of OW388305.1, read as the reverse complement.
TACAGCATCACTGTTATCACTTGGTTATATTTTAGTGTCAACAACGAAAATATAAAATTATGACAATTAAGATTATACATATGAAAAGACGTTATTTACAGCAACAATGTTGCCAGTCAGAGTGACTTTACCCACGTGTCGAGGTTTATGGAAATATTTGATATGAAAGTTGTGAAAATGATATAGATATAGTGAGGAAACCAAAAGGAAAGTTTGAAGATAACTGCTGTTTGGATCTAATTGCATCGCGATAGGCCTGAGACACATTATAACCTTGATCTCTATTCAGAACAGTATTAAAGGTTGATAGCTTCCAAAATCTCCCCTGATTTGAAGTCACAGCGTATTTCTAATATATTGATGTTGTTCCAAAAGATTGGGTGGTTGGGGCTGCTTTTGATATGGTCAGGACATGCACATTATCATGTTTGTTTTGTTGAGGCTTAGACCATAGACCGGTAAGGTCTGGACAGATTAACCCTTCTGAAGACATCAGATGTGAACAACTTCATCACGATATGTTTTGTCCTTTAAAATAATGTTGAATATTTTGGGTTAACCTCTCTATACCTCGAGTGGTTTGTTAGTATTTGCAGTAGTATGCCAACATCTATGTACGTAGAATGATCTTATTTTAATATTTTTAGTATGCATTTTGATTTTCAATATGTTGCTGTTGATGATAATAATATTCAATATTTTGTTTAATTTTTCCATTCATGGAGTAGTTCGTCTCTAGTATTATTTATGGGCAAGGCTAATATATGGAGCAAGTTGTGTATGCATTTGTGTTCTATAGTTCCTGTTATTTAGATTTTTCCATATTATATCCTCTTTTAATCTTAGATGTAATCCTGGACTATCACCTCTCTGTGTTGGTATGAGTTGATATACTTTGGTGCTTGTCTATTCCTATTTTTAATATTAGACCAATTTGTGTAGACGATAACAAAGTGCATCCGCTGTTTTTATTTCCTTTCCCTGGTGTCTTCTTTGACATTATCATCCACGACCTATCCTATAAAGGCCAGGGCTCCGAGAATCGGTTAACTAGAAAGTGTATGTATGTATGATACCAAATCCCCAGACGTGATTGGATGATTTGGAGCTGTTAACACCCAGATTGTCAGAAACCACTGATTGGTATACTTTTGGCAATGACCCCGCCACAAAACAAGTTGTTTAAACTTAGATCATTTAGCTCTTGTCCCCTTAGGGAATTTAACACCTTCCTCACAGTGGGATGTGTTACTCCCTCACTGCGCCTATGTGCGAAGCAACCCCAGAGTTAATTATATGTATGTGCTCGTTATAAGACCTATCAAACGCTATAGAAACATATATGTCTTCCTATCTACTTATTAAAGTTTCCAAAATTACGTTTGACTTAACGATAATTCTCAATTAAATAACACAAATTATAACATTGAAATATATGCGACCTCGCTAACCTGATGATGTCCTTTTAAATACCAACTTGATTTCTCTCTGGACTTCAAATCCAAAATCTAGGGTTAAAAATCCAACTGAAAGTTTAAAAACTTGTGCAGATTTATATGTTAACCATAAAGCCTCACTTTCACAACAGCTTGTCAGATGCCTTATCATTGCACCACATCTTCATGAATTTGCTGCTTCACTGTGGTATACACATGGTCACTTGCCTGCCTACAAGGCTTTTTGTATTGCAAATATGAGTCCTCTTTTAATATAGCTAAGTTAAATTGTATGATATTTTGATGTAATTTGTTGGGATTTATCATTTGGAATAAATTACTTTATGTATCATTATTGTGGAATGTTGATGAATTGTCATTATTGATTATCTTTACCGAGTGAAAATGTCATGTTTAAATGCTTTAATAGTTGAATCAGTTACTAAAACGTTTTTTTGTTCTTTTAATTTCTTAAAAGACCTAAATGCATCTATAGCTATTTAAATGCAAAAAACAACATCGGTAATGATCAACATCACATTCAATCAAATTTAATATGTATGGTCTTCTCTGTATTTATGAAAACTTCATAAGGGTTATTATCTATCTGCCCGTGGTGGTGACTCCTTAGATGTTCGAGGGGTGACTTTCATTGCGATTACGGTGTCACAGGTTTCAAGGTTCATATATAGTAATATCTCAGATGATATGGTGAGCTTGAAGTAGCTGTTTGCTTGTGGAGTTTCTGTATTGGAAGCCACATAAAATGATATAAACTGCCAGGTAAAAGAAAGTAGACACTTCTGTTGGTTTCATCATATGTATGATTTTCAAATGGAAAACAGTTTTCGATGTCATACTCTAAAATTGAATAGTGCAGGCGATTAGTCATTTGTCAAAGCATACATTTACATGTGTGTTTTTTTTAAATCTGAAGTTTTAATTTACAAAACCCTTCCAAAATGATTTTTGATATAACACAACTGTTCATCGACATATAAAACATATCATATTTGAAAATTAATAAACGTGCCTGATTCTGCACACATTTACAACATTTCAAACATGGTAGGGGTCATGTTGAAGTAAATTTCATTTCTTAACCTGTCCTCATTAAACTAATATATTCTGCAATTTAACCACAGTCTTTAATTAATTAATTCAAACTACTGCGGATAAGTATTATTGTATCATACTATGGTCAAATGCATCTGATTTCTTTAGAATATTGAATTAATCGAAACCAACTGAGGTGTTTACAATTTTGTGAACCTTAGAACATAGTAACTGGTTAGAAATACATGCCATTTTGATAGGGAAGAAATGTGACAGTGTGTATTTGTGATTATACTATCTGCAATAGTACGCATTCTGATAAAATAGGAATAAACAAATACAAGACAAGAAGCTGTACAACTACATATACACTGTAGTGTCATCCCAAATATTACAATGTTACATTGCGATTGAAAATTAAAAAAAGTGAAAGACGAGACTGTTTATTTCAGTTACTTTATATCTCACAAGCGTGTACAGATATTCCCATACATTCACACGTGATGTCGTAGTAGAGAACCGACTCTCTGTTTGCTGAAATAAATTTAAAATATTTGTTAAAAATAAGTAAACCGCATTAAGAAATTCTTTCCTACATCAATTACGCGTGTGTGCTTACTGGTAACACAATAGGTAAATTAAAGCAGTTTATATTATAAATGACATGTTGTTCTAATTAAAGACTTCTGTGGTAATACTCTGCTTATGATGTCCAATTACTGAACACAGCGATACTAAACGAAAATTCATTTCATGAAATATAAGAGCCTCTACCGAAACGCTGCTATTGTGAATAAAAGGTAGTTGATGATTCATCAAATTCTTTAGAACTCAGTTGATTCTTAGAACGAAGAATAGACATGGTCTTCATTTAAACCCAACTGAAACAGTTAAGAATCTGTACATAAACAAATTCTTAAAGTTACCGTGTGAATGCCATCATCTATCCTATTGTGGTGATGATCAACGGGATGTTGGAGGAGTGACTGTGGCTGCCTCCTCCACTGTGTCCCATGGGCCAGGGGATGGGCATCGGGATGGCGTGACGACTGTGGTGACTGCTATGCTTGCCGTGGTGACAGCAACAGCCACACGCATCCGTTACTGTTGCCATAAGAGCTGCAACAAGAGTAAATAATTCAAGTATTAAGCTAGGGGATCTTATGTTGTAACATGAGAGAATTATATTAAATAATCATTATAATAACCTCCACTACCAATCATATTAAAGTTTTTAAGTCTATAAATGTCAGGGAAAATACCTTTTATTAAACGGATATATTTGACATCACATACTGTATCCTGTCTAAAGTTGATTTTAAAGTATATTTTAAGTATTACATTTTACATTTACAGTCAGGAGTAAAAGGAAGATACCAACAAAAGTGCGAGATCTTTTATTTCATGAGGGATATGAAAGGACTGAAAAATAGTTACGTTATGTCTACTAAAGCCAACTAAACTTAATTTATAAATGTTGAAACATGTGTTTGTTCTGAAAAACATGCCTTCTTACAAACCGTCGTTTGAAATCTCCTCAACCAGGCTTGGTAGGAGAGTGAACTATGATTATCTGGCTTGTTTTATGACATCCTACAGCAACGATGTCTCATCGATTTAAGGTCCAAGAAGGTACATTATGCTGACAACATCTTGTTTTAACATAATTTCCATATTCGTAAATTGCACCTAAAATACCAATCATTACTTGAGAAAATTCGACGATTTCGATTTGATAACCTGATCCGAGTATACTCACCTGCAAGAGCAAAAAGTACAAGGATTCCCATAAAACCTCTCATCTTGGCTATCTTGTTGTTGTCTGAAGTACATCCTAGTCTCAGCTCTTATATAGCAGCTATCGATTACTTGTGTCATGGTCCCCTGTAGTTTCGCGTGGATCATTGCATAGGGTGGCCATAGACCACATTCTTGTCACGCTGTGTCATAACTGCCTGTTGCATACTGTATTTGACTGCATAGGGTGATATACATAGATCAAATTATTATCTCACAGTTTACACTGTGTTATAGCTGCATGTTGTAAGCTCTTTTTTTCGGTATACAATCCTTGGCTAGATAAACGTCAATCCTGAACGAAATTTTGTACAATGTTGTCAAACATCTCACAGGCCACAGACTTGTTCCATCGATTGATTTCAATTCCTGTTACTTGTGCTGCTCTGGTTTTAATGGACCAACGTGTTGAGGTTTTTACGCGGATTTAGCATAAATAAAGGCCAACTATTTTTTTTATAATTTAACAAATGAATGTCTTTGGTGTCAAACACTATAGGCCCTAGATAAACGAACATTTCCAACTAACAATGTTATGAGAAATTTAGACGCCCTCTATGTCAAAAACGCCAACACAACTAGACAGGAAGTAGATAATGATAAGAAAGGACAAGGGAGGTAACTCACATTTAGAAATATTTACGTGATAATTTAACAATTTGTAAATGCATTAAAAAATAAGAAAAATATGTTTCAGACTTCAAAAATACGAATATGAAGTTTCGAATAATGCATAATATTTTGAAATTTGCACCCAAAAGTAGTTTTTTTTAGATATGTCAATTTTCACTCCCTCGTGTCCCCGCCCAAAACATATAGGACATTTGGTTTGTGTGATGTTCCTCCAGCCATGAGTACGTCACAGAAATAAGCGTAAAACCGCGTAAAAGAGCGCCGGTGTTAGTGACACCAATTATTTAAAATAGTGTCAGCAGCATGTCTGATGAGTGCTACGGTCCCTACTTTTATCCATTCTGCTCTGGTTAGATTAAACCAACATGATGAGTTTTTACAGGGGTTTAACATTGATAAAAGGCCTCAAATTTATCGTAATGCAACATGAGTGCCCCGGTGTTACGTGTGTGACTACATAGGCTTCGAACAAATGTACATAGATTCACGAACATGGTGATTTCCAAATAACAATGTTAGATGAATTTAGACGACCACAATGAGACGTACTTGATGTGTCATGATCCCATGTAGTGTTATTCGAATCACTGTTTAAGATCTTATGACAATCTTATGATGATTTAACCACAATGCCACATACTTTCTTCCGAGGTTAATGATCACATGTGGTGTTGTTCGAATCACTGCATAAGCTCGACATTACAATACAAACTATAGTGGTTTCATACTGAGGGTTTTAAACAACCACTATGCCACACACTGATAACAAATATATTGAGTTTTCGACGTCGTAGTATAGAAATAAATAATATATTAGACATCAGTCAAAGAATACTTCTACGTCGTTTTTTATTATATTTTTTTAAATTTTAATTTGAATAAATAACAACTGTTCATCGACATCTAATACATAGATAATGTGAAAATCAATAAATGTGCCTTATTTTGTACACATTTACAACATTTTAGGTCACATTGGTGTACATTTCATTTCTTACCCCTGTCTACATTAAACAGATATTCAAACTAACAAATAACCAATCACCAATTAATTCATTAAAAAAACTGCATATAAGTAGTGTTGTATCGTGCCATAATCAAATAAATCTCATTTCTTCTAAAATATTGAATACATCTAAACCAAATGAGGCGTGTAATTTCTTTTGAAGGAGAACGAGTTTCATGGTATACTTTCTTCTGCCTGGCAGTTATTGAATACAAAACAATATATTTATCATCAAACTGAGTTATTAAGGTGGATACTACTGTCCACTATATAATAATACAAATATGTAGTAATATACATAGACTAAATAAACTATGAAACTGAATAATAAAGTAGAACGTTTTTGATTAAACGTAATTATTTATACTTACCTGTGGACCAGACCTACTATGCCTTACCTCCTCAAGGTAATGCTATTTCAACCTTATCACAGACGAACTTGAAAAGTGGAGTAAAGGATGCGTAAAATCCCTCTCCAAGGGCAGGTAAGTATGCCTGTCCCATGACGTCACTACCGGAATAAACCACTCTCCGAAAGTCCCAAATGGCAAGACAGACCAAGTGGGGAGGACGGGCTGGCCTAGAGCGTAGGTCGGTCAACAGGTAAGTATAAATAATATCGTTTAATCAAAAACGTACTATTATTTAAATACCTATCTGTTGACCAGACCTACTATGCCTAGAATCCCACCGCATGGAGGCGGGTCAGTATATATGTGGTAGAGACGAGACCAGCAACCAGCCCTGAGTGTAAGCTAACCTACGCGTCCTCCACCCTGTGGTGAGAACAAGGCACAGCCCGGGAGATACGATCTCTACCGCTGAGCGGATCGAAGAGACAACCCAGCCACTCAACTTCCGATCACACACTACCCCCAACCCCAATAGGGAGGGGGTGTTAAAGCGAAGTTAAAGAACAAACAACAGACAAGTAGCTAACAATGCAACCAAAGTTTATTTACAATGAGCATCTTAAGTTCCTAAGAAGGCTGACACCTTCTTGGTCTGGTTGGGGGAACCACCCACGCCTGAGCAAACACTTGTGGACCCAGCCTAGAGATCTGCTGTGGAGACATCTCGTAGGTAATGGTTGGCGAAGACCTCTGAGGAGCGCCAAAAACACCCCGCCATGACATCCGAAACCACGATGTTGCAGTGGTAAGCCATCGTGGCTTAAACTGCACGGATCTCATGAAGGTTGGAACGCGAAGGAGGAGGTAAGTCAGCTGCCTTGTATGCATCAATGACCGCCGACCTCAGGTACACCCCCAACGCTCGCTTATCTAGCTCCTTGATGCTCCTCGGCGAGTGAGGCAGGAACAGACGACGCCTGCCATCTATCAGCCTGCGGGTATGCTGCACGTACACCCTGAAGGCTCTCACCGGACACAGAGAGAGATCCACCTCACCTGCGTCAGACCCTAGAGCCGGAATAGAGAAAATACGGCCGGCCTCATCCGCTGCCTGGTTTTTGCAGACAAAGTCGGGCGCTAAACCAAGCAAGGCTGATCCTCCCTCCCTGACCTCAAAGCGTAGCAGGGCCGCCTGCAATGCATGGATCTCTGAAATCCGAGCTGCAGAGGCCATGGCCACCAGAAAAATTTCCTTGATGGTGAGAGGGAAGAGAGGTAGGTCAGAGAGCGGTTCATACGTATCGGAGCGAAGATGATCATGCTTCATCCTGCCGTCTACAGAACGGAAGGTTTTGATGAGGTCCTTGAGAAACGACACACGGAGAGCATAGCAGACATGTTGGTATTAATGGATGATGCCTTAAGATGCCTGGTGTTGCGTAGGTACACTAAGTACTCTGCCACCTGAGGAACTGAGGCCTCCGCCGGGATGAAATCCCTCTGAGCACAGAAGGAGGCGAAGGCCTGCCACTGGAAATCATAGAGTTTCCTAGTGGTCGACGCACCTTGAGTACCCACTGCTCCTTAGCCCTCTTTTAATACAAGCCAAGCGTGAAGGCAGAACACCTGAGTGTTCTCGTGTAACCTTCCGCTTGGCCTGCAGAGGAGCAGATCTATTCTTGGCTTAATCGGAACAGGCTCCCGATGACAGAGACGCCGGAGAGGAACGAACCACGGTCGGGCTGGCCACAACAGGGCTACCAGCAGAAGGCGAAGAATCCAAATTGTCCCTTTCTTGGCTACAACTTGGGAGAGGATGGCCGGCGGCGGAAAAGCATAGGCGTCCATCCCCTCCCACCCTAACAAGAGCGCGTCTAAGCCCACCGCTAGCGGGTCTGGTACTGGAGAGACATAGGTTGGCAACTGGTGATTGAGACATGTCTCGAAAAGGTCAATTAGAGGAGTGCCGAACTGGAGACACAACCCCTTGAATACCACCGGATTCAGTTGCCACTCCGTCGGGGGAGGGGCATCCAGTCGCGACAGTGCGTCCGCCAAGATGTTTTTGGCACCTGGAATGTGGACTGCACGAATGTCCAGGTCCACCTCGTCCACCAGCTCGAAAAGTTGGAGAGACACGCGCAGCAGAGCCTCTGCCCTGGCGGACCCCTGCTTGTTTATTGACCAAGCAGCTGCTGAACTGTCCGTGTGGACTAGCAGACACTGGCCTCGCCTCGCGAGGGGGTCTGCCAGTGCTGAATGGCTAGACATACTGCGTCCAACTCGAGGAAGTTGATGTGTTGGCTCTGGTCCGAAAGAGACCAGACTCCCGCCACCTGCTCGTGACCTAAGTGCGCCCCCAACCCCTGGGTGGAGGCGTCTACAAACAGGTGAGTGGGGACGAGGTTGAAGCGGAACCCCGGAGAACACGCTCTCGTCCACCCGCCACCAAGCTAGGAAACGATGGAGATCTGGGGTCAAGGCTATGGCATGACGACAACGCGTCTCTCTGATGTGGGGAGTGAGGAACACCTGTAACGGGCGAAGGAACAACCTCCCCCTGCGGGTCAGGTCCTGAGCTGATGTTAGTAACGTACTGTAACTGACGTAGGGAGAGCAATGCGTCGAGCGAGCGATCCATAAGGCGATCGAAACGAGCCATCTGCTCCCTCGTGACGAACCCGCAGAACAGCTGAGTGTCTAGAATAGCCCCCAGGAACTTCAAACGAGTCGCCGGAACCAAGTCCGACTTCTCTAAGTTCACTAACCACCCTAGACGACGGAAGAGGTTTATTGTGAACCTGAACTGCGCCTCGAGAACGACAGGAGAACGATCTTGAGCGAGCCCATCGTCCAAATACATTAGGAACTGAATGTCGCATTGGTGCAAGAATTGGACGATAGGCTGAGTCACACGTGTGAATAGCCAGGTGGGGGACGAAATCCCGAACGGAAGGACGTTCCACTGAAAGTGTCTCCCGTCCAGAATGAAACGGAGGTACCTGCGATCCCGATAGTGAATCGGAACCTGCAGGTACGCATCCTGGAGATCGAGAGACACCATGCAGTCCGAGCGCTCCAGAGATCGCATCACAGAGGGAAGCGGCAATAGCCGAAAATATGGCGGCTGAACGAGGTAGGAGCGGTTGAATACCTTCAAGTCGTGAATCAGCCGCCATTTTTTCGAATTCCTTTTGGGTATGACGAATACTGGGGAGTAAAACCACGGAATCAGATGCGGGGTCAGGACCTCCTGCACCGCCCCTTTGGAGACTAAGATCTCCATCTGTTCCAACGTCAGTTGGAGTCTGTCCTTTGCCAAGGGACGCTCCGTTGGAGCACAGGTAAGAGGCGGAGGGGATGAGACGGGAATGTGGAACCCCTGACACAGATTCCGACACACGAAAGGGTCTAACCCCAACTGTACCCAGTTGCTGACATAATCCTGAAGCCGACCGCCCACCGAACCCTCCGACACCGTAACGAGTTGAGGAGGAAGTGGAGGGGGTGACCAAGAGTCACTTCCTCCGCTTCCCTTTCTGAGTGGTACGACCTCCGGTGCCAGCACGGGGGGACTTGGGGGGACTGACCCGTGGATCCACGGCCACGTCCTCCCCAGCGAAAGTCCGTCTTGGCCTTCTTGGGGGAAGGTTGGCCTCTGCCGTGACCTTGACAGCAATTAGTCAGAGGATGCTTCGGCGTAGCCTGCCTCTGATTGACGAGCCAATTGGTAAGGTCTTGCTGTTGCGCCTCCTGTCGCGCCCTCAAAACCTCGGGGATACGACCCCCAAAAAGAGATTCACAGTGGGCAGGGGCATGTCGGAGGAAGGTTTTCTGATCCAGGTTGAGTCCTGTACAGTGAAGAAAATTGTCCCTACGCCCGACGAAATCCGCGACGCTGATAACAAGATCTGTGCAAGATCCGCGGCCACATTGCCAAATGTTTTGAAAAGCACCGGGTCACCCGACTCCATGTCAGCCTGCTAAGCGCAGGCGAGCATCTCCTGACAGGTGAACACTACGTTGTTGCCCAGCCCTAACACTGTGCGAGCCTCTATGTCGAGATGTGTAATGCGATGAGGCGCTTAGGGGGCAAACAACCGAGACGCACCCTGATCAAGGACAGGCGGGAGGTGCTGAAATGGAGTCGGATACAAGGGCAAATGACGTCGGCGCTTATCGGACACCACTAGTGGCGGAAGCAGACGGCCTGGCATCCCTTCAGGACAAAAGGAAGCCTTCCTGGCTGCCGACGAACGAGTTCCCGACACGCTGACCTGACTGAGTGGCACCTCCGCGAACGAGGCCACCTCCGACAGCATGTTAACTGAGTTGATAACGGGCGGACCCTCTGGCAACCCCATATCCTCCTCATTCGATACTATATTGATGAACGGAGGATCTGAAACAGCAACGAAGCGGACGTCCCGTTCCACCGAGTCTGGCGAGGAATCCCGAGAGTACGACACCACCGTGACACAACGCGTAGGGGTGTGAGAAGCACGCGAGGGGGCAGCAGACCCGGAGGCCCTCACGGACTTGTGACGCGACCCTTGAGGCACGAAGCCCGCATCGGGTTCACGACCTAGCGTAGTAGCGGGGTAGGTGAGACTAGGCAAAGCCAGCGGACCAAACCGAGCATCCAGCAACGAAGAGACCATGTCCTTAACGGACGCTAGAAGGAAATCCGGATTGATCAAACCTATCCTTCTTGGACTTCTTCTTCTTGCTTTTGGGTGTGGAGGGACCGCCGACCTTAAGTCTCAACGGAGACAAACGCCTGTCTGGCGAAAGGGGGGGGGGGGGGGGGCGAAGTACGAGCCCTCTGACGAGAACGCAAACGCGAATGGGGAGAGAGCGAATCCCTTGAACCCTCAGCTGAGTCGGATAAAACCGGCGACTCCTGGTCGAACTCATCTGTGCGTTCCATAAGAACAATGTCTACCGCATCCTGTGGAGACGGATGAATGGGAGACACCTCCCTACTTTTACTCGTTGAAGCCGAACGTTTCTGAAACGCAGCCCTATCGGCGACGGACTTGCGAATGGCCGAGACATACGCTTGAAAGTCTGAAGCGGAAAGAGGTGCACACTCGGAGCAACGAAAGTCTTCTTCACATAGGTCCTTACACTTTCTACACAACAAGTGCGGATCCTTAATGGCAGACTTCCTACCTCCGCAATGTGTGCAAAAGGCGGAGTACATGACGACGTAGACGAATCACTAATACACGTAATGTAGACGAACGAACGCAGGTGAACGAACAGCGAGACACTCGCATGCGTAACGTCAATAACGCGAAACACCCTTCTGATAGCTAATTACAAAAAAAGTAATCTCACCAGGAACGTAGACGAAGAGACGCCTAAGTGAGTATACACAAGGCAACAAGCTGAAAGCAGAGGCTTCGAACTTGAAGAGAACGAAGTCAATATCAACTACCCCGTTTATTTAGACAAAGTAATTAACTCCGTGAGGGCCTCCGGGTCTGCTGCCCCCTCGCGTGCTTCTCACACCCCTACGCGTCGTGTCACGGTGGTGTCGCACTCTCGGGATTCCTCGCCAGACTCGGTGGAACGGGACGTCCGCTTCGTTGCTGTTTCAGATCCTCCGTTCATCAATATAGTATCGAATGAGGAGGATATGGGGTTGCCAGAGACAAAGTAATTAACTGGCTAAACAAAGGCAAGACACTGACTAAGTCAAACACTGCAACACGAGTACGAAACACGTTACAAGTAGATACTACCTGAAAGCGAACGATGAAATGAATGACAGGCGAATCGAATGACAGGCGAATCGAGTCACTAGACGACTAGAGACGATTCGGGTCAAGTTGAATCGATCCTACGCGAGAGTCAAACATTAAGGCGATAGACTGGCGAAGCGAGTGACCTTTGGAAGCCACTGGCGACTTAATGCCAGTACAGTAGAATCGAACCTAAGTGAAAGACTTGCGAAGCGAGTCACCGGCGAACTAGTTACTAGCGAGACGATGCGAGCACAGTTGAATCCACCTAAGGCGATAGACTGGCGAAGCGAGTGACCTTTGCAAGCCACTGGCGACGTAATGCCAGTACAGTAGAATCGAACCTTAGGCGAAAGGCTGGCGAAGCAAGTAACTAGCGAAGCGAGTGACTGGCGGAGCGAATAACTGGCGAGACAACGCGAGTCAAGTTGATACAAACCGAAAGCGAAAGACTGGCGGAGCAAATGATAGGCGAAGCGAGTCACAGGCGTAGACGAAGCTAGTCAATTACTAACGGCGAACAAAGGCACTGGCGGAAGGTACGACTTACACCGTGCGAACCGAGCAGTTACCCGATGAAGGTGAGAGAAAAACAAAAGGCACGAATTGCACGTGTAAGCACATGTCAACAAGCCCCCTTGCAATTCAACACCTAATGAAAACAGATTGTTTAAACAACCTGCTAGCGATGAACGTAGAATAAGGCGTTGAAAACTATCTCTTAAATAATAAAAGATAGCAATAGCAAGTTAGCAACAAAGCGCTAGTCTCAGAACAAAACACGTCTGTCTTGCTCTGCAACTTTTAGGAGGGTGATTTATTCCGGTAGTGACGTCACGAGACCAGGCAGACTTACCTGCCCTTGGAGAGGGACTTTACGCATCCTTTACTCCTCTTTTCAAGTTCGTCTGTGATAAGGTTGAAATAGCATTACCTTGAGGAGGTAAGGCATAGTAGGTCTGGTCAACAGATAGGTATTTAAATAATATATTATATGTTTAAAAATAACCGAGTTAATAATATTGATATGAGCACATGTGCACATATCACGTTTACATAGCGACCATTGTTTCACCGCGACGTCCCTTTTTTCGTCGTCTGTGACGTCATAAAGCGATTGTTCGTGACGTCACTGTAGCTTCCCGTCGCAAGAGAAGCGGGTCGTTTCCTGACTATTTTTACGCTAAACAAAAGAAATAGAATGGGCAATTAAGACATTATTGCACTCGAAATGTGTCATATTACTTTCACGAAACTCGTGCAAATTTATGTATAACCCTTGCCCAATACAAAAATTCACACTCGTTTCGTAAGAGTAATATGACACACTTCCTCGGGTAATAATCTCTATATATTGGATGGCTACCTATCGTCCTTCCCTTTGACCAAGCGCAGCACACACTCAGTCATATCTGTGTATTCGACAGGTACAAGTGCAGACCCGAGCAGACGAGTGAGTTTATTGATACTACGTGAATATATATTTATACTTTTATCAATAATTGTAATGATAGTAGTCATTACAAAACGGTAGCTGGCTGAAGCTAGTTTTCTCATCTGTAAGGTTTGGTGCTCTGTTCCACAGACGGCATGGTCTTTTTTATCGTCAATCCCATCCCATTTGTAAGACCTTTCAGAGATGCCTTCTAGAGCATTAAGCAACTACCTCATGACGGACAGGACTCTGTTAGCTATAGACAATAACAGCTAATGTTTTGGAAGTTTGCTTTAACCATGTTATTATGAAGAAACTGCTGTTTTGTTCAAATGTAATTATTCCACGGTCAGCTATACAGATATCACGACTTTTAGAATATTCATGCGTAAGAAGAACTGATATTGTAACTTCTTTCTTATGGAATGGTATATGTAGCATATTCAATTCCCTGAATAAAAATGTTAGGTGCGTTTTCAATCAAATTTTAATGTCAATATATTTGCCTCTGCTGAACTGTGCCGTATTCTATATAAGCATAAATGAGATAAATAGATTATCTTCAGGCTGTTGTGACCTATGTCAGGTCACAACTAAACCATTATGACGTCATATGTTGAACGATATCTTTAAAAACTTGTTATCTTCAACGCTAAATAAACTGAATCCAAACACTCCAAATCTCTGGACATTTACTATTATGGAAATAAAAGGTACACACTTTGTGGAGAACATCAACAAATTTACTGCTTTTCATTGACTCAGGAGGTAAGAAGTCCGAGCCGACCACCTTCCCACTTTTCGCACGTGCATTCAGCTGTTTTCTCGATCTCATCAGGAGTGATCGGTTTAATTTATCTAGGTTACTACTGTCAATCGAAATATCTGCTTATTAACTAAATGCAAACACAACAACATCAGTGGTAACACATCAAATTTTAATCCCATTTGAAGCGTACTCTCTTCTCTGTATATATGAAGACTTTATAAAGGTAACCATCTACCCTATTGTGGTGATGATCAACGGGATGTTTGAGGAGTGACTGTGACCGCCTCCTCCACTGTGTCCCATTGGCCAGGGGATGGGCATCGGGATGGCGTGACGACTGTGGTGACTGCTGTGCTTGCCGTGGTGACAGCAACATTTGCAAGCATCGGTTACTGTCGCCATAAAAGCTGCAAGAGTAAATCATTTTAGTGTTAAGCGATGGAATATAATTCTGTAATGACGATGTTAACTAATAAAGAGATAAATAATAACCTCCACTACCGTAGATCTGAAATGTTTTCAGTTCATAATAACCGAAATGCCTTACATCAAACGATTATACATTTGATATCCAGTAAAACTAAAAAAAAACTATGACTCTTTACCATCATAAATGGAAATATAAGTAAGGTATGTAAGGTATTAGACATTTCTTCTTTGTTTTTCGTCTCCCTCTAAAGTGATTCTATTCATTCTTTTAAAACACAATGATGTGGCTACCTTATGATTATCACATAATTCTAAAGATATGTGAACCAATATATGATATTGCTTCAAACTATAACTAAAGTGTTTAATATTATGTTAGAAAATACACTTATTTGTCCAAATTAAATGAGAATGAATTTATAAATTAAGTATGACACAATAACTGTATTTGCGAGGTGTCGCTTTCAGATTTTTTCGCCACACCGGTAAATTAATTTCATCGGAATATACTCACCTGCAAGAGCAAAAAGAACAAGGATTCCCATAAAACCTCTCATCTTGGCTTTCTTGTTGTTGTCTGATGTACATCTTAGTCTCAGCTCTTATATAGCAGCTATCGATTACTTGTGTCATTGTCCCCTGTAGTTTCACGTGGATCATTGCATAGGGTGGCCATAGACCACATTCTTGTCACGCTGTGTCATAACTGCCTATTTAAGCTCTTTTTTTAGCACTGTATTAACTGGTATCCATTGTTCAGTTGTTAATTCTGTTTCACTATCTTAAGTCCCTGGCTGGTTTACACGACATGAGTTTGAGCTGAATTTTTCCCAAGAGTGTTAAACATATAATAGGTCACAGACTTGCTACCAAGGGTTGCTATAACTCTATGTTATATGTGCTGTTATATGGTTTGGTAAACCAACATGCTGATATCTATTAACATAAATAAAAAGCCAAAGATTTATCAAAATGGGACATGAGTGCCAAAGATGCGGATTCCCCATTAACAATGTTACGAGGAATTAAGACGACCACTATGCGACAGAATCATCATGGGTGTCACAGCCCCCTGTAGTGTTATGGGAATCACTGCATAAGCTCCACACTAAATAAATAATATACATGGTTCATACTGACAATGTTACGAGGGATTAAAAAAACCGCTATTGCAAAGGCTTACATACCATATACATGGTCCCATGTTGTTCGTAATTGCAAAGGCTGTTGAGCTTTATTAACTTATTACAAACATGTATGAACAATGTATCTTAAAGCTGTATATAATATGTAGGCTCCATGCGGACTTTAAGCAATCTCTATCAAATCTCAGATCTGGCAGTATGTAAAAGAAGCTATAAGTTCCATTAATTCAGAAGAAGAAAATTACCAACCGTTCCAGTGTACAAGAAACAACAATGGGGAACAGACTATCAAACACTGTGAAACAAGCAGTCAATAACAATGTGTTTAAACCCAAATTAAAAGCAATTTTCTTTAATATGTACTAAATTCTCCACCTGTATTTTCTAAAGCGCCTTTTATCATTATTATCCTGTAACGCACTATAGCAAATTAAATATATCTATCTGTATTTCATTAATTAGAATGTTTAACTCTGCTTTTTGTGAGCAATGTTCTCCAGAAATTCATCAGATATCAATTGATAATAATTGATAAGTATAGGATATCTAACGAGGTTCACCTTTCATGTAACCAGTGACTCGAATAGTTTGACTTTGTCTCGAGCCTTGGACATAAACTTGCAATGAAAGGGAACCGAATTATGTATCATATTTATTACCAACTTGTATTTCATACGAATTATTGCGTTATAAGATATAATTTCGTTGACCATGTAAAGACACGGAACAGCGGTGTAATATCAACGCTGTCAGAGGATCTGGGTAAATAACATTGTGACGTTAATGTTCACATTTAAAAAAAAAACTCTTCTATAATTCCTGATGTTGGCATGGCGAAACCAGTTGCACTATAGTCCGTTTGTCGTGAAAACGTACAGATGAATTTCAAGTTTAACAGAAAAGTGAAAATAATACGATAATGTGAAAATTGCGAACCCTCAAAGTTTTACCCCGCCAATTTGACATTCAATTTTCAGAATTTTCTTTAACATAGGAAAAAGGTTGTTTAAAAAACGGTCATAGTTTGAAGTGGCTGTTATTGGTTTGTATGACAAAGGGGTATGCACTGTGTTTGTAAGTTCACAAATACACGTGAATTACGTGATCAACGTTAACATAGAGTACCGTAGTCTCTTTATTAACTTGATCATCGCAATACTGATTGAAGAAAGAAATTATAGGCATAAGCTTCCGAGTTCGTTACACACACATTCTACCATACAATAACTTATCTCTTACTGAAATTATTAAATCCTTTTAGACTTAGAAAAGAGTGAATTTTGTTCAAACGATAAACCAGTTTTAAAGTAAATACAGCCAAATGAAAATCTCCTAAGAAACGGCTCGTCTCAAAACCTAGAAAGCTTGGAATCTAGACGGATGTCAAAGCGAATGAGTATGAAACCGTATTATGAATTACTTTCAATTAATATTTGCATCAATTTATTTAGAAGAGAAGGATATTTATGGATTATCAACGTCTTAGTTAATTGAGACTGCGATAATATATGCAAACAGGACATGCGTTGATGCTGATTAAAATAACCAATAATTAATCCATATTTATGGTCCAAGTAGAATATGTATGTCTAATGACAATTGGGCGAGTACCAGTCACACTGTACATCAGGAGTTAACAGCAAGAACCCACAGGAACTCGATATCGTAAGTAAAATGTAGGTAACACATAGGTGAAACAAACCTACCCCCTATATAACATATAGTAAAGGAGCACGGGCAGCCATGTTACGCCAAGAATTAGTGACATACACATATGAACGCACATACTTATCAATTATACATTTCTCCGCAAAACACGGCTAATTTCCAACATGTGTCACCCCTACGATGAGTTTAATAGCTTTTCTAACTCGAAAATCGGCTACAAAAACCTCTCCCGTGAACGTTAGTCCGCAGTAGACATCCCTTCGAACGATCTGATTGGTCCGGAGTTTAAAGAGGAGTCATGCACATACCTCTAGACATTTATAGGTTCAAATTATGAGTATTACGAAATATTTTGAAACTGTCCCTATATATGTGTCTTGTGTTTTGGACACTGTGCATTCCCCCTTGCCATACAAATCAATAACAGCGACTTTAAACTATGATCGTTTCTTAAACAACTTTTTCCTAAGTTAAAGAAAATTGTGAAAAGTAAATGCCTATTTGGCGATATAAAACTATGAGGGTTTGTAGTTTATAATTTACCGTAATTGATTTACTTTTATGTTAAACTTGAAATTCATCGGTACGTTTTCACGACAAACGGACTATAGTGTTACCCCCTCGAGCATGGAGCACCGCTCTGCATCTCCGTGGCATAGACTGAATCAGGTGGCGAATCTGATGTTGAGGAATCCTTCGCCACTCTTCCTGCAATGCATACATCATCTGTATCATCGTGTCTGTGGTTGCTGCTGACGCCGTCGTAGACGTCGGTCCAACAGATCCCACAGATGCTAAATTGGATTGAGATCTGGGGATTTGATGGCCATGGGAGGACAGTCACATTGGTGTTGGCGAGATTGTCCATAGTAAGAAGTGCTGTGTGTGGTCTCGCGTTGTCCTGCTGGAAGATTTCCCCTCTAACGTCGATGGCAGGAACAAGGTGGCGACTGAGGATTTCATCCCCCCCCCCCCCCCCCCCCCCCCGCGTTCCATACGCCAAATTGCTCGATTTCTGTTTTCTACGTTAAGTCTTGGCATTTTGCAGGCCGCATGTAAACTCACGGGCAAAAGAAAGTATAGGTACAACAACGCAACATGCTTTTATCAACCAGTGATGAACAAGATTGAAACATAGTTACACCATGTTTTTAAAAGCAAACTAACTTTGTCTGTAATTTGTAAAACATTATCTGGTCATAATTCTGAAAAACACGCCTTTGTAAACATTTCGTTAAAGAATCTCCTTAACCAGGCGAGATAGGAGAGTGAAACATGGCTTTTTGGCTTATTTTATGACATCCTACAGAAACGATGTGTCATTGATTTAAAGTAAAAAGAAGTGCATTATGTCGATACCATCTTGTACTAACATTATTTCCATATGTCATAAAATTTTACATTTAATACCCAGAATTATTTCCCAAAATACCTTTTGAAATAGCTATTTTAGCACCCCATGTGTGCTTGAACAGATATAACATATTAAGTATTATACTCTCATGAATGAAATTGTGTATATCTCTTAACAAGATATATTCTCATCACAAACATTCAAAACCGAGTTTATCCGGCAGAAATAGTTTGTGTTTGACTCTGTTGAAAAGAAGATATACTTTATTTTGCCCGTGAGTTTAGGAAAAAGCTGACCCACTATTGCCAGGGTGTAATATCCGAAGTTTCACGTGCAACATGCTTCAAGATGTTTCTGCTTGCAAATTTTGGCACCTTTTTTTTCAAGGTGCATAATTTTGGCGTCAAAACATCAAAAGATGCGTTCGAGCGTATCATATTGTTGTATTGACTAGAACTGATGATAATGAATCAAACCGGGGATGTTGGTAGAGTGTTCGCTCATCACCCGGAAGACCGGGGTTCGATTCCCGGCCGCATCATACCAAAAGACGTTAAAAGATGGGAGTTGTTGCTTCCTTGCTTGACACTCAGCATTATAAGGATAGAACGACGCTTGAACTGGCGCTGCACAGTGGATGCCGGGTGCAAAATGCACAAACCGAATTTCCGATTTACAATGTATTGAGGACAATAAAGAGTTACTATTAATCGATTTAAAACATTAATGGCTATATGATTGCAATTTGCAATTTACATTTTAGATGATATTACTGTTGCAATACCTTTCAGTTAATTTTCAATTAGTGAGTTAACATTACTTGTACCCTACAGAATTTTCATCAAGGGACTGACATTTCGTTGTCATTTCCAACAGCAGGGGTGAACATCCAAATCTTTTGCTCACAGATGCAATGATTCGTTGATGCAATGCGAAACCTTATTGTGCAGTTTGACAAACAAAGGTACAAGCTATAAAATACTGGTTGAAAATATTAGGAATGCCATCTCATAGATTACCCAAAAAATGTTATAATATGATGTTGTTGTATGACAAAAATGGAAAAAATAATTGGGCCACAGATGTTAAAGATTTGTTATGTTCGACCGGTTTTGGTAATGTATGGTTTGATCAATGTATACACTCTCACACACAGTTCCTTATATCCTTTAAACAAAGGGTTGCAAGATATTTATCAACAAGATTGGCTCCATAAAGTATCTTTATCAAATAAATGTTTCTATTACAGAATGTTCAAACAGTCTATAAGCAATGAAATCTTTTTATCTACTTTGAATGTTAGGAAATTCAGAATTTCACTTACAAGATTTCGCTGCTCATCACATGAATTGTTAATTGAAACTGGTAGATATGTTGGCTTAGAAAGAGAACATAAATTATGTAAAATGTGTAATTTAAATGTAATCGAAGATGAGTACCATTTTCTGTGTGTCTGTCCAGCCTACCTTGATTTAAGATATAAGTATATCAAAAAATATTACTTTACGAATCATAATATTTATAAATTCATATCTTTAATCAGCAGCTCTAGCAAAAGGCATGTTGAAATCCTGTCAATGTTCCTGTACCATGCCTTTATTCTCAGAAAAAATACACTCTCTTCTGCCTAAAAAGGCTTGTATATACATGTATGTACTATAGGCCTGTGGCCTCCTTAAGTGCAAATAAAGATTGATTGACCCGGAACTTTCGATGGATACCAATATCTCATATATTGCTAAGACTTGTTGTTACCATCTCAGAAACATCATTACAATACCACACCTCAATGATAAGGATACCACAAACGACCTGGTGAGATCTCTTGTTCTGTCAAGATTGGACTGTGACAATACTTCATTTTCTAACATCACGAAAGGAAGTCTGCAACGTCTGCAGAAAATTTAAAATCAATGTGTGATACTGATAATTATCAGTATCAGAATCCATAACACCATCACTGATTTAGCTGCACTGCCTCCCAGTAGAGGCCAGGGTAGAGTTTAAGTTGCCAGTGTTTTCCTACCAGTGCTTTCTCCTCAAACCATAGGCCCCGATG
Organism: Gibbula magus; assembly: GCA_936450465.1. Classification (NCBI taxonomy): domain Eukaryota; kingdom Metazoa; phylum Mollusca; class Gastropoda; order Trochida; family Trochidae; genus Gibbula; species Gibbula magus. The sequence continues at coordinate 28,382,001 of OW388305.1, read as the reverse complement.
TCCCATCGAAATCAATGAGATGTGCTGATCTCATGCAGTTTGATGACCGTTTCTGTTACCGATAATTCTCGTATAGTGCTGCCAAACTGTGGAACGAGCTACCAAAAGAACTATAAAACTTAAACTATATTATCTCCTTTTAAATTGGATCTTTTTAGACTTGTGAAATTTCATTAGCGTGTATCACTTGCTGTCCGGATTTCAGGGCTCTATAATTGTACATATTATTTTATTACACTCTCGTTGAAGATACGACTGTTGTAAAACATCGAAATGTTATTCAACAACTCACTTGAAAGCATTTGGAGCCGGAACATTTCCAGTAGGCCTAGTCTCATGACTTTTGGGATCACACTTGATTTCTACTATTCTAGGGACATATTTTGTCACAAAAGCCTAGCTAATGATTAATATTGTACGGACACTTTTATCACTATTACGTATTTCATTAATTGAAAGCGTGTAAAAAATAAAATACTTAACTCCGTCCCGTTTAATAAAGCATTTATAAAACTCGTTAGTGATATTGGTATCTATCTATTGATACCAAAACCATCCACTCGTTTCATAAAATATATTACTAAACCGGGCGTCAGTATTCTCTAGATTATTATCAAATATACCAAACCCAGTTGATCAACGTTACACATCCTAGACTTGTCTTGCAATATGAGGTCAGCGTGTGTTTGATGACATGTCTTCCAAATATGAGTCTTGTTGGATAACGTCTAATCAATGTGATGTCATAAAGCTGATGACGCTCGAGCTCCTGTTTCAGATCACACAAGAAATATCCACGGAGCAATCTTACTTGGATGATACCATTTCATTTCTCAGATGTTTTAATGAGCTTGAAGTAACTGTGTGTTTGTGGAGATTTATCTTTCCATTATCTACTTTGATACAACCCCATAACATTATATAGGTTTTATAAATGTTTGAACCTTAGAACATGCATACACTTAGATACATTTCATTAAGATACTGAACAAAAGAAACATTGTCATAATTATGATAATACTACATCTGCAACAGTACAAATTCGTTGGTGGAAGGGGGTACAAGAATTTGTACTATTGCAGATAGTGTGATCCCAGAAATAGGCGAGGTGAGTTGGGGTTTAACGCCGCATTCAAGAGTATTTCACTTATATCACGTCTGCTAGAATTTTTGCAGGAAGAAAGTCCGCAACATCATTGTGGCTATGCATGGTGGTTAAACCTGCGGGCATCGGCTGGCTAGCAAACTATGGATGGTAAACTGCGCTGAAATTCAGCGTAGCATTACACTCAAAGCTTATGTTGCATGTTGAACAGTTCTCCACACCAGACAAGATGCCTGGTGGGATTCGAACTCGGGTATCTTGATCCGAGGCCGAACGCGCTGGCCATTGAGCTATCCCGCCGCCATCCCAAATATAACAATGTTGTAAATGTCAAGACCGTTTATTTCAGTTACTTAATGTCTCTAAAACATGTACAGATATTCCCATTCATCCACACAGGACGTCTAGATAGCGATCCGAGTCACTGTTTGCTGAAACAAATTTTTCAAAATTAGTAAACCACATCAAGGAATGTATTTCTTTCCTACATCAATTACGCTTGTGTGTTTATGGGAAACAGAATAGGACATTTTGCTCTAATTAAAGACATCTGTGAAATGAGGTCCAGTTACCGAACACAACAATACTACAATGATAATTCATTTAATGAAATATAACAGTGTCTACGGAACGGAGCCATTGTGAATATAAGGAAGTTGATGTTCTATATAATTCGTTTAAACTCAGTTAAATCCTAGAACAACGAAGAATAGAAATGCTCTATATCTAAACCCAACTGAAACAGTTAAGAATATTTAACATAAAATAGTGTGTTGTAAATACATAAGTAATGATAACATCACATACTTTACTAGAAATAAAGAATGATTCTGATGTTTTCCTTCAGATTATCCTAGTGTGGTGATGATCAACGGGATGTTTGAGGAGTGACTGTGACTGCCTCCTCCACTGTGTCCCATGGGCCAGGGGATGGGCATCGGGATGGCGTGACGACTGTGGTGACTGCTGTGCTTGCCGTGGTGACAGCAACAGCCACACGCATCAGTGCTTGATAGCAAGCATGCTGTGAAAGTTTTAAGATAAAAGGATAAATTTGCGAATAAATAGGTTTTTGCAAACCTTAAGTAATTTGGAATTTTTGGATAACACTTTCTTGCGTTAAGTTGAGAAGTATTACAATAATGACAAAGACAATTACTAGTATAGACGTGTACACAACTTCTCTTCAGTTTTCGACTGCATTTCACTGTTATACCAAAAGAAACGTCTATTTAAAGGTTAAAATACGAACAACTGAGAAAAATAAGGCATGTCAATTTTTTGGAAACAGGTATTCTCTTGTCTCTTGTCTTGCCCGACAATCAAACGTGCATCACGCGTACAGGTATCGTATCATGGCGGTATTTGCTGAACGATCTATCATAAAATATTACGTTCAAAACTAAAAACTGAAGAAACTTATATATTGAGTTCATTAATTAAACTGTAGCTGGACACCTTGTGACCAATCTTAGGATAATCAATTAGAGTATGATTAATTATTCGATTATTTGAAATTTATCTCCAATGTAGATTTTGAGATGAATCCTACATTGTTTACAACAGTGACTGGGCGTTTGTGCCGAGTGAATTTAGAACTTGCGTTATTATTTCATTCATTGATAACTGTTTTAGACATCTTACATATGTCCGTGTACTTTTGTGTTTCTTCTTATGCGCCTATTTGCATGTATTTAATGTTTCTGATTTCGGTTGTTTGACTTACTTTGATGTTACAGGTTGCCCTTTTCCCACAAATGTCCCTCCTGTACAACCCTCTTTAGTAAAACCTGACACTCATAACTAGTAGTTTATATATATGTAGCAATGTTTTAAGTAGATATTTCTACAACATAATGTCCGGTTTGCAGCCAATTTAGATTAAACCCAAAAATCCATGTTCTAGCAGTGAATGTTGAAATCAGACAGTGTGATGAATTCAGTCATAAGTATAAAATGTTACTGTCGAGTTTAAAGATGTATCCATTGTGTTTCATAAAATTTTAATACGTTCCAACATGCCATTTGTGTTGGTTTCAGTACAAATAAATTCACTCAACTTTCATATTCATCCCTAATCGCCAAACATATCATAATTACTAGTTTCCAATTAAAATCGAAAAATTATGCATATGTTGAAACCGAAGCTACACGCCCTATTACATGCACAGTAGTTATACGACCTATGTAACATTATCAACCCTAATTTGTATTTTTATCTGTTGCAAATAAGATTTCACAATTACCTTTGACTAATTGACGCGCGTCATTCGCGGTGCATTATCCGGTTTGAGATCAGAAATCACTGGTTTTACCTTCATATCGTCAAAATATTAAGTTTACTATCACCAAAATGGTAGTTTTCGGTTACAGTCAGTACTTCTCGATAAAATAACACCATTTATAGCGCAAAGAATATGTGACCCCAAACAACACAATGGATGTACCTTTAATATTTAGTCGATTAGGCTAATGAATATTAACAAAGGCATGGGTCATTATGAAAGTAATACACTATGACAAAGTTTCATTAGAGAACATCTGAGAATCTAAGTTATATCTACACAATGGTATACATAAAACGAAAACCTTTGAAAACACGTTTGTTCATTTTCGTTTCATATTCTTTAACTATCATTAACTATATCTATGATATATTTATGCAAATTGCTACAAGGCACATATAGAGATTCAATTAACTAATAAAAGTATCTTACCTGATAAAAATATGGTGATGATTATTCCTTTGAAGTTCATTGTGTGTGTAAAGCTAGGCCGATGATAACATCTGCGTGAAACGATCTTGCTTATATAGCAGAACAAATATATACGCCTTTAATCCTATTACGTATTGTGAACAAACAATTTTGCTCACAACAGGGCTCTGTGGGAGCCTTTCCTTGCGTCAAGGATTCCTTTTCAGTCAACAGTGGGTGGTCAAAGCATTGTGTGGTTTAACCTAGGGCAAGCTTAAACAGCGTTTAACCGCAACGATGTTAATTTGTATAAAACCAATTTCACGACAGGAAACCTGGAGGAAACTATGGCAATTTACCAAAATATGTAATAAGTAAATATTGGAAATATGTAAATACTCATTTCGTGAAATAATGTAAACGATTATCTGTATGATATATTTACATATGAATTATAAATTTACGCTAATATATTTATCATCCAAAACTGTGGAGATATCGTTTTGACAGTAGATTTGCACAATGCCCATATATAGACAGAATACGATAACCAGTGTGGTTTTGAATGCTAAAGCCTTGTAGAAGTTTGCAAGAGTGCTCAACATTAAAGAAATGGAGCAATATATATATATATATATATATATATATATATATATATATATATACACTCATGGCAAAAATGGTTGTCACCCCCTAATATTTAATTAAATTGGAGTTTATATCACATTGTATGCATGGCAATGTTGGTTTTCCATGGAAATGTCATTACAGGCATGAAGTTACATTAACTCACACTTTACAATGAACAGATTCAGCGGTTTCATGTAGACCACGTGCATTTCATTGAAATGATTGAAATTTGTCTCCTTAGGTTTGTCATTTCCATCGATTACTATAGACCTCTTTCATAAGATACAGCTTCACGACTATAGTTTCTGAAAAGCATAGACCATGCCTGGTCCCACTCCACCAGGAATCAGACATGAAATCATTGGCATGAGTCGTGGGGGCACTTCGAATCGTGTCATTGCTGCAGCATGTAACGTCAGTGTTAGAACTGTTCAAAGGATTAAAAGACTGCACGCCATACAGGGAAATGTTGTTCCGAATAAGTCTTCAGGCCGTCCCAAGAAAACTACGGTTCGTCAGGATAGAATTCTTCTTCGTTTGACCCGACGTCATAGACGTCTTTCGTCTTTGACTCTTGCACAGAGATGGGGGGCTCATATTAATACGCCCATTTGCCGGAGAACTGTAGTGAACAGGTTGCTCCAGCATGGATATAAGGCAAGAAGACCTGCCATCAAACCATTCTGGACACTGGTCCACCGCAGGGCACGGCTTGCTTGGGCGCAGCAGCACCGCAGAATCCAACTTGGACATTGGCGTCACGTCATATTTACTGATGAGTCTCGTTTCCTACTGCATAAGGTGGACAGGAGAATGAGAGTGCGACGTTTACGTGGGGAAAGGTTCAATGACGACTGTCTGCAGCATCAGGTTGCCCACGGTGGCGGTTCTGTACACGTATGGGCAGGAATACACCATAACGGTAAAACGGATCTTGTCGTCCTTCAAGGAAACGTCAACCAGAGGTCGTACAGACGTCTTCTTGAAACCGTTTGCCTCCCACATGCAAGAAGAGTGTATGGCAACAACTTCCTGTTGCAGGACGATAATGCACCAGCCCATCGTGCACGTACAGTGAACGCTTTCATTCAGGCACAAGGAGTAACAAGATTGTCCTGGCCTTCAAAAAGTCCGGATATGAATCCGATAGAACATGCTTGGGATCAGCTTGACCGTGCAATTAGAAGACTGGACCCTGCTCCTGCAAATTTACAGCAATTGCGGGCTGCTCTTGTGAATGAATGGAACAATTTGGCTGTTGCAAACATCAACACACTGATAGACAGTATGCCTGCCCGAATTATCGCCCTTGAAAATTCCAGAGGCGGTGCTACCCGATATTAGGCTTGTAAATATACTCATACATGACTGCAGAATGAAATAAAACCGACAATTGAACTTGAAAATGTAATTTGTTTTATTGATACCCATCCAATTGATACTATATGGATACTGTAAAAAATTGCCCTTTTTCACAGGGACCATACATATCCTGATAGAATTTCTTAAATTGGCCAGCACAAGACCAAAATACAAGCTGGTATGTTTTACGAATGTTTTTCCCAATCACACAAATCATTCTGACAGTTATTGCATGTTTGATTATTTGTCCACACTCAGTTAAACTTGACGTAGCGTTCTCAGTCTGGGGGTGACAACCATTTTTGCCATGAGTGTATATATATATATATATGCTCAACATTAAATAAATGGAGCAAAATAAATATATGAATATAAAAAAAAAATAATATATATATATATAGACATAAGTAGTTTCCTATATGGGCCATATATCATATTAGGACCAAGTTTTGTATTCAAGGACAAGACACGTGCGTAATGTTCAGATAATGACACACGACTTGTTTCATCTGTCCGAAAGTATTATACATTTATACAAGCTGCACGTGCTGAGCGTGTTTCACGAAGACAAGTGACTTTATTCAGAGTGTGCCTCTGTTCATCCAGCAGTACATTGGGTACCTGGTATAGAAGTGTGACAGATAACCTAAAGCGCCATAATTGGCACCTTACTCGCTACCCCCAGTGAGTTGAGAAAGACATAGGAACAATGTTGGTCCTTACACCAGTGGTGTGTGCGCTATGAGCATGCTATTCGTTGCATGGAGTTCAGCACAGCATAAGTATCCTTCGAAGTTGAAGATTTTTCGATTGGAAAAAGAATGTAATTTATATCTTAGAATATATGTCATAAAATATATAGTTTATGACAATAACAAAACAAACTACACCACATACACAATTAAACACGTTAGTTCTTAATAAATAAAGTGTAAAACAAATACAATTGAATTTTAATCCTTTTATTCAAATTCAGTTAGATTTTTTCTCATGTGATGGAGGATCAACTTCGTAACAATGTACGACCTGAAAACAAAAATAATAGTTAGTTTTTCAAAGAATTTCCAATTGAAAAATAAATGCAATAATGCCCCTTCATCACTGCCAAAATCATGTCTGTATCTATGGAATTCATGTTTTATAACTGTTTGCGAAAATGAGGGAAAACGTTTAACCTGAACTTCTTTGTTATGAGCATTGAATGACTAAAGAAAAAAGTTGAGACCAATCATTATGCTCCAATTTTCGATTTCCGGCTCAAGTCATAGGACAGAAAAGTTAAGAAATGAAGCAATGCTAAGAATAGCTGGTGTTGGAGACTGAAGCGAGTTGCTTTCTATGCTATTAAAGGCGCTGTAGCACGTTTTTTTCAAATTTTATTTTTTCAAATTTCTCATTTATAATGATTGTTTATGTCATTTATATTTAATTTAGAGGGTAAAACATCTTTTTACACAAATCAATGATCCGTAGTGGTAATAACGGTGTTGCGTATAAAGCCAAAATTGCATGGCGGCCATTTTATTGTGAACACATTTTATTATATTCGAATGACAAAAAAAATTCCCATGGCTTTACGGAACCATGTACACTCATTTGCAACTTGATTTTCCGAAGAGAGAAGGGTGTTTTACTATTGTTGACATTATTAATCAAATACATTTCATCGACTTATTTCAGCAAAAAAACGTGCTACAGCGCCTTTAAAGTGACAAACTGCCATTTTCTCCCTTGCTGAAGTTATATACACTATCACGAGGTTGATGCCCAATGTAAAGAGCGGATACTATTAAATCGTGGCACGGGAATAACTTTTTCAGTTATTAAGAAACCTTTTACTGCAAGCAGAAGAGTTTGAACGATCTTTTTCATCTTTATGAATTAAATTGAGAGAGGAGGCATTTCAAATTTGCTGTAAAGACATGGTAAACTGTAGTAAGGTGACAAATTTATCTTGTCACTCGCCGATTGAAACATTGGAAGGTAAGTATGCAAATAGCCCTAATCAATTATGTTTCAAAAACAAACCACCGGATTTCTTAAACTGGTTAAGTTTTCTTTGACTAAGTTAAATAATGAAATCAATAGAAGCTCTCTCAAATAAAGTTAAATCTGCCATTGTAAATATACGAAAGCTGATTATCCATGAAATTATCTTCAACTCAGGAGCAGCTTAAAAAAGAAATGGTTAGATGTCACAGTTAAGAATCCGTAAAATCAAAAATGTATTGTAAATACATAAATAATGATATCATCATGGATTAGCTATTTCTGACCAACAATCAAATACGTTAAAACATGGCACATACTTGATTAATAATGAAGAATGGTTCTGATGTTTTCCTTCAGGTTATCCTGCTGTGGTGATGATCAACGGGATGTTTGAGGAGTGACTGTGACTGCCTCCTCCACTGTGTCCCATGGGCCAGGGGATGGGCATCGGGATGGCGTGACGACTGTGGTGACTTCCGTGCTTGCCGTGATGACAGCAACATTTGCATGCATCGGTGACTGTCGCCATGAGAGCTGCAACAAGAGCGAATAAAATTTAAGGGTTAAGATGTTTTATTTATTTAGATAATGACAGTGTAACTATTTACATCGATTGATAATGGCAACATTCCCCTGCGTTTGTACAGGGTTCATACAGGTCATGGGATCATGGAAAAATCATGGATTTTAAAATTTCCAGGCCTTGAAAAACTATGGAAAATAGGCATACATATATAAAGTCATGGAAAAGTCATTTATTTCTGGTGAAATTTCGTTTCATTTACTTATTTTCCCCTCTTGTTCTAACTGTAAAAATCGGCATAGTGTTTTGCTTCAACCTTGCTTGGTTTGTTATGGAAAATCCTTGAAAAACCATGGAAAAGTCATGGAATTTGTGTGACCTTCAAGCATATGAACCCTGCCTGTACCTAGTAGCAGGCTTGCGGTGAAAGGAAAACGGTCATGCTCTTGGCTTATAATTTATGAATATTGGGTTTGTATACCGGAATATCCCTTTACTGAGATCGAGTTTAGCTGAGAGCAATACCACTGTGTTAATCATTGTAGGCACCGGTGTTTATTTGTAGGTCTATCACTGATTGGACAACTACCTCCATATTCAACCATCATAATAATCATATAACGGATCTCGAATCCCGATACAGAGTTTTAGAGACAATGAGTACACCCCAAAACGAAACATCATTTTTAAAAACGATTTTCCATTGACAAAGGTATTAAATTTCTTAAAGGATAGATGAAATGCATTTTTCTCAAGAATGACAGATGATTACCTCTACGTATATTGTATATCGGAATCAATTGAGCATAAAATCGAGACAATATACACTTGCAATTGATAATTAAGACGATTTTAATTCACCCATTTTAACACTACCGCAATTTGTTCGGCGAATCCTTTTGAAAATGCTCACTGAGGCGTGACTGTGATAAGCGACAGGCGGGGCGAGTAGATAGCTACTCCGCCGGTGTCTCGTTAATCAATTAATGATGATTATCACTGCCGCTAAATGAATTTATGAGGTGTATTACATCGCCAAAAAGACATGTTTATGTAATAATTGTGTAATTGTCATCTGCGGAATTACTTAGTTGGATATCTAAACATTCGATATATGGGAAATTTAAGTTAGTTTATTGAAGGTTTCTTTGTGAAATTAACAATCACAATGTTGCGAAATTACGTTGAATTGTGACTATCGCCGAAACTCAAATTCCCCCACCTACGTCACAGAAGTCATCCCTTCACGGGTCACACCCCCGCAGACTTTCATTCTGGTCGCCGGGGCAAAATCAGGCGGTTTTTGAAAAAGCCGTATATAAGTAATTTATGGACCGATTTCAGAAATTTAAAATCGAGCAATTGTCAAATTGACATCCCATTTTAATGAATCCGATTTTGACCATATGTCGTTTCATCTATCCTTAAATGAATTTCATATAGTAAGAATAAGAGTGGTGATACAAATGCAATATATATTTATGTTAGGTAATTGCGTTTCTCCTTAATAAAACGCAATGTGTTTATCATTATATTAACCTAGATTAAGAAAAACAATGTAAAGTAAGAAAGTTGGTCGTCGATGATAGTATATGTGATGATAAAGAAAGATCAATATAATATAAAGAGGGGAACGACAAAACTATTTTGTAAATATCAATGTTAAAGCTCCTTGACATTACATATCACGGAAGCATGTTCACAGTGCAAATGCATTGTCTTCACTAAACGTCCAAAACTAAATGATAGCCTAGATCTTTTACAAACCAGAGTAATATTCTATTCAACAATCTAAAAGAAACATAAATCTTTTCACCATCATAAATGTGTCATTATTTCAAAACTTATTTGATACAACGGTGTCTAATGATTTATTTAATTAGCCAGTTTATAAGTAAACTAATCGTTAAACGTCCCGTTTCTCATTTTCTTTTCATATGGTGTCTGTGACGATGAAATACGAGAATTCATGCAATATATCATATACATGTATATCACAATGATTATGTATTATTAATAGATATATACGCCGTCGGTTTTAAACTAAATTTGCGGGTGTTGAATAGCAATGAATCCCGGAAATTTTACAAACGCAACTATTTATCGATATTGTAACATGACCGTTAGTTATCAGGCGTTTTGAAACGAACTCTCTTTTTGCGTACCTATCTCTGAGTGGAAAGGACTTTGCGACTGTTCCATTTTTGTAAGAGGTGTGGTCAGGTCAAAGCAAATGAAAATACTCGGCGTAATATGTACATTAGCAACAATTTACAAATAAGCTCAAACAGTGTCACTCAACTATGTTGGCTTCACAATATTCACGTATCCTTTTAGATGGCGATAAACATTTATCTACGACATCAACACAGTAAAATACCTAGGAACAAAAATCTTAAACTTGCCCTAACCCATTGTGACAATGACGCTAGCATTGTGACGTCAAAACGGTTGATCACTATGACGTCATGTCATGGCAACGGCATTCGTTAAACACAACCGCATGGAAGAAGGCGTCAAACTTGGACAAATCTTACTAGTTGAAAACATTTTAGTTAATTGAAATTAAATAATTTTGAGAGTTATTTGTTACCTATACTGCTATACACAAGTTAGAAAATGACAATGCCACCTGTCAAATTTGAGTAAGGGGCACATATTAAGAGAAATAGAAAAATATAATTTTGAGTCGGGCCAGATCTTGTGAACATGATGTATATGTTCGCGGTGATTCGCCCCAAGTAATTTGCGGGTATTCATTGTCATTCAACATAGGCAAATCAACCAATCAGAATCAAGGATACACCGAAATCATGTTACAATATATGAGTTTCAATGTCATAACTTATGTTTAAGAAAGTGTACCTAAATGTAAGCGAAAACGAGAGATATGCTGATATGTCTTTCTCACTGTCTTGTATAACATGGTCATTGACATTATTGTATATAAGTCGTTAAATTGAAGAAATAATCCATAACCCAGCTCTCCACCTAGGTAGGTGCCCTCATTTAGATGGTGACGTTGTAATCAAACGTCACAGTATTCTCCATGATGTCATCTTGACGAGGTGATATTTCCCCCCTAGGTTACGTAACACAGTCTATTACTCGCCATTGAAAACAACTTTAGCATAATAGTTATACGGTGTAACTGGTGCAGTAACGCTGCAAGTGTGATGTCACAATAGTTTGCAGTTGTGACGTCACACTGGTTCTACCGCCGTCAGAATGGTACATGACTCTTGGAAATCTTAGTTTCAGCATATTGTAAGCAATTTAGTTTGAATAATACTGGCAAGTATTTAAAAGAATACTTAACTTCCTTGAAAATAATAACAAAAATATTAAACTCGTGGATGATTTGGTATCAAACACTCTTTTAATACCAAATCTTAACTCGTTTAATAAGAAGAGTATTACATTGGGATAAGTTAGTATCCTCTATTTGAATCTCAGCAAGTTTTACCTCAAATGCGCTGTAGCATGTTTTTTTTTTGCATATTAAGTTTTCTCAAAAATGCATTTTATTATTAAATTTTAAACAATACATTGTTAAGTTAGAGGGTAATATACCCCATTTTTACTCAATCGTGGTGAGATCACTCATTAGATAACAATGAGTTGGTTACACACATCTGTGATACCACCGCGTGCTAGTCGCTTTTGGTTGACGTCACAATGTTTGCAGCTCGATTGCAAAAGCGGGTGACCTTTTTGCAAGTAAGCGTCACTAAAAACGATTTTCTTGCAATTCAGTGCTATTATATCATTGAGTAATCAATAAAATACTAAACCCTGTCCCGTTTGATAACATGTTTATGAAACTCGTGAATGGCATCGCTCGTTAAAATACCAAACCATCCACTCGTTTCATAAACATGTTATCAAACGGGACATCGTTTAGTATTCTATATTTATACGTCTCGGTAAGCCCTAACCATAGAAAACGGTTAAAATGGCTGCTCGAAGGGAAATGGGCTCGCATGGCTTAACCGAACCATGTACGTTGGTTTTAGAACTCTTTTATTGATTGATGAGTATTATGTAGCCATTGTTGACAGTTATTTACATTTTCGTTGGAGCACTTTTCTTCAGTAAGAATGGCGTGCTAAAGCGCCTTTTGTGCTAATGGAAGAGTCTATTAAGTAATGCTTGTCTTACTGATTAAAAGCACGAGGAATCCGCAGATGATCTTCATTTTCAGATGTGCGAATGTTCAGATTTACGGTCAACTTTCGATCCAGTTTCAAATAAACCCGTTTTGTTTAAAGTCGAAACGATCTTGTTTATATATACTTGTTCCTTCCTGTTAGTAATCTGGCTTATGTGAAAGTAAACACAAGTATGAACTAAACTCGGTTGGAGTTTGTCATTTAAAAACATTTTAAAAACAAAACACGACAGACAGTATTTGTAAAATAAAAATCTAGTGATTGTTTTACTATGAAGTATGTGGGATAAAAATATACGTTCAAATGAAATTATAATTCCATGTAAAGTTCATCCTTTCTCCTTTCTATCTACTTCATAATGTTATTTGTTCAAAACACGTTTAAGAATTATGTATGTATTATTGCATTATCGGTTATGTTTTATAACATAACATATTCTGTTCTAATGTTATACTGGACTTTATTTTAATCGTTCCTTATAAAATGAATTATTATCTATTTTAAACTATATTGATATGGTAACAACTAGGGGGCGTCTCTGAACGCGGCGTTTTTTTTCCGTGACACTGTTGAACTAATTTGATGTACAATTTCAACATTTGTACATTGACTTTTTCTTTGCAAAAGAAGACAATTTCTATCAGAATATTTTTCACAGATTGTATTTGATGAAAACAACATCAAACAGTCAAACAGCAACTGTTGAAGTCTTATCATACAAGCGAATTGTGAGTGATATAGAGTTGCATGATTCCAAATATCGATTTGAATATGTAATGGAGAATGCATGAGGAGCTGCATCCTCGGTTACCCATGGTTTTATATATGCTCCGTTACTCTCCACTATATCATCCATGGGAAACCATTTCAGGAGAATCTGTACTCAAATTACCCGCCCTTGGCCGGCGTGAGCCAATCAAACCGCTACGCAGTTTGAACCTGCGAGCCAATGACAATTCATATCACTTCGTTGCATAGCACAGGAGGTCATTTTGTTAGCCATCCGTCACCGGTTATCTCCCTTGACCATTTCCGTCTTATCGTATTGAGTATTTTCTTTGGTTCTTTCGTGCAATTTGATAAATGTTGTTGTATTTCACCAGGAAGACATTAAGTTCACTTGTGCATGTTTTGAATATATGAATAAGTAACGCTATACCGTATTTTTGATCAATTATTGAACATCAATAGCAAAAAGTTTTAAAAAGTTTAAAGATCTCGTTATCAAAATAATGGTGAGAAATGTTTTGGTTAAGCCATACGAGTCCATTTACTTACGAGCGGCCATTTAAGGTGTTCACATACAAATGACCGCTCGAAGGTAGTTTAAGTACTAGTGATCTGAATGATGTAGCGATACCTGACCACCCAGAGTAGATCTGTAAATATGGCAAATTGATGGAATGGTTAACCATCTTGCTGCCTGAAATCTTAAAATCGCATGAGATCTAAAAATGTACCACTGTCGAGTTAAACGTTACACCGTTTTCTTCGAACACAATAACTTTTTTTATATGAATATGGCTTATCTGATCGTGTAATCAGATGTTTAACTCTCTAACGAAACAATATATTGTATAAACTTTAATAATAAATGGCAACCTTGCGAAACAATGATATGCAAAAAACGTGTTTAAGCGCCCTTTAAAGCCGCTTTCGCGATTATTACAGCCGCAACGACTGGAACTAGCGAACCATTGTTGATACTGCATTGAAATTCAGTGTAGCAATGCACCCAAACCTTACTGTACGTAGAACAGTTCTCTAAAGGATGCACAGTTGTCGAGCCCCTGGCTTGATTCGAATCCCAAACCTCTTGATCCGAAGCCGCACGTGCTAGAAAAAGGGCTATCTCGCCACAATTTTCCGTGGGGAATACTTTGATCACATCATAGTGAGTATGTTTGTTTTAATTTTGGAAGAAATAAAATAATTTTGCGAAAATAGATACCATTTTGTTGAATCATTGGGCTCAACTGAACAGAGGAACTTCAAAGGCATTTACATGTAGATGTTGATGTAGATGTTGAATAATATAATGCCCTGTTTACATGGCGAACTTTGCACATATGCAATATTGCTTATGGTAGTAATATACAAAGGTGAGTAAAAATAAATTTACTATGCGTTCATAAGTGTTTAATTTCTGCATAAGCAATTGGCTTTCAACTCTTTTAATAGATGATTTGAAAGCATGGAATTACTCACATTACAGCAACCAATATTCACTTTCATTTATGCCATGCCTTGCCTTGTATGTATGTAGGTATGCTTGTATGTATGTATGCATGTAATCATGTATGCATGTATGTATGTAAGTATGTATGCATGTATGCATGTATGCATGTATGCATGTGTGCATGTATGTATGTATGTTTGCATGCATGTATGTATGTATGCATGAATGTATGCATGTATGTATGTATGTAATGTTTACACGAAGCAACAGACCATCAACGATACATATATCAGAATAAGGGAGACTGGGAGGTAACTGAATAATGTACAAACAAATGAGTAAAATGAAAAGGAAAAACAGATGCTATAAACCCTTAAAAATACATGTAGACATACACTCAACAAAGAAGCGTCACCACATGTTCAACAGTGTGAAAAAAACCGAAATATTGCTGCCGGGCAAAGGGACATGATTTGTGAAGAAGTTCCCCAAGTTTAATGCACAAAGTATACTACTTTTTGTTTTATGTCTGTTGAAGTACACTTCTGGTGCTGAAATTTTAGTTGGCCAGACTGTTCGGCATCTAACTTAAAGATTCACAACATGTAGAAATTAAATAAACAAAAGATGTTATCGACATGAATAACCTTCTTTGACTTCCATTTGTTGACGCATTTTTACTGAAGGACGTCATAAAACAAGCCCAAAAGACCTTTTATACTTTGCTATCTTATCTAGTTGAGGAGATTCAAAACGACGATTTCTTAAAACATGGGTTTCTCAGAAATATGAACAAATGATGTTTTGAAATTTCAAATCCAGTTCAGTTGGCCTTTGAAGACATGCTGCCTCTTTGCTTCAGTCACCTTTAACAAGCGGGGATTGAATCATCGTGTATTTTGTATGGTGATGTTTCTTTTGCGGTTGAGGGTATGTATAATATCAATGCTTTTTGACATTTTGTTATAACAAGATGTTTTTATTTCAATTTATTTTGCAAAAGAACACGTGACCTTTTCTTCCGAAATTTGACAATTTGAATATAATATTATATGAGTTCATAAGTTTGATTAACTGGAAATACAATGATTTTCCTACATTTTCAAAATAATACATTTAACGTTTATATGTTTAACTATTTCGTAACTTCAGAATGCACATTTACATTTCCTTGAATACACATATTCATGTTCTTTATATTTTACTTCACTGAATGTTTTTGCCCAAATCGCATTATTTTTAACATTTCAACAGAAAAACGCAAATGTGTGTAGACATATAACAACAGTATCGGCATGATCATGACTTGAGTGATTTGCCCAGCATGAAACGAATCAACTCGACATGCATAGGGCGTTGTAATCTACGACACCTACAAAATCTGTATAAAAACCAGCACAACCCGGTAATAGTCAGAACACTCAAACTGAGAACATGAAGATACTTGCTTGTTTGTTGGCTGTATTTGTCACAGGTAAGTAATACGTATAGCTTGTTGTTGGAATAGAGTGCTTTGTTGACAAACAAATGAGTTTGTCTTGACAGACTAGATTTAAGACAAGAGTGCCACAATAGCAGTATATCATGAGCGACTGATATACCATTATTCAGGCAGGAGTGTCGTACACATAGTATAATGCAGACACGAATGTAATATTTTCATTACTTAAGTCATGAAATTGAGAAAAATACAATATAAATAATCATTGACGAAACTTGGCATCTAGCAATGTTAATTCATGACGTCATGTCACGTTATCAAAGCGATAATTTGACCTTGGCCTATGAAAAATATGAACCCCAATTTGATTGCCCTTGTTTGACAAGTTTGTCTTTTCATTTTAAAGTTTTAGGATCATATGCGTGTACATTTGAATTATGTCACATAGAATATTAAAAGTCATTACATTTTAAGTGAGGCTTCTCATCTTTAAAGGCTATTCTTACATAAATGATAATCATCATCATCGTATACTTGTCTTTCGCCATGAGGTTCTTAAACTTGAACAGGAATTTGGGTCAGTGGAAAATATAGTTAGTCATTAAACTTCTATTCGCAAATGTGAACATAAATATCCCTATCACACGACCCGATTATCAGTAGTCTATCCGTATAAAACGAACACTATTAGCGGCCATTTTTGTGTGAACACCTTTTAATAATTCGAGGATGGGAAATGTATCCGGGTTGCTTAAAGGATAGATGAAATGACATATGGTCAAAATCGGATTCATTAAAATGGGATGTCAATTTGACAATTGCTCGATTTTAAATTTCTGAAATCGGTCCATAAGTTACTTATATACGGCTTTTTAAAAAACCGCCTTATTTGGCCCCGGCGACCAGAATGAAAGTCTGCGGGGGTGTGGCCCCGTATCAGGAGGAATTTGATTTTCGGCGATAGTCATAATTCAACGTAATTTTGCAACATTTTGGTTGTTAATTTCACAAAGAAATTTTCAATAAACCAACTTAAATTTGTTTAAAATGTTTAGATATCCATCTAGGTAATTCCGCAGATGACAATTACATAATTATTACATAAACATGTCTTTTTGGCGATGTAATACACCTCATAAATTCATTTAGCGGCAGTGATAATCATCATTAATTAATTAACGAGAGGCGGCGGAATAGCTGTCTAGCTGGCCCAGTCTGTCGCTTAAAATAGTCACGCCTCAGTGAGCATTTACAAAATGAATTGCCCTACTGATTGCGCTAGTGTTAAAATGGGCGAATTAAAATCGTTTTAATTATCAATTGCAAGTGTATATTGTCTCGATTTTCTGATCAATTGATTCCGATGTACAATATAGGTAGAGATAATCACCTGTCAATCTTGAGAAAATTTCATTTCATCAGATCTTTAACCGAACCATAACCATTCGTTTTAGAAGTCTACTTATTGATTGAGCAGGATTGTTTTACAATTGGTAACAGTCCTTTTCATTTTGTGAGATCTCTTTGTTTCCATTAGAAGACGTTCTTCGACCCCTTTAAGCATTTGATTAAGACTAATAACTAATATCGTCATGTTTAAACATCTTTATATCATTCAAATGTCCTTCATAGCATATCTGTACTGATTATTTATACATCTTTTTTTTGGCATTGTTTCTGGGATTATTCGATATTTGTATCATTGTTTTGCCTCATTGATTGCACTCTCATCGCATTTGATACATTTTAAACAAATATTTTAATGTTTTTGTTATTCATAATAAGTGTACCCCCTTTGGATACATACTGGGTTTGAAATAAACGACCATGTCAATACGGAAGTAATGAAACGATCTGGCCAGGAGTTGAAACTGAAGTATCTCCTAAATAACGTATGCAATTAAACTGATATTCTGATATATAAATTTCCTGCATTAATTATCCTAGAAATGATCATAATGAAGGTGTATATGCCTCCTGAGCTCGCCAAATGCTATCCACACGTCCCAAAGGACTAATATGGTCGTATCAATGCTTCGTTTTACAGACATAGACCATTATTGCAAAAGTTTTTACCGATAGACAACCTTGAGTCGAAACAATAGTGTGGTTTAGAAATGACACTGAATGCTACCTCCTTATCTAGCATATTAATAAGTTAATTAAGTTAGTAATAGTAACCATCCATGTTTTCCCTCCACTTCCAAAAATGAACAATTTGTCTGTCTGTCATGTGGCCAATTTCGAATGTAAATGAGCACACAAGTTAAAGTAAGTTACACGAACATATGACATTGCAGCGCTTTGAGCATATGACCTGTGGTTATGGCGCTATATAAATGGTCATATATTATTATACATTAATTTATTGTGTTGCTCTATTTGTCAAACAATGTAATTTATATCTAATGTGTATACTATTGTGTATTGTAACGTTAGTATGCATCTTTGTGTCGGGACAGCTTTCGCGTTGCCTTAATGAAATCAAAATCAGGATATTTCGTCTGTTCTACGAGGCGAAAGCTGCTTACACGACCAGGGTAATGACGTACCCTTGTTGATACAAATACCAACATGAAGCAAGATTACTCGTTGCTAACAAGCATAATGTTGAAGCTAGTCACATACTTGCTCAATATGCTTGTTATTTGATGTTTGTGGCTGTTGTCAAGGGTAGCAGAGCACATCAGAGTCGCACAATACCATCTCCATGGCCAATATGTTTGTATTCCTTGCTAAGCATAACTAACAGTTGTGTGTTCAGCCTGCTTTCTTTCAAGCACTGATGCGTGTGGCTGTTGTCACAGCAAACGCAGCAGTCACCACCGAGTCACACAATATCAATACCAACCTTTGCCCATATGCATGTATTGCTTGCAAAGCATAACTAACATGACTAACAATTCTGTTTCAGTATGCTTGCTTTCAAGCACTGACGCTTGCGGCTGTTGCTGCAGTCACGGAAAGCACAGCAGTCACCACAGTCGTCACGCCATCCCGATGCCAATCCCCTGGCCCATGGGGGGCAGTAGTGGAGGAAGTCACAGCCACACAAACCATATCCCAATCGTCCTCTCCACAGGAGGAAAATAATCACATCCACGTAAGTCGCAGGAATGTCATTATTGAAATAACACAGCAATAATGATCGTGCTTTCCAAACATGTTCAAATTTGGAAAGGTAGGACAGTTTCCCTCTAAAATTGCGGAGAAAATGTGATTCTGTCAAAGTTTACAAGTGTTCATAAACTATTGAACTGGATAACGATCAAACCCGATTAGAGATTCTGCTGTCTAATAATGTGATTAAATGTCTCTTTTATTATGTTTCAGACTGGGCGTTGGTTTTCAATGTATGCCTGATAATATTTCAACGGTCTATATTGTAATTGAATTAAATAAAATCCTTGCCAAAAATATGTTGTTCATTTTTAAATTCTGCTGAACCCTTAGTGCCTACAATAAACTAGCAGGGAGTGGATATACACTGACGGGCAAAAGAAAGTATATCACTCAGTTGTATTTATCATACATGTTGTATGTATAATTTCAAAGTCAAATATCTCGAGTTTTCGACGTCGTATTGGGAAATTAGTCCAAAACATTAAATCAGTCAGAGAATACGTTATAATTTTAAAAAATTCAAATTCAAAATTGAAATTTTGAAATTCCCCCAAATTAATTTTGATAAAACACAACTGTTCGTCGACATATAACACATACTCTGTGTGAAAATCAAGAAATGTGCATCGTCCTGCACACATTTGCAACATTTTGAACATGGTAGGGGTCGTGTTGGTGAAAATTTCATTTCTTACCGCTGTCTACTTTAAATAATGATATTTTAACGTATATATATATATACGTTAAAATATCATTATTTAAAGTAGACAGCGGTAGACAGCGGTAAGAAATGATATATACATATATATATATATATATATATATATATATATATATATATAAATATGTATATATATATATATATATATATATATATATATATATATTAACATTCACCAATTAAATCATTCAAACTAATGCCGACAGGTGTTATAGTATTGTGCCATAATCAAATGCATCTCATTTCTTTAAAATATTGAATTAATCGAAAACAAGTGAGTATTATACTTTCTTTTGCCCGTCAGTTTAGATATCAAGAGCAGGTGTTCTAGTCCAGAGCCTAGTCCATACACCACATCATTTTTTAAGTAAAAAGGGCGAAACTATGATATCACAAACGGATTACTAGCACCATTGTTGATATACTGTATTTTGCAATGAAACTCTGCACATACAATGATATGAGTCAAGTACATAATATCTTACAATCGATTAGCAGGAAATAATTGAATGGTTTGAGGTTACATCTCTTCATTTCCTCAAATCAACCAGTCAGCGATCCATATGTCAGTGAATAAGGGTAACAGGGGTCAGGCCCTAAAACATGGAAAATAGTTGAGTATCCTCTATGTAGATAAAGCCGACGACTCATCCAGAGCATCATCAGGGTTCTGTTCCATAACAGCGAGCATTCAAAATCGCTCATTGATCACTCAATGTAGCGCTCAATGTAGCACATTCTCTCCTGAACGACGAGGTTTGCTCGCTTTGCTACTTTACGCTACATTGAACAATCGCATTCAAGAGAGGTTTAAACCTCTCTTGAACATGGCCCTGGTTAGCCAACTATATATGACGTCATAAAAGTCAGAGGAGGGAAGCCAACGTTAATCACAAATAACGAAACCCTAACATCATTTCATCAACACAAAGTACTATTTCATTAATGATTGTACAAATGACACTTTATTCCATCTTCAAAAGCATGTGTCGGATTTTGAATCGGAATTACACACACGGAATGACAGTTTTTTATTCACTATAAATGACCAATATTACAATGTAATTTAACATATATTTATTACTGTTTGCAGGTAGACCATTGAACAGTCATATAGATTGACGAAGCACTCGTAAAATAATATATTGAACTTTTCAAAGTACATAGATCTCTTCTCTATATGACAGAAATAACTACTAATCGGACAATATTGGTTTTGGTGAAAACCATGACAATGAATTAATCGTTTTTACTGATTCTTCAGAGGTAGTTCAAGCAATACACTAATGTATACATGGACAATACTCGTTTTATATTATATGTATATTGATACAGAGGTGACTGAATTCTACATAAACTGTGATATTGACTGGCTTCCTGCCCATGTAGGTCTGTCTGGACAAGAGCAAGTTGATCATCTTGCTAATTACCACTAACAGTGACTTAAAATGACACTGTGGAAATTGCCCACTGCAAATATACATCTATTTCTTTATACATAAGCACAACCGTTCACACTATATTATTTCCTATTTTGTTTCTGTCTATCCAACACAAATTATTATTTAAGGCTCAATTAATTTGCAAATATTTGCCGGGAAGAAGTTACAATTTCTCTGTTAGTTATTTTCTGTAAGGCATACTTTAGACATGTTGTTGGTTGTCCTTTTGATGTAAATGTCAGTGATGAGCTTTTAATACTAATAACATTTGTAAATGCCATCAACTGAGTATGAGTAAAGCATAATGACACTATGATAACAATTTCAAATTAAAACTAATTAGGATAATTATTTTGGTCTCAGTAAATAATATAAAAACTTCGTAAAATAGATGAATGAATATATACCATTTTTGTCAAACCAATATTATACATGCAATGTTGGATAATAACGCCATAACACGCTGAATAGTATTAATGTTCTTTCTTTGTGTCCCTTAGATAAAGTAATAATAATCAATGAATAGAGCAACACTTAATTATATTACACCATGTAAAATTGAAGACCAAACATTCTAAACTTCCATCTTATGAATGTACTCCAAACTTGTTTTGGGGATTTGTTGAAAATGATTGAAGACAGCATTACTATACTTGTAAAAATGGCACACCTGTAAAATAAAATGGATGGCAACTTATTTTGTATTGTATGCACAGCTTTTCAAGGCTATAGATCTTTCCCATTTAACAAGTGAATGCTGATTGATATATTAACAAAGTATATAAACTTGAAATTTAGGTGAAGCCTGGGTAACTGCAAGCATTGTATTGACAAGTATTTTTTGCTGATGATTCTTGTATCCTTCTGTACCTGTAGTCATTTTAGTATCTTTGTGTGAATCAGTGTTTCCAAATTAGAGCTGGAATCTGCCCTTTCTCAACTGTGGTGTCACTCTCATAAGTACTCCCTTTGAAGGTAACACCATATTTAGTCACCCTTCGTTTACCTTCACAGCCCATTATATTTTTACTGGAAGAAAGCTTAACATGGATGGTGTAAGTGCGTCCTGCTTTAACGGAGACTGGTGCGGGAAACATGACGTCATTCACGTTGATGCTCGGTGTCCAGGTGTTCTGTACAATGTGAGATATGAGATTCCCCTTGTCATCTCGAAGGCGGATAACAAGTTTGATTGTTTTCTTTGCGTCCGATCCATAAAGTTGACATCCAAGCAGAGTGATTGGCCTGTCTGTGGAAAATGATATCGCATGAGGTCCGCCTCGACAAATTTCTTTTTTTCTTGATTGAAACCTGTATACGTAGTATTTACCGTCATTGGAAGGATGTATTGTAACATCAGTTTTGAAAGGACTGATATCAATTTGGGCATTCACCTTTCTGTCCATAATATTCACTCTCTCTTCCAGAGTTAGCATTCCAGAAGGTCCAACCACGTTAGTCAGGAACTTGTGAGACAAACTAGTAAACCGGATCTCGTACATCAGCTTGCCCAGGATCTTCCTCATGTTCTCGTGGCTTGGACTCAGGTATTGCCTCTCACATTCTGCTTTGGTCCAGGATAACACAGCTTCAAACACTTCTTCTTCTTTCAGATTCAGATTTGTTGATTTCAGGAATGCCCCAAAGCAACTCTTACAGAGTTCAAGAAACCCTGATTATTTGATTACCCTAGAGCTTGATGAAAGCAACATCTCCAAAGCTACCTCTTTCACATCTGTCTCTCCATATCCTTGACCCTTCTCTAGCATTTCACACAGGTTTTCCTCACAGAGTGATTTCTTAAGAAAGGATCCGGCCCGTGTAAACAGTTTCGAGATATCATATTTACGAGCCGAATGCAAAAGACCTGTCACATTATCCGAGTCGATAGTGACATCATCAGTATAGAGGATCCTTAAATAACAAAAGTACACTAAGGTACATGTAGTTACATTTGTTTAATCTTCATTTTCATATGTGAAATCTTGCTCATTCCAAACAGTTTTAAGAAAATACTGATTCTGATTTTTCCGTGGGGAATACTTTGATCACATCATAGCGTGTGTGTTTGTTTTAATGTTGGAAGAATAAAATAATTTTGCGAAAATAGATTTTAAACATACCATTTTGTTGAACCATTGGGCTCAACTGAACAGAGGAACTTCAAAGGCATTTACATGTAGATGTTGATGTAGATGTTGGATAATATAATGCCCTGTTTACATGGCGAACTTTGCACATATGCAATATTGCTTATGGTAGTAATATACACACGTGAGTAAAAATAAATGTACTATGCGTTCATAAGTGTTTAATTTCTGCATAGGCAATTGGCTTTCAACTCTTTTAATAGATGATTTGAAAGCATGGAATTACTCACATTACAGCAACCAGTATTCACTTTCATTTATGCCATGCCTTGCCTTGTATGTATGTAGGTATGCTTGTATGTATGTATGCATGTAATCATGTATGCATGTATGTATGTAAGTATGTATGCATGTATGCATGTATGCATGTATGCATGTATGCATGTATGCATGTGTGCATGTATGTATGTATGTTTGCATGCATGTATGTATGTATGCATGAATGTATGCATGTATGTATGTAATGTTTACACGAAGCAACAGACCATCAACGATACATATATCAGAATAAGGGAGACTGGGAGGTAACTGAATAATGTACAAACAAATGAGTAAAATGAAAAGGAAAAACAGACGCTATAAACCCTTAAAACTACATGTAGACATACACTCAACAAAGAAGCGTCACCACATGTTCAACAGTGTGAAAAAACCGAAATATTGCATTTTAATTTATGTATTTCTGTTGCTCAATAAGGTAAAAGTTGTGTCTTATAGACTCTAGTAGGCAATGTTTTTATTATATGTGTAGCGTAAAGCTGTGTATATATAGTTTATTGCAACAACATGACATAGTAATAAATTATTATCATTATAATTATCATAAAATAATGTGAACACTTTTTCAACATAAGACTGTAATATTACCCAATAACTTAGAAGGGTATCCGGATAAGAAATTCTGTCCGGATTCCAGTATTCTTAGAAACATACTTTCCGGAAATATTTCCAGGAGAAGACACACGGATCTGGGATATGGAAAAGTATAATCTCCGGATTCCAGTATTCTTAGAAACATACTTTCCGGAAAAATTTCCGGGAGAATATGGGCGGATCTAGTATATGGGAGAGAATATTTTTCCGGATTCCCGGATACCAAATGGGTAAGGATACGGGAGAATCCGGCAGGTATCCGGTAATTGGATTCCACTGGTTTTGGTCCTGTGTATGTATGCATGAATGTATGTAAGTATGTATGTATGTATGTATGTATGCATGCATATATGTATGCATGTATGCATGTATGTTTGCATGCATGTATGTATGTATGTATGCATGAATGTATGCATGCATGTATGTATGTAATGTTTACACGAAGCAACAGACCATCAACGATACATATATCAGAATAAGGGAGACTGGGAGGTAATTGAATAATGTACAAACAAATGAGTCAGTCTGATTAAAATCGACCTTGTTCCGAGGAATAAAATTTGCAAAATAATATATCTGCCGGGATACGAACAGGTTCTGTAGATTCCTCGCCACAAGGTCTGTGAACATCCCGTATAGGCGTGTGTTCCGAACCAGTTTAGCGCAGCCAAAGCCCAGTCAAATAGCTGACCAATCACATCATAGTATTTAAACGGTCGCTGTTTTGAAAGCATTCGGAACAGACAAAAGGTAAGCTGTTTGGAGTTATCTGCCCCTAGCTTCTCGCACCGAAAGCATTTGTTGGGCATCTTTTGATTGGTTACCTGAATTGCGCTCGAACACGCGAGTGTACGGGCTGTTTTCAGACGGTTTGGCGTGGAACCTACGACTGATATGAGTTCGTATCCCAGTAGATGCACTATTTTGCAATTTTTATTCCACGGAAAACCGTCGATTTTAATCAGACTGACAAATGAGTAAAATGAAAAGGAAAAACAGACGCTATAAACCCTTAAAACTACATGTTGACATACACTAAACAAAGAAGCGTCACCGCATGTTCAACTGTGTGAAAAAAAAAGTTTAATGCACAAAGTATACTACTTTTTGTTTTATGTCTGTTGAAGTACACTTCTGGTGCTGAAATTTTAGTTGGCCAGACTGTTCGGCATCTAACTTAAAGATTCACAACATGTAGAAATTAGATAAACAAAAGATGTTATCGACATGAATAACCTTCTTTGACTTCCATTTGTTGACGCATTTTTACTGAAGGACGTCATAAAACAAGCCCAAAAGACCTTTTATACTATGCTATCTTATCTAGTTGAGGAGATTCAAAACGACGATTTCTTAAAACATGGGTTTCTCAGAAATATGAACAATTGATGTTTTGAAATTTCAAATCCAGTTCAGTTGGCCTTTGAAGACATGCTGCCTTTTTGCTTCAGTCGCCTTTAACAAGCGGGGATTGAATTATCGTGTATTTTGTATGGTGACGTTTCTTTTGCGGTTGAGGGTGTGTATAATATCAATGTTTTTTTTACATTATGTTATAACAAGATGTTTTTATTTCAATTTATTTTGCAAAAGAACACGTGACCTTTTTCTCCGAAATTTGACAATTTGAATTTAATATCATATGAGCTCATAAGTTTGATTAACTGGAAATACAATGATTTTCCTACATTTTCAAAGTAATACATTAACGTTTATATGTTTAACTATTTCGTAACTTCACAATGCACATTTACATTTCCTTGAAGACACATATTCATGTTCTTTATATTTTACTTCACTAAATGTTTTTGCCCCAATCGCATTATTTTTAACATTTCAACAGAAAAACGCAAATGTGTGTAGACATATAACAACAGTATCGGCATGATCATGACGACTTGAGTGATTTGCCCAGCATGAAACGAATCAACTCGACATGCATAGGGCGTTGTAATCTACGACACCTACACAATCTGTATAAAAAACCAGCACAACCCGGTAATAGTCAGAACACGCAAACTGAGAACATGAAGATACTTGCTTGTTTGTTGGCTGTATTTGTCACAGGTAAGTAATACGTATAGCTTGTTGTTGGAATAGAGTGCTTTGTTGACAAACAAATGAGTTTGTCTTGACATACTAGATTTAAGACAAGAGTGCCACAATAGCAGTATATCATGAGCGACTGATATACCGATATTCAGGCACGAGTGTCCTACATATAGTACAATGCAGACACGAATGTAATATTTTCATTACTTAAGTCATGAAATTGAGAAAAATACAATATAAATAATCATTGACGAAACTTGACATCTAGCAATGTTAATTCATGACGTCATGTCACCATATCAAAGCGATAATTTGACCTTGGCCTATGAAAAATATGAACCCCAATTTGATTGCCCTTGTTTGACAAGTTTGTCTTTTCATTTTAAAGTTTTAGGATCATATGCGTGTACATTTGAATTATGTCACATAGAATATTAAAAGTCATTACATTTTAAGTGAGGCTTCTCATCTTTAAAGGCTATTCTTACATAAATGATAATCATCATCATCGTATACCTGTCTTTCGCCATGAGGTTCTTAAACTTGAACAGGAATTTGGGTCAGTGGAAAATATAGTTAGTCATTAAACTTCTATTCGCAAATGTGAACATAAATATCCCTATCACACGACCCGATTATCAGTAGTCTATCCGTATAAAACGAACACCATTAGCGGCCATTTCTGTGCGAACACCTTTTAATAATTCGAGGATGGGAAATGTATCCGCGTTGCTTAAGCGAACCATATTAACTATTCGTTTTAGAAGTCTACTTATTGATTGAGCAGGATTGTTTTGCAATTGGTAATTATAACAGTCCTTTTCATTTTGTGAGATCTCTTTGTTTCCATTAGAAGACGTGCTTCGACCCCTTTAAGCACTTGATTAAGACTAATAGCTAATATCGTCATGTTTAAACATCTTTATATCATTCAAATGTCCTTCATAGCATATCTGTACTGATTATTTATACATCTTTTGTTGGCATTGTTTCTGGGATTATTCGATATTTGTATCATTGTTTTGTCTCATTGATTGCACTCTCATCGCATTTGATACATTTTAAACAAATATTTTAATGTTTTTGTTATTCATAATAAGTGTACCCCCTTTGGACACATACTGGGTTTGAAATAAACGACCATGTCAATACGGAAGTAATGAAACGATCTGGCCAGAAGTTGAAACTGAAGTATCTCTTAAATAACGTATGCAATTAAACTGATATTCTGATATATAAATTTCCTGCATTAATTATCCTAGAAATGGTCATAATGAAGGTGTATATGCCCCCCGAGCTCGCCAAATGCTATCCACACGTCCCAAAGGACTAATATGGTCGCATCAATGCTTCGTTTTACAGACATAGACCATTATTGCAAAAGGTATTACCGAAAGACAACCTTGAGTCGAAACTATAGTATGGTTTAGAAATGACACTGAATGCTACCTCCTTATCTAGCATATTAATAAGTTAATTAAGTTAGTAATAGTAACCATTCATGTTTTCCCTCCACTTCCAATAATGAACAATTTGTCTGTCTGTCATGTGGCCAATTTGAAATGTATATGAGCGCACAAAAGGGGATTACAAGATTACAAGTACTTTGTTACAAGAAACGGACGGAATGGCCCGTTGAGATAAGTTACAAGTTAAAGTAAGTTTCACGAACATATGACATTGCAACCCTTTTAGCATACGACCTGTAGTTATGGCGCTATATAAATGGTCATATATTATTATACATTAATTTATTGTGTTGCTCTATTTGTCAAACAATGTAATTTATATCTAATGTGTATACTGTTGTGTATTGTAACGTTAGTATGCATCTTTGCGTCGGGACAGCTTTCGCGTTGCCTTAATAAAATCAAAATCAGGATATTTCGTCTGTTCTACGAGGCGAAAGCTGCTTACACGACCAGGGTAATGACGTACCCTTGTTGATACAAATACCAATATGAAGCAAGATTACTCGTTGCTAACAAGCATAATGTTGAAGCTAGTCACATACTTGCTCAATATGCTTGTTATTTGATGTGTGTGGCTGTTGTCAAGGGTAGCAGAGCACATCAGAGTCGCACAATACCATCTCCATGGCCAATATGTCTGTATTCCTTGCTAAGCATAACTAACAGTTGTGTGTTCAGCCTGCTTTCTTTCAATCACTGATGCGTGTGGCTGTTGTCACAGCAAACGCAGCAGTCACCACAGAGTCACACAATATCAATACCAACCTTGCCCATATGCATGTATTGCTTGCAAAGCATAACTAACATGACTAACAATTCTGTTTCAGTATGCTTGCTTTCAAGCACTGACGCGTGCGGCTGTTGCTGCAGTCACGGAAAGCACAGCAGTCACCACAGTCGTCATGCCATCCCGATGCCAATCCCCTGGCCCATGGGGGGCAGTAGTGGAGGAAGTCACAGCCACACAAACCATATTCCAATCGTCCTCTCCACAGGAGGAAAATAATCACATCCACAAAAGTCGCAGGAATGTCATTATTGAAATAACACAGCAATAACGATCGTGCTTTCCAAACATGTTCAAAGTTGGAAAGGTTGGACAGTTTTCTCTCTAAAATTGCGGAGAAAAGGTGATTCTGTCAAAGTTTACTAGTGTTCATAAACTATTGAACTGGTTAACGATCTAACCCGATTAGAGATTATGCTGTCTAATAATGTGATTAAATGTCTCTTTTATTATGTTTCAGACTTGGCGTTGGTTTTCAATGTAAGCCTGATGATATTTCAACGGTCTATATTGTAATTGAATTAAATAAAATCCTTGCCAAAAACATGTTGTTCATTTTTAAATTCTGCTGAACCCTTAGTGCCTACAACAAACTAGCAGGGAGTGGATATACACTGACGGGCAAAAGAAAGTATATCACTCAGTTGTATTTATCATACATGTTGTATGTATAATTTCAAAGTCAAATATCTCGAGTGTTCGACGTCGTATTGGGAAATTAGTCCAAAACATTAAATCAGTCAGAGAATACCTTATAATTTTTAAAAATTCAAATTCAAAATTTAAATTTTGAAATTCCCCCAAATTAATTTTGATAAAACACAACTGTTCGTCGACATATATCACATACTCTGTGTGAAAATCAATAAATGTGCATCGTCCTGCACACATTTGCAACATTTTGAACATGGTAGGGGTAGTGTTGGTGTAAATTTCATTTCTTACCGCTGTCTACTTTAAATAATGATATTTTAACGTATATATATATATATATATATATATATATATATATATATATATATACACACATATATATATATATATATATATATATATATATATATATATATATATATACGTTAAAATATCATTATTTAAAGTAGACAACGGTAAGAAATGATATATATATATATATATATATATTAACAGTCACCAATTAAATCATTCAAACTAATGCCGACAGGTGTTATAGTATTGTGCCATAATCAAATGCATCTCATTTCTTTAAAATATTGAATTAATCGAAAACAAGTGAGTGTTATAGTTTCTTTTGCCCATCAGTTTAGATATCAAGAGCAGGTGTTCTAGTCCAGAGCCTAGTCCATACACCACATCATTTTTTAAGTAAAAAGGGCGAAACTATGATATCACAAAAGGATTACTAGCACCATTGTTGATATACTGTATTTTGCAATGAAACTCTGCACATACAATGATGAGTCAATTACATCATATCTTACAATCGATTAGCAGGAAATAATTGAATGGTTTGAGGTTACATCTCTTCATTTCCTCAAATCAACAAGTGAGCAATCCATATGTCAGTGAATAAGGGTAACAGTAAACAGAAAGTAAACACAAGTATGAACTAAACTCGGTTGGAGTTTGTCATTTAAAAACATTTAAAAACAAAACACGACAGATAGTATTTGTAAAACGAAAATCTAGTGATTGTTTTACTATGAAGTATGTGGGATAAAAATATACGTTCAAATAAAATTAAATTATAATTCCATGTAAAGTTCATCCTTTCTCCTTTCTATCTACTTCATAATGTTATTTGTTCAAAACACGTTTAAGAATTATGTATGTATTATTGCATTATCGGTTATGTTTTATAACATAACATCTTCTGTTCTAATGTTATACTGGACTTTATTTTAATCGTTCCTTATAAAATGAATTATTATCTTTTTTAAACTATATTGATATGGTAACAACTAGGGGGCGTCTCTGAACGCGGCGTTTTTTTTCCGTGACACTGTTGAACTAATTTGATGTACAATTTCAACATTTGTACATTGACATTTTCTTTGCAAAAGAAGACAATTTCTATCAGAATATTTTTCACAGATTGTATTTGATGAAAACAACATCAAACAGTCAAACAGCAACTGTTGAAGTCTTATCATACAAGCGAATTGTGAGTGATATAGAGTTGCATGATTCCAAATATCGATTTGAATATGTAATGGAGAATGCATGAGGAGCTGCATCCTCGGTTACCCATGGTTTTATATATGCTCCGTTACTCTCCACTATATCATCCATGGGAAACCTTATCAGGAGAATCTGTACTCAAATTACCCGCCCTTGGCCGGCGTGAGCCAATCAAACCGCTACGCAGCTTGAACCTGCGAGCCAATGACAATTCATATCACTTCGTTGCATAGCACAGGAGGTCATTTTGTTAGCCATCCGTCACCGGTTATCTCCCTTGACCATTTCCGTCTTAACGTATTGAGTATTTTCTTTGGTTCTTTCGCGCAATTTGATAAATGTTGTTGTATTTCACAAGGAAGACATTAAGTTCACTTGTGCATGTTTTGAATATA
Organism: Gibbula magus; assembly: GCA_936450465.1. Taxonomy (NCBI): domain Eukaryota; kingdom Metazoa; phylum Mollusca; class Gastropoda; order Trochida; family Trochidae; genus Gibbula; species Gibbula magus. The sequence goes on along the minus strand of OW388305.1, from coordinate 28,350,726 downwards.
TGAATAAGTAACGCTATACCGTATTTATGATCAATTATTGAACATCAATAGCAAAAAGTTTTAAAAAGTTTAAAGATCTCGTTATCAAAATAATGGTGAGAAATGTTTTGGTTAAGCCATACGAGTCCATTTACTTACGAGCGGCCATTTAAGGTGTTCACATACAAATGACCGCTCGAAGGTAGTTCAAGTACTAGTGATCTGAATGATGTAGCGATACCTGACCACCCAGAGTAGATCTGTAAATATGGCAAATTGATGGAATGGTTAACCATCTTGCTGCCTGAAATCTTAAAATCGCATGAGATCTAAAAATGTACCATTGTTGAGTTAAACGTTCCACCGTTTTCTTCGAATACAATAACTGTTTTATATGAATACGGCTTATCTGATCGTGTAATCAGATGTTTAACTCTCTAACATAACAATATATTGTATAAACTTTAATAATAAATGGCAACCTTGCGAAACAATGATATGCAAAAAACGTGCTTCAGCGCCTTTTAAAGCCGCTTTCGCGATTATTAAAGCCGCAATGACTGGAACTAGCGAACCATTGTTGATACTGCATTGAAATTCAGTGTAGCAATGCACCCAAACCTTACTGTACGTAGAACATTTCTCTACAGGATACAAAGTTGTCGAGCCTCTGGCGGGATTCGAATCCCGAACTTCTTGATCCGAAGCCGCACGTGCTAGAAAAAGATCTATCTCGCCCCAATTTTATCGTGGGGAATACTTTGATCACATCATAGTGAGTATGTTTTTTTTAATTTTGGAAGAATAAAATAATTTTGCTAAAATAGATACCATTTTGTTGAATCATTGGGCTCAACTGAACAGGGGAACTTCAAAGGCATTTACATGTAGATGTTGATGTAGATGTTGGATAATATAATGCCCTGTTTACATGGCGAACTTTGCACATATGCAATATTGCTTATGGTAGTAATATACACACGTGAGTAAAAATAGATTTACTATGCGTTCATACGTGTTTAATTTTTGCATAAGCAATTGGCTTTCAACTCTTTTGATAGATGATTTAAAAAGCATGGAATAACTCACATTACAGCAACAAATATTCACTTTCATTTATGCCATGCCTTGCCTTGTATGTATGTAGGTATGCTTGTATGTACGTATGCATGTAATCATGTATGCATGTATGTATGTAAGTATGTATGTATGTATGTATGTATGCATGTATGCACGAATGTATATATGCATGTATGTATGCATGAATGGATGTATGCATATATGCATGTATTCATGTATGCATGTATGTATGCATGAATGTATGCATGTATGTATGTATGCATGAATGTATGTAAGTATGTATGCATGTATGCACGAATGTATATATGCATGTATGTATGCATGAATGGATGTATGCATATATGCATGTATTCATGTATGCATGTATGTATGTATGTATGCATGAATGTATGCATGTATGTATGTATGCATGAATGTATGTAAGTATGTATGCATGTATGCATGTATGCATGTATGCATGTATGTATGTATGTATGTTTGCATTCATGTATGTATGTATGTATGCATGAATGTATGCATGCATGTATGTATGTAATGTTTACACGAAGCAACAGACCATCAACGATATATATATCTGAATAAGGGAGACTGGGAGGTAATTGAATAATGTACAAACAAATGAGTAAAATGAAAAGGAAAAACAGACGCTATAAACCCTTAAAGGTTAGATGAAATGACATATGGTTAAATTCGTATTCGTTGAATAGGGGTTTTAATTTGACAATTGCTCGATTTTAAATTTCTAAAATCGACCCATAAATTACTTAAATACGGCTTTTTAAAAAAGTGCCAAATTAAGCCCCGGAGACCAAAATGGAAGTGGGCGGGGTGGTCACTGAAGCGTATCGATGCTGTGACGTACGTGGAGGAGCCTCATTATGGCCGCTAATCATAATTTTCACAAGTTTTAAACTGCTCATTTAAGACAGAAAAAAACAACCCCAATTTTCGATAAACGGATTACTTGACTATTCAACTAGCGATTTCATATGGTTACAACAACTGGGGCGTGCTTAATTGGAGTGCATTCGGCGCTTTTGTATAGTATGTTTGTAGCAATTAATCGCGGAACTAGAAGGAAAGATATGACAGTTCAAGTGACACTGAAACAAGAAGACTCTCGCGGGAATCGGGTGAAGAGAGATTAAGTAACATCAATTGATCAAAATATGTTGAATAATCGGCATGTTAATTTTGTTTTGTATTTATTAATAAATAAATATATATGGTAGTTATAATTCCATATACCCTGAACGATTGACTGTTCAAACAAGCGAGACAACATTGCAGATTTATAAATAACATTCAGTATTTAATATAAAAGATTAATGTATTTTAAGTTTGTCAATTAAAATATTCTATATATAATGATGTAATGCAATGCAAACCATTTTCACTTCACTTTCATGAATGAATAAATGAACTGGATTGGTCAACAAGCTCAATGAAATTTACATGAAGATTGCTCTATTGTACACGCTAAACATATACATTATGAATACACAGTTTGATATAGACAACGAACATTATCGAATTAAAGAATTACGTTACCAGTAGCATCTTAAATAAAAACGAAATGGTTAAAAATATTGTCTGATAGCCTGTATGTGTCACTTCAGCACACCAACACACAATTCTCAGGTTAGCGGACCATATAGACCAGACAGGTGTTTGTTGTTTCACTTCCAGATCAAAGGGGAGAATTGTTGTTACAGTATATTAGTTTACGCAATTAAGAAGCTGAGTATGTGAGAAAGAAGGAGTGTAATTATGTTTGTACAGATAACACGTTTACTGGACCGATTCAATTATATAACAAATGGCATGTCCGGGACCGGCATGTCATATATGTTTATTGCCTACGTCCTGTCTTGGTGACACACAATACACTTAACCTGACATTCAGTCTAGAAATTGTCAGCCAATGAACATATCTCTATCAAGTTATCCAATAGCAGCTTATTTATTCGAGTACAAAAGAGCAGAAAGAGGTATAAAGTGCTGGGCTTTTAAAGTAAAATGTTTACTATTCAACTATGGTTTCGTTGATGTGTGGCTCCATCAAGGTGTATGTTATGTAGACATGTTCCTTCACGAGTTTTTACAACGTTGCAAGGATATATATATGCAACAGTGGCACGATAGGGTTATTAAAATCTCAAAGTTAGATTTTTTCTGCCATGTAAAAGATGCTTTTTGCACCGAATTATATACATCTTGTGTTATAACTGCAGATTATAGAAGGGCTCTGTCAAGTCTAAGATGCTCCGGCCATAACCTCCTGATAGAAAAAGGCAGAATGCTACATATTGAACGAGCCCAAAGATTGTGTCCTTTATGTGTAATCCCATATGTTGAAAACGAGTATCATTTTTGTCTACAGTGTCCATTTTATGACAGTTTAAGAAAGCATACCCTACCACCGTATTATTGTATTAATCCAACGAAACAAAAACTTGTACAACTATTTTTTAATAGTAGAAATCCTTTTATACTCAATTGTTTGGCAAAGTACGTATTTTTAGCAAGTAAGAAAAGGCGCTTGTTCTTGAAAATGTAATACTCTGCGCTATGTTATGCTTTATCTTATATGACATGTACATGTGAAGTGGGCCGGTGGCCTGTTTACTGAATAAACCACATCCAATAAAAACTCTTGTTCAAATAACGTACCAATGAAATTATTTTAGTGTAAAATCATCATAACTATTTGGTTTTCTATCTTTGTCATTTGAGAAAAGACTTTTGCTGAAAGAGGTTTATTATTTGACCATCTTCTGTTTCAAGGTACTGTCATTGATGGAATTATAGGATTACAATTTGTGTCTAATGTGCGTTTGGATATTCATATTGTCCTTTTGGATACGTTCATAAGGTAACTTTCTTACATTAATTGACACTCTTGATGAAATGTCAATTTAATACGATGTTTATTTGATTATATTTGATTAACCACACATTTTATTGAAAACATTATTTTATTATCTATTAGATTCTGAATGTTTTAATGTGTCAATAAGTGATAACTAAATCGTAAAATGAAACATTTGGATACGGTGTTTTCGTAGGTGGATTCGTAGATGTATTATTATCGTTACTAATGAAATTATTTTGATGTTTTAAACTATGTGGTGAGTTACTTTGATTGTTGTAATGTACAGTTAGTACATTAGGTTGTCGGTTGATTAACGACGTTTAAAAACAGGATGTTGTGTAGTGCTTTTATTGTCGATGGCTTACAATAGGGCCTACTTCGCCGGCGTGCTTATCCCACCTTTTTTTGTTTTACACAAACATTAATATTCTCTAACAAAATATAAAAACAACGACTATCTGATTTCGTTGTCTCAACTATACTTCGTTCATATCTTGGTTTCATTTTGTCATCTTATATATCATTAGCATTGATTTATCCTATGTCTACGAACGTCTATGAATCCACCGTCTATCACTAGTTATATCAATTATATTTGATATATATAACGATATTTTGCTACTTTTGTAAAGTGAAACTTAACAATTAACATTATTCGAACAGTTTACAGCAGAAAAGCGATGTGACATTATTGCAAAGCGTAGATATAACAGATAAACTGACCGATTCCCCAGTGTTTGCCATTGTAAATAGTAAGCGTATGTTTACACCCCGTCCCTTCACGTACGTCACTTCCGGTATCTTCCAACTCTCTAAGCCCCGCCCCATTTTTGGTTTGTTTGTCACGGGTGAAAAGCAGACGATGTTTTTCGGTGTTTTTAAGTCGCTCTAGTTTAATATAGGAACAACATATGGATTTATTTTTGGTTTCGTTTTTCACAAAATAGTCTAATGAACCAATTGCAGTTAAGATTTCAATAGAAAATGATTTATTTCAGCCTTCCTTTAAAACTACATGTAGACATACACTCAACAAAGAAGCGTCACCACATGTTCAACAGTGTGAAAAAAACCGAAATATTGCTGCCGGGCAACGGGACATGATTTGTGAAGAAGTTCCCCAAGTTTAATGCACAAAGTATACTACTTTTTGTTTTATGTCTGTTGAAGTACACTTCTGGTGCTGAAATTTTAGTTGGCCAGACTGTTCGGCATCTAACTTAAAGATTCACAACATGTAGAGATTAAATAAACAAAAGATGATATTGACATGAATAACCTCCTTTGACTTCCATTTGTTGACGCATTTTTACTGAAGGACGTCATAAAACAAGCCCAAAAGACCTTTTATACTTTGCTATCTTATCTAGTTGAGGAGATTCAAAACGACGATTTCTTAAAACATGGGTTTCTCAGAAATATGAACAAATGATGTTTTGAAATATCAAATCCAGTTCAGTTGGCCTTTGAAGACATGCTGCCTCTTTGCTTCAGTCACCTTTAACAAGCGGGGATTGAATTATCGTGTATTTTGTATGGTGATGTTTCTTTTGCGGTTGAGGGTATGTATAATATCAATGTTTTTTGACATTTTGTTATTACAAGATGTTTTTATTTCAATTTATTTTGCAAAAGAACACGTGACCTTTTTCTCCGAAATTTGACAATTTGAATATAATATTATATGAGTTCATAAGTTTGATTAACTGGAAATACAATGATTTTCCTACATTTTCAAAATCATATTTAACGTTTATATGTTTAACTATTTCGTAACTTCACAATGCACATTTACATTTCCTTGAAGACACATATTCATGTTCTTTATATTTTACTTCACTGAATGTTTTTGCCCTAATCGCATTATTTTTAATATTTCAACCGAAAAACGCAAATGTGTGTATATATAACATATAACAACAGTATCGCCTTATCATGACGACTTGAGTGATTTGCCCAGCATGAAACGAATCAACTCGACATGCATAGGGCGTTGTATTCTACGACACCTACAAAATCTGTATAAAAACCAGCACAACCCGGTAATAGTCAGAACACTCAAACTGAGAACATGAAGATACTTGCTTGTTTGTTGGCTGTATTTGTCACAGGTAAGTAATACGTATAGCTTGTTGTTGGAATATAGTGCTTTGTTGACAAACAAATGAGTTTGTCTTGACATACTAGATTTAAGACAAGAGTGCCACAATAGCAGTATATCATGAGCGACTGATATACCATTATTCAGGCACGAGTGTCGTACACATAGTATAATGCAGACACGAATGTAATATTTTCATTACTTAAGTCATGAAATTGAGAAAAATACAATATAAATAATCATTGACGAAACTTGACATCTAGCAATGTTAATTCATGACGTCATGTCACCATATCAAAGCGATAATTTGACCTTGGCCTATGAAAAATATGAACCCCAATTTGATTGCCCTTGTTTGACAAGTTTGTCTTTTCATTTCAAAGTTTTAGGATCATATGCGTGTACATTTGAATTATGTCACATAGAATATTAAAAGTCATTACATTTTAAGTGAGGCTTCTCATTTTTAAAGGCTATTCTTACATAAATGATAATCATCATCATCGTATACTTGTCTTTCGCCATGAGGTTCTTAAACTTGAACAGGAATTTGGGTCAGTGGAAAATATAGTTAGTCATTAAACTTCTATTCGCAAATGTGAACATAAATATCCCTATCACACTACCCGATTATCAGTAGTCTATCCGTGTGAACACCTTTTCATAATTCGAGGATGGGAAATGTATCCGGGTTGCGTAAAGGATAGATGAAATGACATATGGTCAAAATCGTTAAAATCATTAAAATGGGATGTCAATTTGACAATTGCTCGACTTTAAATTCTGAAATCGGTCCATAAATTACTTATATACGGCTTTTTAAAAAAACGCCTTATTTGGCCCCGGCGACCAGAATGAAAGTCTGCGGGGGTGTGGCCCCTGAAGGGATGACTTCTGTGACGTATCAGGAGGAATTTGATTTTCGGCGATAGTCATTATTCAACGTAATTTCGCAACATTTTGGTTGTTAATTTCACAAAGAAATTTTCAATAAACCAACTTAAATTTCCCATTTATCGAATGTTTAGATATCCATCTAGGTAATTCAGCAGATGACAATTACATAATTATTACATAAACATGTCTTTTTGGCGATGTAATACACCTCATAATTTCATTTAGCGGTAGTGATAATCATCATTAATTAATTAACGAGAGGCGGCGAAATAGCTGTCTAGCTGGCCCAGTCTGTCGCTTATCATAGTCACGCCTCAGTGAGCATTTACAAAATGAATCGCCCTAATGATTGCGCTAGTGTTAGAATGGGCGAATTAAAATCGTTTTAATTATCAATTGCAAGTGTATATTGTCTCGATTTTCTGCTCAATTGATTCCGATGTACAATATAGGTAGAGGTAGTCATCTGTCATTCTTGAGAAAAATTCATTTCATCAGATCTTTAACCAAACCATAACCATTCGTGTTAGAAGTCTACTTATTGATTGAGCAGGATTGTTTTGCAATTGGTAACAGTCCTTTTCATTTTGTGAGATCTCTTTGTTTCCATTTGAAGACGTTCTTCGACCCGTCTAAGCATTTGATTAAGACTAATAACTAATATCGTCATGTTTAAACATCTTTATATCATTCAAATGTCCTTCATAGCATATCTGTACTGATTATTTATACATCTTTTTTTTGGCATTGTTTCTGGGATTAATCGATATTTGTATCATTGTTTTGCCTCATTGATTGCACTCTCATCGCATTTGATACATTTTAAACAAATATTTTAATGTTTTTGTTATTCATAATAAGTGTACCCCCTTTGGATACATACTGGGTTTGAAATAAACGACCATGTCAATGCGGAAGTAATGAAAAGATCTGGCCAGAAGTTGAAACTGAAGTATCTCTTAAATAACGTATGCAATTAAACTGATATTCTGATATATAAATTTCCTGCATTAATTATCCTAGAAATGATCAAAATGAAGGTGTATATGCCTCCTGAGCTCGCCAAATGCTATCCACACGTCCCAAAGGACTAATATGGTCGCATCAATGCTTCGTTTTACAGACAAAGACCATTATTGCAAAAAGTTATTACCGATACACAACCTTGAGTCGAAACAATAGTGTGGTTTAGAAATGACACTGGATGCTACCTCCTTATCTAGCATATTAATAAGTTAATTAAGTTAGTAATAGTAACCATCCATGTTTTCCCTCCACTTCCAATAATGAACAATTTGTCTGTCTGTCATGTGGCCAATTTTGAATGTATATGAGCACACAAAAGGGGATTACAAGATTACAAGTACTTTGTTACAAGAAACGGACGGAATGGCCCGTTGAGATAAGTTACAAGTTAAAGTAAGTTACACGAACATATGACATTGCAGCGCTTTGAGCATATGACCTGTGGTTATGGCGCTATATAAATGGTCATATATTATTATACATTTATTTATTGTGTTGCTCTATTTATCAAACAATGTAATTTATATCTAATGTGTATACTGTTGTGTATTGTAACGTTAGTATGCATCTTTGTGTCGGGACAGCTTTCGCGTTGCCTTAATGAAATCTAAATCAGGATATTTCGTCTGTTCTACGAGGCGAAAGCTGCTTACACGACCAGGGTAATGACGTACCCGTGTTGATACAAATACCAAAATGTAGCAAGATTACTCGTTGCTAACAAGCATAATGTTGAAGCTAGTCATATACTTGCTCAATATGCTTGTTATTTGATGTTTGTGGCTGTTGTCAAGGGTAGCAGAGCACATCAGAGTCGCACAATACCATCTCCATGGCCAATATGTCTGTATTCCTTGCTAAGCATAACTAACATGTGTGTGTTCAGCCTGCTTTCTTTCAATCACTGATGCGTGTGGCTGTTGTCACAGCAAACGCAGCAGTCACCACAGAGTCACACAATATCAATACCAACCTTGCCCATATGCATGTTTTGCTTGCAAAGCATAACTAACATGACTAACAATTCTGTTTCAGTATGCTTGCTTTCAAGCACTGACGCGTGCGGCTGTTGCTGCAGTCACGGAAAGCACAGCAGTCACCACAGTCGTCACGCCATCCCGATGCCAATCCCCTGGCCAATGGGGGGCAGTAGTGGAGGAAGTCACAGCCACACAAACCATATCCCAATCGTCCTCTCCACAGGAGGAAAATAATCACATCCACGTAAGTCGCAGGAATGTCATTATTGAAATAACACAGCAACAATGATCGTGCTTTCCAAACATTTTCAAATTTGGAAAGGTAGGACAGTTTTCTCTCTAAAATTGCGGAGTAAAGGTGATTCTGTCAAAGTTTACTAGTGTTCATAAACTATTGAACTGGTTAACGATCTAACCCGATTAGAGATTCTGATGTCTAATAATGTGATTAAATGTCTCTTTTATTGTGTTTCAGACTTGGCGTTGGTTTTCAATGTATGCCTGATAATATTGCAACGGTCTATATTGTAATTGAATTAAATAAAATCCTTGCCAAAAATATGTTGTTCATTTTTAAATTCCGCTGAACCCTTAGTGCCTACAATAAACTAGCAGGGAGTGGATATACACTGACGGGCAAAAGAAAGTATATCACTCAGTTGTATTTATCATACATGTTGTATGTATAATTTCAAAGTCAAATATCTCGAGTTTTCGACGTCGTATTGGGAAATTAGTCCAAAACATTAAATCAGTCAAAGAATACCTCTACACGGTTATGATTTTTTAAAATTAAAATTCAAAATTTAAATTTTGAAATTCCCCCAAATTAATTTTGATAAAACACAACTGTTCGTCGACATATAACACATTTACAACATTTTGTACATGGTAGGGGTCGTGATGGTGTAAATTTCATTTCTTACCGCTGTCTACTTTAAAAAATGATATTTTAACGTATATATATATATATATATATTGAAATAGGTATGTGGTATCAAACGTGGAGAAGTGTATAAGTAAATTTAAATAATACACTGAAGACGTATATCAACTTTCATAATCAAAACTTTATATTCCGATATGCATATTTCTGCTTCTTGTTTCGAAGCTTCATTCATTGAACAGTCATATAGATTGACGAAGCACTCGCAAAATAATATATTGAACTTTTCAAAGTACACAGATCTTTTCTCTATATGACAGAAATAACTACTATTCTGACAATATTGGTTTTGGTGAAAACCATGACAATGAATTAATCGTTTTTACTGATTCTTCAGAGATAGTACAAGCAATACACTAATGTATACATGGACAATACTCGTTTTATATTATATGCATATTGATACAGTGGTGACTGCAATCTACATAAACTGTGTTATTGACTGGCTTCCTGCCCATGTAGGTCTGTCTGGACAAGAGCAAGTTGATCATCTTGCTAATTACCACTAACAGTGACTTGAAAAGACACTGTGGAAATTATCCACTGCAAATATACATCTATTTCTTTATACATAAGCAAAACCGTTCACACTATATTATTTCCTATTTTGTTTCTGTCTATCGAACAAAAATTATTATTTAAGGCTCAATTAATTTGCAAATATTTGCCGGGAAGAAGTTACAATTTTTCTGTTAGTTATTTTCTTTTAGGCATACCTTAGACATGTTGTTGGTTGTCCTTTTGATGTATATGTCAGTGATGAGCTTTTAATACTAATAACATTTGTAAATGCCATCAACTGAGTATGAGTAAAGCATAATGACAGTATGATAACAATTTCAAATTCAAACTAATTAGGATAATTATTTTGGTCTCAGTAAATAACATTAAAACTTGTTATTCGTAAAATAGATGAATGAATATATACCATTTTTGTCAAACCAATATTATACATGCAATGTTGGATAATAACGCCATAACACGCTGAATAGTATTAATGTTCTTACTTTGTGTCCCTTAGATAAAGTAAAAATAATCAATAAATAGAGCAACACTTAATTATATCATACCATGTGAAATTGAAGACCAAACATTCTGAACTTCCATCTTATGAATGTACTCCAAACTTGTTTTGGGGATTTGTTGAAAATGATTGAAGACAGCAGTACTATACTTGTAAAAATAAAATGTAAAATAAAATGGATGGCAACTTATTTTGTATTGTATGCACAGCTTTTCAAGGCTATAGATCTTTCCCATTTAACAAATGAATGCTGATTGATATATTAACAAAGTATATAAACTTGAAATTTAGGTGAAGCCTGGGTAACTGCAAGCATTGTAATGACAATACTTGTTTGCTGAAGATTCTTGTATCCTTCTGTACCTGTAGTCATTTAAGTATCTTTGTGTGTTTCCAAATTAGAGCTGGAATCTGCCCTTTCTCAACTGTGGTGTCACTCTCATAAGTACTCCCTTTGAAGGTGAACTCAACACCATCTTTAGTCACCCTTCGATTACCTTCACAGCCCATTATATTTGTACTGGAAGAAAGCTTAACATGGATGGTGTAAGTGCGTCCTGCTTTAACAGAGACTGGTGTGGGAAACATGACGTCATTCACGTTGATGCTCGGTGTCCAGGTGTTCTGTACAATGTGAGATATGAGATTCCCCTTGTCATCTCGAAGGCGGATAACAAGTTTGATTGTTTTCTCTGTGTCCGATCCATAAAGCTGACATCCAAGCAGAGTGATTGGCCTGTCTGTGGAAAATGATATCGCATGAGGTCCGCCTTGACAAGTTTCTTTTTTTCTTGATTGAAACCTGTATACGTAGTATTTACCGTCATTGGAAGGATGTATAGTAACTTTGGTTTTGCGAACATCAGTTTTGAAAGGACTGATATCAATTTGGGCATTCACCTTTCTGTCCATAATATTCACTCTCTCTTCCAGAGTTAGCATTCCAGAAGGTCCAACCACGTTAGTCAGGAACTTGTGAGACAAACTAGTAAACCGGATCTCGTACATCAGCTTGCCCAGGATCTTCCTCATGTTCTCGTGGCTTGGACTCAGTTCTTGCCTCTCACATTCTGCTTTGGTCCAGGATAACACAGCTTCAAACACTTCTTCTTCTTTCAGTTTCAGATTTGTTGATTTCAGGAATGCCCTAAAGCAACTCTTACAGAGTTCAAGAAACCCTGATGATTTGATTACCCGAGAGCTTGATGCACGCAACATCTTCAAAGCTACCTCCTTCACATCTGTCTCTCCATATCCATGACTCTTCTCTAGGATTTCACACAGGTTTTCCTCACAGAGTGATTTCTTAAGAAAGGATGCTGCCTGTGTAAACAGTGACCAGATATCATATTTACGAGCCGAATACAAAAGACCTGTCACATTATCCGAGTCGATAGTGACATCATCCGTGTAGAGGAACCTTAAATAAAAAAAAGCCCCCAAGGTACATGTAGTTACATTTTGTTTAATCTTCATTTTCATATGTGAAATCTTGCTCATTCCAAACAGTTTTAAGAAAATACTGATTCTGGGTTTCTTTGAACAATTTATTGACTTAGCATGTTAGAAGGCATATGGGATGACAAGTAGATGTCTATTTGTCTCCAAATAACTGTGTCATAGTCATATTTTTTATCACATTTTTAAAAATTCTCATTAAGTGTTTCAACATTGATCTTTCCATAGCCTATAAAATCGAAAAGCAGATGAAATGGACAGAGTCGGCCAAGTTGGATTAGTTTGAAATATATTTAACAATCTATATTTAAATGAAAAACGTATCAACCCTCCCTCTCCCCATCGACACCGTTAATCGATATTTTGAAATTTACCAAATCGTTCTTCAGAGCATTTATTAGCAGCAATGACAGTGATCGAACATGGTAGTAAAAGAGATGTTTATGTAAAGTATCTGATTATTACAACATCCAAGTTATTATTTTATATTTACAACAACCAACAGATTACAAATACCTGAGAAAATCTCTAAAGACGCTGGTCTCTATATCAGGGATGGTTACCTCTTTTTGCTCACTGAGAGGGCCATAAAACATAGGGTGGAAGACACAGCTCCTGCTGGCAAGAACATAGCGGTGAGCTCGGACCACATCTTTCTCATATCCTACAAGGAAAGTGACGTCAGTGAAATCTTCTGTCTGAAGCATGTGTAGATTACATTCAGTGACAGATTTTCCTCTTTGCCAATTGTCAACAAAACCAGATTCGGTGCTGGAGGTCGCCATTTTCGCCTCTGAAACAAACACATACATGCATTTGTAACTGAGGTGGGCATGATCTCTCACAGTTAATTATCATTTCAAAAGAAAAAAAGTAATTAGAGGTCATATCCTTTGCGATAAGAAATAATCACAGAAACGTGTTTACGTACATAACTGTGAACTATATATTGCTGTATATCCGACCGAGCAAGGGAATTCCTTCCAAACTCAAAACCAAAACCTGAATTCGGAGACCTGACTGTGGTGCTCTCATGCTGCTCTCTACTAATGCTGCTCTCAACTCCTGCTGCTCTCAACTCATGCTGCTCTCAAACTCATGCTGCTCTCAACTCATGCTGCTCTCAAACTCATGCTGCTCTCAACTCATGCTGCTTTCAAGTAATGCTGCTCTCAAGTAATGCTGCTCTTAAGTAATGCTACTCTCAACTGATGCTGCTCTCAACTCATGCTGCTCTCAACTGATGCTGCTCTCAATTTATGCTGCTTTCAACTCATGCTGCTCTCAAGTAATGCTGCTCTCAACTCATGCTGCTTTCAACTCATGCTGCTCTCAACTGATGGTGCTCTCAACTGATGCTGCTCTCAATTTATGCTGCTCTCATATCATGTTGCTCTCAACTCATACTTCTCTCAAACTCATGCTACTCTCAACTGATGATGCTTTCAAGTAATGCTGCTCTCCAGTAATGCTGCTCTCAAGTAATGCTGCTCTAAAACTCATGCTGCTGTCAACTGATGCTCTCTCAAGTAATGCTGCTCTCCAGTGATGCTGCTCTCAAGTAATGTTGCTCTCAAGTAGTGTTGCTCTCAAGTAATGCTGCTTTCAAGTAATGCTGCTCCCAAGTAATGCTGCTCTCGAGTAATGCTGCTCTCAACTCATGTTGCTCTCAACTCATGGTTGGGACACTGCACATATCAGGGAAACTTTTTATCCTTCTATTTCAATCAATCAAGTTTTTACTCATTTCGGTGAGCATCGTGTTTTAGATTTTTTGAAGGCTATACACCTTATTGACAAATTGTAAATTTTAACTTTTCATTATCAGCTTTTATTCAACATGTGATAATACGCTGATGTTTTTACGGCCTTCGTGCCGTGTTCTGTTTTTCAATAGCAATTTTCTTTTTTAAATTAGGCTAATAAATTAAATATCTCGCCGCTAATGGCTGCAATACTGCCGAAGCGGCGTTAAACAATAACTCACTCACTCAACTCATGCTGCTTCACAAGGACCAGTACTATAAAATGTACCCCATACCTGGTTGAAACATTCACATGACAATGTCAGTACCTCGACAGGTCAAAGGATCCCAGTGATAGGAAAAATTGAAACTGACTACACTGCATAAGTTGTTGTAAATCATACACATGCACGCAAGCACTTGGAAACGGTTCTGTTCACAGATAGTTCCGGTACTGTGCGTATCCGCTGCAGATGTTAGTACAAGACATGGTCAGCGTTACTCAGACCAGTGTCTTATTGAAAGATAGTCATGGGGAGGTGCAAGAATCATGGTATAGGGTGGCATAGGGCGGGACCAGAGAGTGGGTGATGTGGTATTCCTGAACCTTGGTCCAGGGAATGGAATCGGCATCACAGCCTGGGTACATCGACAAAGCCCTCAGCCCCCAGGTCATACCATTGAATGTGGTGTTTCGTATGTCAACTCAAGTCGGTCCGCTGGCTTCCTACTCTCATCATTGATTGGCTTGAGAAAAGGTCACCAGACTCGACCTCTATTGTGCAGTACTCAGATCAGAAAGGCAAGCGAGGTACGAGTTTTACGTTCTGGAAATAGGTTACAGAACGCCTCAGGGAGACACTGGACAGCAGTCAAAGAGCATGGTCCATTCAGAGGGGAGTGCTGAGAGGCGAGTGGAGGTTTCCTTATTGTTGTCTATAGGTACATTAATCTGACTTATTTCTTTATGGTTGATTTACTAACAGAAAAGCAAATAATGAGATTGTGTGTAGTTAGTGAGGTCTTTATAATCTTTTGAACGTTTCACATTCCACCGTGTCTCAAAACTGGGCAGAGGTTATGGCCTGGCCATCAATTACAAGATTTCTCTGGTTGTGAACATGGTTCAACCCAAGGATTTCTCTACAACTCTACGAGTTTATTGATGTTATTAGTGTGACCTTCAACAAAACTGTCAAGATATTATGTCTCCATCGACCAACCCCTTTATGGAAAAACAATCTTTCACAATTTGACTTTGAGCATGATCTTTAAAGATGCATGGATAATTAGTCAGACAAACATACAGACATATTTTATTTGTAATGTCGGCTTAATGGCCCATAATACAGTTACATGATATACAATATAAATGGACAGTGGTCATTTTAATTAATAAGCTTTGTATCTTAAAGAAAATATTTGGTGTATGAAAACTGCAGTGATGAATATATTTTGAGCTTAAGATATTTTGGAGTGAGAGCGGGCCTTTGTACACTTTTCTTAGTTGGATGATATATTGATCACGGTGTTGTTGGTACTGGTTACAGAAAAAGAATACATGTTTTTCATCTTCAATTTGTTGTGAGTGGCAGAATGAGCAGTAGATGTCTTCAATATGCATATCCTTCTGATGAATGTTCACTTTAAAATAATTAGTGTTAGCATTGAAGGTAACATTATCAGATCGATATATGATTACTGTGCAGCGACCCGGGAACAATAAGATCACAAAGGCTTGTCGAATATGAAGAAGATGGACAAGATGGAATCCAAATATCTATACTGCAAACAGCAGATCTTGGAATCGGCTTACAAACCGAAACCCTTGCACAAGTTTCTGGACAAGCTGGTGATCAAACTGTAGACTGTACTACTTACCCAAAGAAGGAATCCCTCTGAGCTGGCGGGTCTCTATAACTCATTATGATTGATAACATCAGTTTGTTGCTATCGAAAACATCTTTCAGAGAACTCTGAATTCCAGAGAACTTCTCCAGATGTTTTTTACCCAGCCGGAAGTAAGGTATATCATCATGTCACTATGTTCTGATCAGGTTGTTGGAGTTATAGACAACTATCTTGCTTAAGTTAAATCTTACTTAAATGTCTCACTTAACTGTAACTTCTATGTCAATGTTTGCTGTGATTGAGCATTAAATTGCCCTTTTTCTGCCGACAATAACGGATATCAAAACAAACGTCAGCTTGGATGTGTCCGCTGTATTGAAAGCTGCTGTAATCAAGCCATTCACTCACAATTGGACAAACTGACTTTAAGAAATACCACTCCTTCTCGAACCTGATTTTCTAAACTCATCGAATGAAGAGCTACAAAGAGGTTAAAGGGTCACTGCTATAGGATTCCTTTGTCAGAATCTGGTTTACAGGGACACCATGTGTGTTGTTGGGAGTCATATAAGCCAAAAATTATAAATAGTGTTATTTTATCGAGAAATTCTGAACGTGTACTGAACGAATAGTGAAAGTGGTGTTTTCTGATCGAAAACCGGACAATCTATCGGTGCTGACGCGCGCCAAGTAGTCAAACGTAATTTTGCCTATCATTCATATCCACAAGATACATTATATTTTAAGAAAACTTTAGATTGGTGATATTCAATAGGTCAGATAACTTATGTGCAAAGGATTCGGGGTGAATATGTTGAATACCAGAACATAAGGACTGAGTGAACAAGGGTTGACATAGAATAATTATAAAATAACTAATTACTTAATTGATATGACGAGAGTAAAATAATCGCCATTCCCGTCACGAGTTGGTTAGTGTTTTTTTCACCAATAGGTTAATTCATAGTAAAACCGCGAATATTAAAAGCCAATAATTTCTCTAAAAGGATCCGAAAAAGAGGTGAATCTCAATATCCATACGCGTGTGTGATATATTATGGGTAAAATACAAATATAACTGACCAGCAATACAATACAGCAACCTTATGTATAATTTAAGTATCTGATTGTATGCTATTTGAATGATATTTATTTCTTAATTCACAGCAATAACACTGTAATATAGAATTAAACGAATCCCCATCTTAACGTTACATGAGGAACATAATCTGTACTCTTTATAATTTGTGTATGAATGTGAAATATGTGTATTTTATTTACTTTCGTTATGTATAATTATTACTGTTTTTTTTTAAATCATCAACTTTCGGTATATGTATTTTACTGTATTTTTTTAATTCGTCAACTTTCGTTATGTATTTCCTAACATATTTCCTCAGCAATTATGATTCTAACGTCCTCTGTGTTTAATGTTGTGTCAATGACATTTTATATAACCAGAAATGTGTATTCACTCGAATGTCGTCTCCATGAAATATCTCCCAGTCAAACTCTCCCATTTATCATTTCATTGTAGTAGATTGATAAGAGAGTCCTAGATTCGAACCATGACAACTGGTAGACTGACACCTAGACTCGGAACAATATAACTTTTAAATATTTATTCTAAATTAATGGTCATATTGCAAAGAAGATTTAAGAATAAGAAGACCAAGACCTAGACTTTCTTTTGAGGAGCAGATTATGTTTTGAGCTACATGTAGATGAAATTTGAAAAGAAGGTATTATTTGTGATAACGAAATTCAAGAGGTTACACATACATGACATTAATACAGGATTAAAACACATTCCAATTCAGAGATAGTAATGAAGGCAATAATTTGATGACTTTATAGGTGGCATTGTGATCAAGACAAGTGCACAAATGACAAGTGAAGCCATTCATCGGCGCTACGAGCGGGAAACACTTCGCTACGGCATAACAGCATATTGTTTATAAGCTTCATAATGTGTTATGTGTTACTATGTGCAGAATCTATCTGTGTATATGTTTTGTTATTTAAATGTTATAACATTAGGTTAAATATAGCGTGCTTTCATTTCGCATTATGCCAAAATTCCAAGATGGCGGATGCTTCCGATCGATAAATCGGTGATATATCTTCCCCTTTATGGATGATGCCTAATGGAGTTCATCAAACACCATGAGCGCAGCCGCGAATGAAATATCAAATTTCCCTATGCCACAGGATGAAATAAACCTGGTAGTTAATCCATCACGTATTCTATTTATTAAATGATTTCAGCAATAATTTGTTATTAGAATTATTTTATTAAATCTAAATAACTATCATTTACTTACACAGTGGAGAGTTCTTCCGAAACTGTGACGATATCTCACTGTCAGAAAGGGAATAACATGTAACACTCCATGACCCGTTCAAAACTGACATTGATAAATACTGTGTACCCGGGGTATGTGGGTTGAAATACGATCGCTTTGGCTGATAACAAATTGTGCTATGTGCATTATCAATAAGCTCACCTTACCTCCCAGTTTACCTTGCGCGTATATCAAGTATACAATTGACTATTCGGTTTGGTTTGATTTAAACATATTTTATTCATTTAGAAAAGGATTGGGAACAATTTCATCAACTTAAAATACCCTCTCCTTATTCTATTTTTTTTAAATTGTTAAATCCAGCTTTTATGTTTAGTAAAAAAAATTCAGCTTGATCGCAACCAAGTCTTATATATTTATATTTACGTTTGTTTTAGGAGGTGCACACATACCTTGATCAAGCCTGCACATTCTATCTTACATAATATGTCTGTAAAATTTGTGATCGAACACTTTTGTGTATAGTACGTATCAGACATATTAGGTATGTTATAGACTTGATATCTGCTGCAAGTGCCTCTCATGTTTCTGCTTAGAATTAGGGAAACTCGAAGACAATTAAATATAATACCTTATTTGAATTGTTCATTATAGAACCAATATATGTTTTAATGTAGCTTTTCAATTACACATAAACTCAATGTCTACTTATATATTGTATATGTCACCTGTATATGGTTATACGTACTGAATTACATACATAAAGAATTGATAATGAAGCATTCAGTATCGAATTGTTTAATCACTAGAAAGGGGCGTAACTCTGCATGACTTGTTTAACACTGACTCGTTGGACATAATATCACACACACTGGAATGTGCTCTAAAAACATTAAGAAATGAAATACAAATGTTGATAATGAACACTGATAGTAGCATATGATTCATTCATAACATTCCACAGACAAGAGTTCGTAATTATACAGGTACGATGCTGAGTAATGATATATGTTAGTTTATAACCTTTTGAAGATTGTTTTCCTCATTATAAGTTCCTATTCAACTTAATGATAGAGACAGACGGTATCATTATCATGTGTATATGTATATATTTGTATATGTTTCTATGTATTTTCTATATTTATTTAATGTTATTGATAACCCCGTCACGAAGTAGAAGGGGGATATCTGTAGGTTTGAGCTTCGTCTGATCGTCTGTCCGGACAACTTTTTTCAGAAACCGTTTAAGATAGCCAAATTTGATATGGCTTGAGAGTGTCAATAGCTTGATGGCGTTCGAAAATGAGGAACATCATGTTTTACCTGTTCATGGTATCTCCATTGGGGCTTTTCTCAGACACTGTCAGAGGTAGGATAACAAATAGTGTGTGGATGGGGACCTAAATACGTTTATGTCTTCGAAAATAAGAAGCCTGCGTTTGTTCATTATCATTTTTCATGCGTGGCTTTGTGTTTGATTGTTCATTCAACTTCTGAAATATTGCCAAAACAACAATAAATTTCACCAACCAACTTAATTATAATTAAATGGAAATTCTCGAGGAAAACGTGTATTGGTGACCTCGTTCATTTTTACTCAAAGTAAACTCCTGTTTGAAATTGGTGTAACTAGAGGTTAAATATATTCATTCATAGTGGTGTATCTAGAAAAAGCAAATAGTAATAGTCATAGACCATTTATATGGCGCATATATCCATGCAATTTGCATGCTCAAAGCGTCCGTCGACATATTCGTCATTTTAGCATGGTATTGTTTCTTTTGGACATCAGTGTGACTCCGGTACCCCTGACTCGTTTAATGTCTTTTAACTCTTGCAAATAGCACTTGTGTCAATTAAAATAGCATTGGACATTATGAAGCAATATGTAAATTCCATTTTCTGACTTCATATTGGTTTAATAACGAACTGGATCAACGACAGATCGAGTTTGCACTTTCAAACATACAGATATGTGTCTGTTACAAGAGAGGTCAGACAACTGTTTTCCACGCCTGTTGAAGTTATCCCTGTGCTATCCCTCGTGGTTCCGATTGACGTGACATCATGATGGTTAAATAATGAGTCACAATGTTAGTACTGTTTTATTTCATGTCATATTTTGTAATGGTATAAATAAGCAAGTAAGAAATAATAAACATACAACACATTTATTAGACTCGTTAATGATATCGGTATCAAACTCGCTTGCACTCGTGAAATACCAAACCATTCACTCGTTTCATAAATGTTATTAAACGGGACGTCGTGTAGTATTCTCTATGTTCGTTATACATCACATACAATATGTCTCTCTTGTCTGCGAACTCTTTTCCACAATATTTAGACAAGCAAATACGGTTGCCTGAAAACATGAAGAAACGGAGGCATTTCATAAGTAGTTATGAGAATTTCGATATCAATTACTTTCTCACTGCACCAACCAGTATCAAACTTGATATCGGTGAAATACCGTGTTTTATCAGTGCAACAAACTCGGTGACAGTCCACAGTAGTGATTGAGTACAGTGAAATAACATCACTCCCCAAAGGTTAAGCATGCAGAGTATTTCAGATGTATGTACATACTACTTCACTCCAATGTTCTCTGAACGATTTAAAAAATTCCATGTCTTTATACTTGTAAGTATACAATCTGATGTTAGTAGTAAGTGGGTGTGTCATTATTGATTAAAGGTACATTTATATTCTCAGCGCACCGTGCTGAACAACCAACAACACTGTACAAATATCTGAACCTCAGTGACAGTGATAATCAATAGTATTAGTATAAAGGGGCATAACTCTGTAAGGATTGTTAACATGGTTCAACTCGTTTTATCTTATGCACACAATAAATCCTCTAATATTGAATATCTTTGAATACACAGAAAACTAAATCATGCTGTATGTTATATTATTAAAAAAATTTATTACATTGCTATTGTATATGTATTATATATGATTTATTACTTGAAAATGTCTGAAAACTTATGTACAATAGAAATTTTTTCAACATTCATTTGAACATTACATTCAACTACATAGAACATGACCTTTATTTGTATCCATATCCCATATACACTTATGTTCCAATGTTCTTTCTATTAGTCGGAAAAGATTTAATAGAATAATAGAAAATGCAAAAATATATGTCACGGACCTATTTTCTGAGTAATTCAATGCTGAAGTTTACTGATGTTACTCACAACACACTGTTGATGAAAAATGGACCTAAGCTATTAACTTCTGAGAGCGAAAATCGGACAATTGGAGATGTGCGTGGGCAATTGTTACGAACCTCTTTAAAGGGATAGTTCAATCACCGATTTATCGGCAGCATCCGTCATCTTGGTTTCTTAGCATTTCGTGAAATGACGAAATTATAAAAAATATACACTGGTCTCGTATCATAAAACTAATGAACAATATGCTATCAGGCTGTAGCACATTTTCCCCCACTCACAGCGCCGATGAATGGATTCAATTCTCACATGTGCGCATGTATTTCTCAAGCTGTAAAATGTAAAGTCATCAAAATTTTAACTTCATAAATTTATTTCAATTTGACCGGTGTGTAAACGGGAAAAATACCCCGATAGAACCCTCCTTTTAATAATACGATACTGCGAACCCATGGACATGGATTGATTCTGGACCTTGGAACATAACGACATTGACAATGTGTAGGTATTCTTCTGTCTGACGTGAAAGTGGTCATTGTCGTCATATTAATGAAGTCACATTTAACATATTAACTGAGTTCAGTGAGTGTTCTGTACAGGGTAAAATATCGTTTTTAAAATGATACATTCACGTTTGATATAATACACACTCGACCAGTGTAACATTCCAACTATTTGTGCACAGTGTATCACTTGCTTGACAACAACATTAGAACCTATGTCGAAACGTCTTCAAAGAATAAAGAAGTTATATCCATAAAATCTTCACTATTCTTCATCACATCAACTTCTAAAATGCCAATCAAACATGTGCTTTGAATATTCAACCATTACACATATACTAAATTCAATTTCTTCAATCTTTGAGATAATTATGGAACGGTCGCTTGATACTGAATTTAATAGGTATTGTTCATTTCAGTATTTTACTTCTGTATATGAATCAGATTCTCCAAATGAGACCTGGAATCTGACCCTTCTCAACTGTGGTGTGATTTTTATGTATATACCAATGACAAGTGCTGAAGGTGAACTCCACACCACCTTCACTCACTCTTGATGCTCCTCCAACACCCACTTTATTTGTATCGGAGGACATATAAACTATGATGGTGTAAATATGTCCGGCTTGGATTGAGACTTGGTCAGGAAATATGACGTCATTGACAGTGTTACTCAGAGTCCAGTCAGTGTTCTGTACAGGGCGAGATATCAGTTGTCCCTGGTCACCACACAACTTGATATCTAGTTTAGTTGTGTGTTCTGTGTCTGATCCGTACAGTTGACATCCTAGAAGTATGATGGGCTTGTTGGTCGAAAATGAAATTCCATACTGTCCTCTAGGACAAATTGCATTGTTTTTGTTTTGAAATCTATTTACAAAGTAAATTCCATCTTTATTAGGAATGATCATTTGGTTTTTACGAACATCAGATTTGAAAGGACTGATATCAATATTTGGGTTTACTGTTCTATCCACGATTAGAATTCTCTCATCTCCTGTAAGAATCCGAGAAGGACCAACCACGTTAGTCAAGAACTCCAGAGACAAACTAGCAAACCGAATCTCGTACACCATCTCACCCAGGATCTTCCTCATGTTCTCGTGACTTGGACGCAGGTTCTCTCTTTCACATTCTGTTTTTGTCCAGGACAAAGCAGCTTCAAATATTTCTTCTTCCTTTAGTTTCAAACTGTCTGATTTCATAAATGTTCTAAAACAGCTCGAACAAAGGTCAAGGAATGTTGAGGACACTGTTACCTTAGAGCTCGCATGTCTCAACATCTTCAAAGCTTTCTCTTCCAAATCCGTCTCTCCATATCCATGACTCTTCTCCAATATTCCACACAGGTTCTCCTCACAGAGTGAGTTCTCCAGGAAGGACGCTGACTGTGTTAACAGTGTCTCCACATCGTACTTCCGGGATGAATACATGAGACCTGTCACGTTTTCCGTGTTGATGCTGACATTATCTGTGTAGAGGAACCTGAAATAAGGATAGAACTCATAATTAATCTTAGAGGTTTTTGGTTTTAATTGTGAATTTAACATGTTGGGTTTAAACAAATAGGCAGCCCTTATTAGGGGCTATAAAAGCATTAAAGTCATTTCCAAGCTATAAGGAGAGAGGGACGGGCAGACATAAAGACCGCCAGAGACAAACAGACGGGACAGAAGGGAATAGAAAGGAGAGAGGGCAGGCGGACGGGTGGAGAGATAATTACACGAATACATGAATAGAAATAGATTGTCTCTCGCAATTGTTTGAACTTCATTGATTAATTTATATTGGGTTGTGCACTGCCACATGACTATACTACACTACTTTCTTAGAATTATTTATGTGAACTTGCTTCGAAATCGTATGTATCATTTCCTCTCAATACTGAATAAAATGAATAGTTTGTTAAGAGAATATGATTTCTGCCAAGAAAAAGGATCATATGTATCTAACATGTGTCATAATTGACACGTAATTGTATTTATTTTTATTCATAATGTGCGTTGTGGTGACATTTTGATAACATGATGCATGACATGTATTTGAAAGCTTAAACACTAATCGTCTTCACAACAAGATTACAATTGATTACAAAATGTAAAATGTCAAATTTGTTGGTTTGTTGGTTTGCAGTCCATTAATCCTTACAAATAATGCTTCCACAGAATATCAAGATAAGTACAATGTTACTGCAAACATTAACTAATATCACATACATACATGAGAAGGTCTTTGAAAACGTTGACTTCTATATCGGGAATGATTATCTCCCTTTGCTCCGCCATACGACCACAGAACATGGCGTGGAAGACACAGCTCCTGCTGGCAAGAACATAGCGGTGAGCTCGGACCACGTGTTTGTCAGATCCAACAAGGAAAGTGACGTCAGTGAAATCTTCTGTCTCCAACATGTGTAGGTTACAATCAGTGACAGACTTGCCTCTCTGCCAGTTGTCAACAAAACCAGATTGAGTGCTGGAGGTCGCCATTTTTCTATACGAAATAGTAACATGGAAAACTACAATGATGGATTTGAAATCAAAGTGTACGAGATGGTTAATTGTTTCATTCGATGACTGATCGTTGATGCATTTTGATCTTTAATTAACCTCACAGTACGATATGACCAGGATTAAAAGTTTTAGTGTTGATGCCTGTTGAATTGTCGTACAGCTGTATCCTCTCTAGGCTCTCTAATAATTTATATATTTTATTGGTTATCTCCACATAATAATAGTTCAAATTGCCCATTTGTCTGAATTTTACAGAACATTACCCTTCATAAATTGTCATAATTTTCAGTAAATGAGAGACATGGTATATTGTTCTGATATGATTCATTGTACACATGGGTCTTTAATTAAGCTTACAGTATGATATGACCACGGAACTCACGAAACATTATGTTGTTAAACATCTGCATGAGTCTTATTTGTGTATATATATGCTTTCATATGTTTACATGTATCTGTATATGCTTTTAATATACTGTTTTAATTTAAATTGTTAAATTATTTATCTAATTGTAAACTGACATGTACCAGTATTTGAAAACTTTGTAGTTTCATATCAGGTTATATGCATTTGTGTTTGGGTTTATATTTGTGGAAATATATTTGCATAGGAGTATCGCCGTAAATGACTAATTACTGTGCCTCTAATTACTATAAATGTATATTAATAGTTCGACTAAGACGTTTTAATTTAAGTAAATACATGTAGTTAGGAATGAATGAGAATAAAACAGTTTTGACAATAAATCATCAATGTATAGGTCGAAATATGTTTACTGTGAATAAACACATTAACAACCAACTGAAATTACATTTAAAGTAGAATGATAGCAAATTACATAGTATAAATTATTTCATAAGGCATCGTTGCATAATATGTCAGCTTTATAGCTTTTTAGTTCTTGAACAGATAAGAAAATAGTTTTCAAATATGTCGCCTCTGTGGCCTAGTTTGGGGCCAGAGTCACAAAATCTTCAATTATTAACATAAGTTCGCTAAGGAGTCTATACAATTGTTCAGTGTCTTGGGTTTTGGTTCTTGAGGAGATGGAAATTGGTTTTAAATCGTGACCCCTGTTGCCCGCAATAAGAAGCACCATATCTAACGTGTATAATCATCATTGGTCAAAGTGCTTGTACACAATACTTCAGCTTTCTATATTTTTCCATCACCTAACCTACAATTGATTATCCCGATTGACTAATGAAGTCAATACACATAATTTTAATTTCCTAGAGCTTATTGAAGAAGGATATGCAAGTAGGTTTTCAGGTCATAGTCCCTGTGCACTTGATCGTTCTTGTTATTATTATTTTACCAAGAACATTGTGCACAAGATTGAGCTTGAGCTTGAGAGATCGTGTGTATTGTTGTGAAAAGAACACTCAAGATATGTTCATCGACAGTGAGTAACGCGTCGTATCAATATAAGGGAAGTAACTCTGGAAGACTACTTAACAATGAATATGTTTGTGTCATAAACACTGAGCCTTTTCTGTTGACGTTGAAGAATAAAAATACATGTTTTTACTTCACTTGCAAATGAACAAATTCAAATCTTTAATTAGATATAATTAAATACATTTTGATAAAGGAGCAAATGACAAATCCATAGACAATATTCACATTGCCATACTATATAACACATATGTGATGCTCCGCAGTAAAAGTATTTCTAATTATTTATAAATTCAAACAAATGGAAAAGTTAAATCTTCAAGACTCAGAAAACAGACAGAGCGTAATATGTATACTGAATGACAGAATGGACTACCTACTTTCTCTTTGTGAATATCTCTATATCTAGCCACTTAACGGCCCCGAAACTCAGGTTTCTGGGCCGCTTCTCAGCCCTGTAGAAACGACGTCTGGTGGGAAGTGCGAGATACCCCACTCGCCTTCCAACGCAGATTTAGATATGTTAGCACTTGTGACATCATATACCCTTTGGATTGTGTGTAAACGAGATATTTCGCTTTAAGTTCGGCCTATTTTCAACTTTCTACTGCAACGAGAACCAACCTTAATCGCCTTTATTCTAAAACATCGCTGTTTTCGTCCATGGCAGTCGCCATCTTGAGCTGTGACGTCACAGGCTATAGTCCATTTCTAGTATCTTCGCCTTACACTCTTATGGAAACTCACATTCAGAAAGCACAGGCGACAATATCGATTTCAGTATCTAGTATAAAATTGTTGATATCACTTTCGTATTTATAAATTTTATAGAATGTAAAATAATTTAGTAATTAAAAGTTACGCTAATAAAGGATTTTAAGTGAACAATTACCGACAGTCCTATGTGCGCTGTGACGTAATTTCCATAGATTTACATGTTAATCAGTTATTGCGAGAATAAGTTTCTTAATTTAAGTAAAAGTGCATTTGCTGCCAAATTTTGTAGACAGCTTTGAAATCAACTCAGCTATGCGCACATAACTACATTTCATTTACCAGTTAGTTTTTGAATGACTCTTGTTTAAACATCGTATGTAGCCTATAGGTTCCAATGTCCCATTGACGGTAATCGGTAACGACGGAATGATGCATATGTGTTGTTTAATAAGACGTATTTTTCTTAATAATAATCGGAAAATTTAGATGATATTATGTGTCTGTAGCTGAGATAATTTGCAATATTTTGGAAAGGATTTCAGAACCAGTCGCCAAACATGCATAACTTATGAAAATTATTCTCGCAATAGACAATTAACGTGTAAGTCTATGGAAATTACGTCACTACGGACATACTTTTGACCACTGTCTGCATATTAGAATTTTTTTTATTATCTATAGTTGATTCTTACGGCCATGTCTTCTATGATTACTACAAATGGTTTTAAATGGCCAATTTTACAACATTATCATCAAATTACATTCCAAAGTCGAACCATCACTATCGGAACCTGCGCCGCCGACAGTAACGACATTTTTCTAAATAATCCTTTTTTTCGTATGAAATTATAACAAGTTGGCGTCCTCTTTAACTTATACATGTCCGCTCCCAACATGTACTACATGGAAAAAAATAATACAAGTTTACAAATCTATTGAAACGAATTATTGAAACTGTTTTTCTATCACAATCAAACCGGCAGTCGACATATTTGGGACATTTCTAACGAAAGGATTTTTTCCAGATATTCTAGATTTAATGACTGTTATGAACATGCATAATATGTTATCACGGGGGAGAGATTATATTACTTAAATAAGAACATTCACACATAAATGGTTTATGAATAATTTTGGCTCAAAAGTTTGGAACAGCAACACGATCGGTTTCAATTAGAAATTTACTCGCTTTCAATCCAGTATGACATGTCTCTGATTTTCAAACACACACGGTTTACCTCTTAAATATATTCAGTTGATGGGGGAAAACGTTCATCAGGTGATCATCTTAGTCATGTTTATTACACTCTTCTGGCATGTAATGTTTTATGGATGCGTGTGACGTTCAGGTTACCAAACTGTTTTGCCATCACAATTCTTTAATTAATATGAAATGTAAACAAATTGAATTAGTTTCCCAGGTTTTAAAACATTTATTCTGGAAACGAAGTAGATTTGAACACCAAAAGCACGTGTGAGGAAATACAGTTTATTCATCAATATTACATTTTAAACTAGGGCAAAGTTTGAGCCTAGACATTATCTGATTTTATTTGGATTAATCATATTGAAATACGAAACCTAGCTTTCTCATCTGTCAAACATAATTGCCGTTGATGAAACATTAATTCATGATTTTTGTTATGCGCCATTTAATTTTTGTGAATCTGGAACCCCCAGGTTCTTTGCGATACGTTTCAAAGTATCAAAGTTTACCATGCAGTAAACATTATTTTAAAAGAGTTTCCCTCAATACCATACATATAAAATGTAACTGAATATTCTCTATTCAAATATACTCTCACTAATTTAACCCCTTTTAATATGTAAATTCTGAACCATCAATGAATATACAATATTATGCTCAATATGTTGTATGGATGATGTCCACGTGATTTGTTTCGAAACATTTCACAGATGGGGAAGTTCTCATGTCAATATACGTATTAAAAAAATAACGGTGTCGGGATGAGACTTTGTGTGTCAGATCGCAGAGGAACAGTGTAAGTTTTTTAAAATTTGTCCTCCATTTAAATGATTCCCTGGACTATTTTCGGCATGATGATATATACATTATCAACATTATTTTCGGTTCTCTTAACTTTTTCAGTCTTTATAATATTCACGTGTTATCAAAGTATTCAGGGCAACAAATCATGTCGAGAAAAAACACAATACGTATATACCAGCTACTGTCGACAATTTGGTTAATTATTTTCTCACAATGCTATCGTAAATACCTTGTTCTTGTTATCCGAGGTCATGTATTTAATTTTTCTCCCAATTATAACACGTATGTACACAGCTTTATTCGAACTGTACATTTGTATTTTTAGCTTGAATTCACTTCAGATGAAACAAAATATGTGTTAGGTTCCGTACCTCAACCATCTGCTATATATACATGTACATGTATATCAGTTAACTTCAACTCAATTAAGACGCCAGTTGATTTTAACATAGCTTATCATACACAATGTAGATTTGAATTTGAAATTATTTAGGAATCGGTGAATTAGTAGGGAACGTATGTGTGCATAATTGTACATCGCGGCACTATGGGGGTTAAACAATATTTAATGTACCGTTCCTATTCATTTCAATTGAAAATGTACTTTAATGTAAACTATTGATAGCACTCACACTTATTGACGCTCTCATTTAATGAGTTAGTTTCATTACATATGGTGGATCATAATAAATCGATTACTTTTCACTGTATATAAACATAATAAAGGGGTTCATTAAAATGTTTCACATGGTCGCTCTTATGGAAGTCACGGAGACATGGCGATGATTCAAGACAATTTTACGTTGCATTGAAAGAACGAAAACAGAAAGTCAATTATGAATTGACGATCTTTCATAATTTTGAAAGATATTTAATTGAAATATATTAATAATTAGGGCTCTCAACTAAACTTGCGTTATTCAGCATGATTCATTTGTGTAAAACTTAAAAAAAAAACAATTTTGATGACAAATAAATAAACATAAATATCTGTTACAAAAAAAACAGTGAACGTTATGTAAATACTATTTTGCCAATATTTTAACATTCTTAAACTGCTGTCTGAGGGTCAGCGAAGCCAGATTTCTACTGCAGTTGCAAGTTTTATGGATTAGACTATTGGAACGGACTATAGCCTGTGACGTCACAGCTCAAGATGGCGACTGCCATGGACGAAAACAGCGATGTTTTAGAATAAAGGCGATTAAGGTTGGTTCTCGTTGCAGTAGAAAGTTGAAAATAGGCCGAACTTAAAGCGAAATATCTCGTTTACACACAATCCAAAGGGTATATGATGTCACAAGTGCTAACATATCTAAATCTGCGTTGGAAGGCGAGTGGGGTATCTCGCACTTCCCACCAGACGTCGTTTCTACAGGGCTGAGAAGCGGCCCAGAAACCTGAGTTTCGGGGCCGTTAAGTGGCTACTCTATATCTAGTCAAACCATACATTGAATATAGTTGATTCAACAACATATGATACGTTGTTTATATCTTACATTATTTCTACTAACTCACCTACAAGTTTAAGACGTTGTAGAATGTAGAGACAAGCTAGCTGCTGTGTACCTGTGCAACAATGTATCAGGTGTGGGGTTTCCTGGAATGTACTTTCTCTTTGTCAACTTCCGGGTCAGGAATTGTGGGAGGATATATGGGGGCAATTATGTTGTATGTTTTCTTGATTTAAAAAAAGTCTTTTCAAAATAATGATGTATTGTCAAGGGAGCTGTTTTAATTATATAGTACTAAAACTAATAAAGGAGAGTTTTATCTGAATCATAGGACAGGAAAACATACATGTAGATAAATATATGCAGTATATAGATTGCAATAAATCTATTAAGCTTTACCTTCTTTTTCATCGTAGATTGAATTTTCCTGTACATGTTCAGGGTATAGAACATCATTCGGAAAAATTACTGTAAAGTTTGATATTTTGATAGTCAATAGGAAACAATTTAAAACC
Organism: Gibbula magus; assembly: GCA_936450465.1. Lineage (NCBI taxonomy): Eukaryota > Metazoa > Mollusca > Gastropoda > Trochida > Trochidae > Gibbula > Gibbula magus. Next base: position 28,320,161 of record OW388305.1, on the reverse strand, counting down.
AAAAAATATGATATATTTAATGAGATTAAATGCTTTGATAATATTTTCGCTGATGAAATACTTATCAAAATCTGTCTTTGAACACATGATGGTTTGTTATGAACAGAACTAAGGGCATCACTGTGAATAAGAAGAATGTCTTAGAAACCAATGGCAAATATCAACCGCCACTCCCCACCCTCACAAGTTGTATAAACAATGATACAGGTTTGGCGTGTGTTATTCAGCTAATATTAAACTGTCAAGTATTACATACAATATTAACTAGCTCACACTACATTACAGCTAAGCAACCTCGGAGTCCGATACCCCTGACCCTATACATCTGTGATGTTAAATCTATGATCCAGATCACATCTATTTATATCAATATCAATTACTCGCCAATTGTAGCAGCCAGTATCGAATTGATTTATATCTAGAAAGGGGCATAACTCTGTATGGCTTGTTTAACACTGACATCGTTAGCTATATCTTGCACACGAATGAGCTCTGATTGAAGTACACTATACACACACAATTAACATCCAAACACATCCATCTGTAAATGAAAACATTTTGCATTGTTGTTTAATCATATGGTTTACAGTCTCGAATAATACCGATATATATATATATATATTTATATATATATATCCGAGGAGTCCCCACCAATCAACACCTATCAGCTGCAATCACCGTGCAACAACTTCAAAGCCACCCACATCAACAATTGGCCTCTCTTCCAATCAACTATAACTATTATTTGTTTTAACAATTTCAATAAAGCCAATTGGCCTCCCTCGTTTCATTATGTGTGTTTATTTACATCTTCAATAAAGCCTACAGGCCATTATCTACTTACTCTCCCTCATGTTTATATTGTAAATCCTCATCATTCTCATGCTTTACCTCCATCATGTTTTTATTACAAATCCCCATTGTATACCATTCTCATGCATGTTAATCTCCCTGATTGAGTTTCCTCACCATTGTTTTATTTGCTATATAAATGTACCATATTTGTTATTTCCTTACATTCCACCTGATGAAGGAGTGAGTATGTACTCCGAAACGTCGTGTATTTTCACATTAAAGAAGTTGTTATCCAGAAAATCTTCATGTTCTCTTTATCATTATCGGTTCAAACTCATTTAAATACATAGAAACAGACGTAATGATGTTTATATGTTTTTATATCATTATATGTAATGTTCAACCTGTTAAAGTACCTAGCTACTTTCTGTTGATGCATTTACTTAATCCTCTCAATGTGATTGATCAAGTCATCATAATTAAGAAATGTTTTATGTTTCGTCATTTCGGAACCGTTCAATTTGTTGTAACCAGTCGGACACGTACCTTGAAACAATTCAAATTGATCTAACGTTTACATGTACGTGAATGTAGCTTTTTTTACGTTAGATATTCCAAATTCGTCATCAACAACTTAATACTAGTGTATGTCCTTTTTATTTAATTGCTCTTACTTTGTGAATAAAGTTCAGAGACACTTCGCTTGTTTCAACAGACTGTGGTATCATATCACTGATGTTGGTACTTGGTGCCAGTTCTTGTTTCTTGATCATTGACAGAGTGACAGTGTATACCTAGTGGAGTTAATCAGTGCCCTTACTAATTGTTGGAGTTGTGTTTAAAGATACAGATTGTTAAGATACATATATGATAAATACGGTTTGCATTGTATTTTCTTTTAAACACATACATGTGATGTAGTTTGTCACTTAATTACTTACATGGATATTATTGATTGTTATGTTATAGACACATAACAGTTTACTGATTCACAATATTGTCACAACAAGAAAAAAGTGAGCATGGCTCACATACCCCAGCCATCCGCCATCCGCTATCTGTCCTTTGAGCATCATAGATGTCAAGGCTACAATGTTAAAAAAAACAGATTCAAGCATCATAATATTGTCTAAAATATTATAGGGAACTGGCTTTGTTATTACAAAATTTCATTCACCCAGATGTAATATTTTTCAGGTAACTTAATTGTTCCCATGTGAGCATCACTGATTCAAGGGCCATAACTCCGTAAAAAATAATATTTCGGAACTGGACTTTGAACTCGATGAAGAGTATCATCTGGACTACATATATGTTAAAGGTGCATCCAGTGTGTTTCATAAAATTGTATTTGGCTTTAATACGTTCCAACTCACCACATGTGCTGTTTACAATACAAATAAATTCACTCAGTTTGCATATTCACCCCCAATCGCCAAATATACCATAATTACTAGTTTCCAATTAAAAATTGAGTAACATCATTATCCATGTGCAGAAACCGAAACTGAACGTCCCATTTACATGCACAGTAGTTATATGACCTATATATTAAACATTACAAACTCAACTTTGTCTTTTTGTCTGTTATACATAATATTCCAAAATTACGTTTGACTCATTGACGGGCGCCACACGCTGTGCATTGTCCGGTTTTCGATCAGAAATCAGTACTTTTACCTTCATATCGTCAATATGCTAAGTCTACTGTCATCAAAATGGTAGTTTTCGGTAACAGTCGATACATCTCGATAAAGTAACACCATTTATAACGTTTGCAATATGTGACCCCAAACAACACAATGGATGTACCTTTAAATTTCATTCAGCTAGATATAATAGTTGCCGAGAAAACTTGTCCCATTGGAGCATCACAGCTTTGTTGGTACTAAGATCAATTTCTGATTCAAGGGCCATAACTCCGTAAAATCGCTAAAAGCTATGGTCATAGGTACTCACAACCAAAATTTCATTCACCTATTTTTAATAGTTTCCGAGAAAACTTGTCCCGATTGAACACAATAAAACTAAGTCCAAAAAGTGACGTTTCCATGGAAACGACAACAAAATAAAATCTCAGAAAGCTGAAAAGTGTCTGTGCGCGATGGGAAGAACATGGTTAACAACTGTACAAAGTTTGGTTGATGTACCTTTGACGGTTTTTGAGAAAATTGACCGGACGGAATGACGGACGGACGGACGGACGGACGGACGGAATGATCGCTATATACCCCCGCCTACTTCGTAGCGGGGGTATAATTTTTATATATAAATATACAGCTGTTAAAGATAAGTGAATGCATAATGAATAGGTAATATCTTGCATGAGCATGGTCTCCATCATAAGTGAAAACAGTATCATACTTCACAATATAGCGTTTTCTTTTTAAAACCATATTAATAGCCGTTTTCACAAGTTTGTTATTAAATGGAATACGATGTAAGAAGATTCTTTCAGAATAGAATTACAAAATGTAACACAATATCCTTACGTGTTATGGCCAATCGCTGTAATGCATACTGAGTTTAAAGGATTGTAACTGCAATAGTAAAGAAATAACTTTCTATTGCAGGTAAATACGTTTAATGCATTCAACATAATCATTATAGAGATTCTGCTAGTATATGATAGGTGTATGTTCGAATGCATGTGCTATCTCATGTGGTATATATTAAGTTAAAATGTTAACTCTTCATGGGCTGAATATGATCTGAATTAAATCTAAGTGAATACACGGAATACGTACTAAATAGTAACCTACCCCTAGGTTGATATGTTAAATAGTTTACCTCGAGCGGTAGCGAGAGGTTAAATATTTAACATATCAACCGTAGGGGTAGGTTACTATTTGTCATACACACAGAGGAAAAAAGGGTCAATTGTACAAATACTGTTTTCATCATTGTTGTTACTATTTCAGTTCATTCAACCATTTGTACTATTTTGTCTGCTAAATAACATGGGCACTCATTGTAGAACCTAGCGAGCAGAACTTGGCAAGAAGAACGCTTTGCACGTGCAAAGTAAAATGCACGAGGTTTTCCGAGTTTGACCGCTGTCAACCTTTCCGCATTATCCAATCAGCAAACAATGATACTGTGACGTGCGCACACGTGTAAGAAAGCACGTGGTATTCACAATTCACTTGAGCGACTGGATGGTCGGACTGGTTTCAACTGTGATACAATATGGCGAACACGTGCTTATCGGAATACTCTTATTTACAAAGAAGCAAACATATGGATAATAATTGTGTGCCCAGTTTCGGATGATGTAGCGAAGATTACTGGTAAATGTTGAAAAGAGGATTGTGTAAATCAAATGTGTTATTTGAGCAATGAAATGCTCAATTGCATAAACAATCAACAATTGCAATATCATGTGTGTCTTGTTCCTGTATGCTGCACTTGGATTCTTTGAATCTAAAAAAGGATCAGCAACGCCTCATCTCTAGATGTAGAAGACCGACACCAGGCCTGCATATTTTATCAGGGCCCTATTCTACTCAAATCAGCCGTGTTGCAGGTAAATACTTTCACTACATCAAATGCATCGACTTGTTCATCGTTTTGGGGGCATTTTTACATATTCATATTTGATATTTATAATATAATAAGTTAATGTAGTATAAAAGCAGTCTATGCCATGATCTGATTAACCATAAAAAAACGGTGTGACGTCCAAAAAGAAAATTGCTAGCGGCCATTTTAGTGTAAAAAACACCTTTAATAATTCAAGAATGAGGAAAAGGTTTTGTGTTTCTTAACCAAATCGTTAGACATGAGCTGATGAGGCTGAGCATTTGTGATGTCTGTATGACATTTCTCATTCAATTTGGTGCGGTTTTATGATTGACAATATACCTTTTTTTCTCGCAACGTGATGCAGGATATGTTGGGCAAGAGAAAACATTTTATTAAAGGTATTATTTCATATATGTTTTGTATAGCTATGTAAGCTGCGTTGATTCGAATTTATTGAATTAAGTTCTTTTCTGCAGGTATTGAACACTTTGGATGAAAACCAGGTTGAAACAGAGTCGGTTTCCTGACACATCTCTCAAGGAATACAAAGATCTACCCTTACAACATATCAAGTATCATCGCGTCTGTGTTTGAAGACCTGCATAGCAGTGCAAATTGTTGTTCTTCATGACATTGAATTCGTTTGTGTAAATGAACTATTTTGTTGAAAGAATAAAACTATGAACTCTTGTCCTGTTCTTTCTCCTAACCATTCGTTAGATTAATCGGCAAGGTGGATACTAACATATTAACCTAGGGAAATATCAGATATCAACCTTTCATGACTTAACATAACCTTAAACATCTTTACGGAAGTGTTTTTAAAAGATTACTCGAGGCGAAGCAGAGAGTAATATTTTAAAAACACTGACGTGTTTTTAACCGAGGAAGGATACTGAAACTGAAAGTCGAGGCGAAGCCGAGATTTTCAGTATCCGGACGAGGATACATTCTTGCAGCTGTGACGTCATCAGAGGTTGAATATCCCATAACTCCCTAGGTCGATATGTACATATCAACCTCCGATGACGTCATGTCAGGTTGATATGGATTATAAACAGTCATCCGTTTCAATGGCCATATCATCCCTAGGTGTGTATTGTTAAAATACCTTCTTCTTTTTAAAATCCTATCAATATGTGTTTTCGCATCAAAGTAAGCAATTAAATCAAATATGACATTCTATATAAATTTTGATATAATAAAACTCTATTAAGTGTTATAAATTATCACTAAACGTTATAACCATGATACTTTAATTACTAGATATACAGCTGTTATAGATAGGTGAATGCATAATGAGTAGGTATTACCTTACATGGGCATGGTCTCCATCATAAGTGAAAACCATATATAACCATGAAAACCATGATAATAAAACCTGCGACTTCTTTGTCTAACTATCAATGATCCAGAAATAGCTACTTTACTTAGCAGACCCTGTCATGTGTTAAATCGGGACCTACAGATCGGAGACTAAAGGAGCTAATGCTTAAATTTCGCACAAGTATTATCTTTTTTAAATGTTCTGATACATTAAACTAGTTATTGACATATACGACCAGCGCATTCCCGAGTTGATGCTGACATTATCTGTGTATAAGAACCTGAAAGACAGACAGACAGACAGACAGAGAGAGAAAGGACATAGAGAGGATATAGAGAGGAAGAGAGGAGAGAGATTTAAATTATGTTTATGTTTGGCGGTTTTGGATTAAGAGGTCCGGGTGCTGCAGAGAACTGTATTACATGCAGTAAGGTTTGGCTACAATGCTTCACTGGTATCTAGCTATAGGTTTCACTGCAATACATGGCCACAAATCAAACTAGCAGCTGAGATATAAGTGAATAACTCTTGCAAGCGGCATTAAAACTCATGACTGACCATATTTTAACACTTTTTTTTATCAATCTTATCTAATTTTATCACATCATTTACACAATGAATGCAATACATGTATTTACAATCATGGTCGGAATCTCTACTTCTATCAACTAACTGTTCATTTTACAACCAATGGAAATCGAGTATATCTTTCGAAGAGTATCTCGCAAAAGTTGACGTGACATACTTTAACACTTATACTTCCTACTTAATACTAATCATTAATCAAGTTTTATCTAGTTTTACAAACCTCCAGTGACGTCACACCACTATACTGCCTATAACATTATACTCAATAATTCCTATGTGGATGTATTATCCCGGGATTGTAACGTAATTTCCCTCTAACCCCGGCAATTATCTGAATAATGCCCCTTTTAAAATATCTATATTTAAGACTGAGATGTTCAGTTTAAAGGCACGGTAGCACGGCTTTTCGACCTAAATAAAGCTATATTACGACATATTGATACATACGCACATATTTTAGCTTCCTATTGATAATATTGTTTCCAGTTGACTTGTTATTATAATTAAAACGTGGGAGCCGACCGCGTGAATTGCGCGTGAATTTTCCGTACATGGAGTGTAAACAATTGCTCCGTACATTGAAATCTGTCGCACGCGTTGTTGTGATGCTTGTTTTTCTGGTTTCATCTAGACACGTCTTGTTTTGCGCCCGACTATCGTCTGCTTCCCTCAGCAGCTATTTTATCTAGATTCCATCGTCATTGCAAGATCATGTACTTACCCGGAAAACTGACTCATCCTCCATATTTCAGTAGAATGTTAAAAGATAATAGATAGTGGATACTAATTTTCATCATATCCTTATAACATAATTGAAAACAATGTTCAGATTATTCAGAATGAACAAAAATAAATAGTATCAAACCCGCAATAGTGAAAAAGTAGCCGTTTTCTGATACGTTGTCCAAGCTTACCTGTAAAATATGTCTTCCAGTACAACTTGGGCATTGCACTTTTATGCAATAAAATGTCTTTTTGATTTTGCAAATATTTTAATGAAATGTCAATGAAAAATTATATTAATCTGTTTCTGAATATTTTACTTTTGTCAAGTATTCATAAAACTATTTGCATCCATGATTTTCAAATAGGCCTACCACGGTAATAGGGACGCTTTTGTTGAAATACATTGCATAAAGTTACGTACATCATCAGAATTTTCTATAAGTGAAAATTTTTTTTTCACTTCTCTCACGAAGTTATTTATTTCTTTTTTGAAATCATATTTCAATATATAATTCAAGTAATAACCCTAGAGTCACAGTAAGAGACAAAGTTGCCATTACCAAAATTTCGGTAAGTTGTAACTGTACTGTCGACAAAAACCTACTTTCTCTTCGTTAACCTCGTCCTGTCTGTTTCCCTGTAAACTTTGAACATTGTGAATTAACTGAGTGAATATAAAACTACAACAACAATTTGAGAATACGTGATCAATCTCACCTTACAAACAGAACAGAAGAAGCTACCTCTTGTGTGGACGTGTATCATAGGCCTGCTCCTTTCGATTTATCGAACATTGCTCCGAACGTCCCGTCGTGCGCGAAGTGAAAGGAGTAACCCCGAGCACTGTTCTGGGTGTGAGGAACAGGTTGTATTTCTGTGCAGCTTGCACCTGCATTTTTTTTCACGCCACTCCTTTCACTTCGTCGCCCATGTACAGGATGTTCGGACCATACAGCAATCATCGAAAGGAGCAGGCCACCACTTGGTCAAATGTAACTTTTTATAACAGACAAAAAGATATATCTGGGTTGAAAATGGGTCATGTAACTATACTGTGCATATGTCTGGAATGTGTAATTTCGGCTTCTGCATATGTTAAAGGATGTTGCTCGATCTTCTTTTTATACAAGTAATTATTAAATATTTGACGATAGGATATGAATATTCAAATCAGGGGAAATAATTTGAAAACTTGTATCAGCAAATGTGGCATTTCATGAAAGCCAAATGAAATTTTATGAAAAATACCTAATTGCTTTTTCGCCTCACATTCTAGCTATTATCTTTACCTATTCAGGAGTCATCATCCTTTTTCCTCAAAATGATTATTGGAAGTAAATATGCCAATACAAAATATAAAACAAAACAACAAAACTTTTAGTTTAATTGGGATTTTGAAAAAAGGGGTACTCGAAAATATGAGATTTTACTGAAAAATTGTGATGATTTATTGCGAGTGGTACAATAGTATACAAGAGTATATTGTGTTTAATCAAACGCACGACAAAGTAACACTTTCAAAGTCAGTAACATTTCCTTACAATCGCAATTGCCATTTATCTGATGTTGTTTAGTCAACATTATATTTTGTTCACAAAGTTTGTACATTCAATCTTTGTACTCAAAATGACAGTCACGCACCATGTTATATATTATACATTTCACACATCGTGTCAAGCCTTTCACAGGAGCTAACTTGTTCGCCCAGAAGGCTTATAATATGAACTATTAATCCGGGAAATCAGAGAAAGACACATTCAATTACCGTAATTAAAGTTACTGTTCTATCGGCATTATCCACCATCTTGTTTCCTAAATGAAAAACACGCTGTTGTTTTACTTATTTCACTACGTTTTAATAATAAACCCATACATGATGAAAAGACTATCAACAAAGTAACCAATGATTTATCATATAGACTAATCAGCATTGTCGAAGCGAAGTTTTCCACCCTTATTTTTATTCTTCAACAAATGATAGTCTTTATCATATTGTCTTCAAACTAATACCCTCGAGAATATCTTTTAACTGCATTGTGTTTTCATCCTGTATTGATAACACATATATTTAAACAGGAATATCCTCTCGAATTGCGTTTCCACATAAAAACCCTGATAGAACCATCTCTTTAAGGTGGCCATGAATAAATCAAGACATTTCGTTTATAATAGTTATCAGTAGCTGTACATAGCAAAGGAGGACAACTCTGCAAGACTTTTCAAGAGGCATGTAGAAGTTGGTAATATGAAGAATTATTAACAAATGTATGCATTTAAAACTTTTATTGCAGTGATATGCAACGTTATCAAGCGTGTGTATATCTATATGTTTGCGTATCTTTGTGCGTATCCCGTATATTGTGTACATACCTACTTCTGTATAGGATTCATTTGGATAGTCAATCCATTGTTATTCTACATTTCAAAGTTTTTATAAAACGTTTTGACATTTCGGACATTTCCAAGATGCTGTTTTCAAACTGATCTCAGACCAGGTAGCAAGTTAAAAGTTAATGTTATATTCATCAATGTCTATACATGTACATGTACTACAAGTATGAACAACCGTCCTTCATCCTTTGTTGATTAGCCTTTCCTTCTTTGGCATCAATAAACTTTGGTACAATTTTATGCCATTTTAAGGCCAGCTGCTTGATCGTCCGCCCGTGCTAATGTACTTTGTATAAACTCATATAGATCTTACTTATATATCATGCTCATTATAGCTCAAGTATATCACATTCGGCATCGGCAGCAGTTTTCCAGTGCATATGTAGGTTATAAATCAACCGATGTTATTGTTATGTGAATGAAGTTCCGTGTTTTTATAGTCTTTTGTCATTTGTCTTTGTCCTTGTGGCAATAGTCTTTGTTGTCGTATAACTGATGTTGCAACTTTGGGCATTTTCCTTTTGCTTGACCCTCATACAACCAGGCATATGTTTAGTAAACTTGTCACTAATGTTTTTATATAACTATATATGATAAGTGTAATATGTTTTGTGTTATGTTTTCAAGTGGTTTTCTGTTGAATTGATACACCTGGAGTGGCAGTTGTCACATTGAGATGCGTGACTTGAATTAGAACATATGACATGATATTTTAGATAGTTGATTTTGGGTTTTTATATAACATAACGCATTTGTCCCAAATATCATCACAAGAGCTTTAGCTTTTGAGGGCTAAATTGGTCGAGAGTTCATGCAGGATGTGATATGATACAAGCTAAGTCCCCTTCGGGCTGATACAAAGGGCTCTATCATACATGAACGATATGTATCCATAAGTAAATAAATAGATAAAGAATCTCGCCCATATATCTCCTGATATCAAATATATGAACATGATTTGATAAAAGTAACATGATCTGGCACGGTTATTGGCTTTCACATAATCAATCTCAGAAGACACGATGGAGGGATTTTATTTATCATAAAAATCATTCTTCATTGCTTGGTGAATCATCTCCAATACTTCCTATAAATGTCTGAACCTCACTGCCAGTGACAATCAACAGTATCCGTATAAAGGGACATAACTCTGCAAGGATTGTGTACATGCAAATCGCTGTATGTTACGCACACAATACGTCCTCTTATACACGTCTATCTTTTTGTGTATCTTCAAATCAACAACACAAGCTGTATTTCCATGCGGTGCCTCACTCACAGTTTGTTGTATGAAAATCTGTATATGTACATGAAACTAACTAACTGTATTTTGTACATAAATTTTAAATATAACATACATTTTTTAATTCGCACCACGGCCACGGGTAACAATTAACTGATTAATGGAATTAGTATACCTTAGTATAAACTAAAGTCGTTGTTGTTTTCTATTTTTAGTTTCAAACTCGTTTTTCTTTTCTTATCTGAAAATGAAAACATGATTCTCAAATTACTAATGTAGTCTGTAAACATCAATTTGAGCATAACATGTATCTGCATGGAACCGGACCTTTATTTATATTATCAGGTTACCCATTTGTACTGCTGGGTGAACAGAGCCATATTTTGTAATATGTCACTAACCATAAGTCTCTCAACTCATGTCTCAATGTTGGTCAGGCTAGGGAATCATCTTTCAAACTCAAACTTGAAAGTTTATCCACAATGAAACGGGTGACCCAACCATACGGCGAGCCGCTCCTTTGTTGCTGAACTTCAGTGACAACAGTCAAGTGAGCCATGCACAGGACCACTCGTCACCATCAGTAACTTATTAATAGAATAATGGGAGGTAACTCTATGTTTTGTGAAACACCTGCTTCATTGTATGTCTTTTACTTTGGAAATACAAACAATGATTCACATTGACATTCAAAATGTATTTATTTTTAAAACATTACTTGTTTTGAGCATAACATTAATCACTAGAAATTATTTTTTTATCTTTATCCATATCCCAGCAGGTCAGACAAACATGTGCAAGTCTGCAGTGAGAGAAAGAACATCCATTGCGTGACTTCCATTTCATGCACACATGTTGGTTAGTGGCTGGGTCACTTTTCTACACAGGCGAGTTTGACTTTTGGGTGAGGGGTCCCTGCTTTTGTTGATCCCTCTTAAGCAATTTTCACACATATCCCACATATTACTGGGCCTCCTCTATTGAAATGCCATCCTCATTTACCATAGCTAGCAAGATTTTCATTGTGGCTTCCGTGTATTGAAGAGGGGACAACTTCTCTATTTTGACTTCGTCATCCTCGCTACTTCCGGATGTTTTGTTAATCATAAGAAAGATTTTTGGGACCCGGTATGCCTTCAAATGAGCAGCTTTAGGTTTTTGCACAAAAGGGTCAAATGTTTTACCTTCAGTGGTGACTCTCAAGAACAGACGTGGAATGTCCGGATAATTGAGGTGCCGAGTTACCAACATGCTTTTGTAAACCTTTCACAGTTTTTTTAAGCAGCGGTGTCTGCTCCAGGGGTAATTCTTTTGTGAAATATTCGTCAACTAATCGATCTGACAACAGGTACATGTGACTAATCATTGTGCTTCCAACGTGGCCACGCTGGCGGGCGTCAGGCCTTTCATGTCTATCCACTCCGTCACCAAAAATTCCTCTTCCCCCGTATCTCGGACACCATCTCACCCAGGATCTTCCTCATTTTCTCGTGACTTGGACTCAGACTTTCTCTCTTGCATACTGCTTTGGTCCAGGACAACCCAGCGTGGAAAACCTCATCCTCCTGAAGTTTCAATTTGTCTGATTTCAAAAATATTCCAAAACAACCGGAACAGAGGTCAAGGAATGCTGGAGAATTTGTCACCTTAGAGCTCGCATGTTTCAACATCTTCAAAGCTTTCTCTTCCAAATCCGTCTCTCCATATCCATGACTCTTCTCCAATATTCCACACAGGTTCTCCTCACAGAGTGAGTTCTCCAGGAAGGACGCTGACTGTGTAAACAGTGTCTCCACATCGTACTTCCGGGATGAATACATGAGACCTGTCACGTTTTCCGAGTTGATGCTGACATTATCTGTGTAGAGGAACCTGAAATAAAAACAGAAACATAATAGTTTATGGGACGGTTTCCATCAATCAAAATTGAATAATTGAGGATGGAAGAGACATGTTAGACACAGAGAGACGAATAGAGAGAGAGGGAGAGATAGAGAGAGAGAGAGAGAGAGAGAGAGAGAGAGAGAGAGAGAGAGAGAGAGAGAGAGAGAGAGAGAGAGAGAGAGAGAGAGAGAGAGAGAGAGAGAGAGAGAGAGAGAGAGAGAGGAGGGGGGGGGGGGGGGGGAGGGGAGAGGAGGTCAGCCAGACAGAAAAATCTGGGTGAACAGCAGTTCTATTGTCTCTTACCCGAAGTGACAACAGTTTTACAACATATGCTTATGTAATGTACGGCTTCGGCAACTTTGTCTGCTGCAGAGAACTGTTCTACATGCAGTAAGGCTTGGTTCAGTATTACAGTGACTTTCAGCGCAGTACCACCTACGGGATTATATATGCATAGGACGATTATATCACAAGTTTCTTACATCTGTTTTGAGGAATGTTTTTTAAAACAACAATATGAGCATAACAATACATAGGGCACTGACTTTCGCATATATATATATATATATATATATATATATATATATATATATATATATATATATATATAATCACATATATTTGGATATATAATTTGCTTGGTGATGACATTTTGATAACATGCTGAATAACATGTATTTGAAAACTTTAAACACTAATATCGTCTTCTCAACAAGAATATGTATTCCACAAAAATTCAATTGATTACAAAATGGTTATTGTCAAATCTGTTTGAATAAATAATCAAGGGCTACGTCGTAGTCCATTCATGTGAAAGCGTATAAGGGTCACATGAAAACATATTTTTTAAAATATTATCTCTTAATTAGGACATACCATTTCCTATTTAGTACTGAATATCTCCTAATTAGGACTTTATATCTCCTAATTAGAAGTTACCTATAGTGCAGTTTTGAGGTTTGATCAGCTTCCAAAATGTTGTAGCAGTGTTGAAAATCAGTCTCTGTAGCTTTCTAATCGTTAAATTGATAACTAGAGAAATTGTTCTCATCTCAGGAAAAACATCTGCATGATGCCTTCATAGATTTATCAGTTATACATAATTTGCATTAGTTCAACCTTTAATAAAATATAAATTTAAAAATCTGATAATGTCTACAACTAAACAGATTCAACTGGCACTCTAGAAGTTTTAACTGTAATAAAGTACAGTTTGAAAAACTACTTCCTTATTCATAGACTTTGACAGACAGATATATACAAATGCCTTTAAATCTGTTTATGTTATCAAGAATACGAATACATAGAGATTCGTCCATAGATATTCATCGTGTCTTCATTTCGAATTAAAACTAAAAAATCTTATAAATACGTATATGTTTTCAACATTGTTTGAGTCTTGGATGAAAGCTTATGAAAGTATTTAATGTCTGGATCGCAGTTAATAGAATGTTTGAATCACTTAGACAGAATTATGAACAGTATAACACTTTTAAAATGATATTAAAACGACTGAATCTGCTTATAATAAAGTACAATATGTTATTGATATTCATCTTCAACACGATTAATAAAACGCAAACTCATGGACTCACTACAAATACGCATACACATACGTTCTCTAAACAGGGATTAGCTTTCAGATTTTATATATTCTCTTTTATTCATCCCATTTTATTTATTCCCTAGGCCTAACTCTATGCTGGCTTCTCTTTTATTCCGTTGCTGTCCTCTCATCTATCCATACACAGAAATGCTACTGTACCAAATAAAAGTCAATCAGAACATATTTCTGCCGGATAAACTCGATTTTGAATGTCTGTGATGATGATATATCCCGTAAATAGATATAAGATATGTTATTCATTAGAGTATATGATATTTAATATTTATATTGGTTCAAACATACATGAGGTGCTGGATATGGCTATTCAAAAGGGATTTTCTGAACATAATGTTTTGTATAAGGTTAAATATTATGAAATATGGAAAAAGTGTTATTACAAAATGTGGATGGCATATTAAGGTACCTTCTTGGACCTACATTTGTTGACGCGTACTTTAGGACGCCATAGAACAAGTTAAAAAGTGCTTTTTGTTCTGAAATTTCACATTCAGTTAAGCTGGCACATGCACATGATGAATATCAATGCATGTATATGCCTGTTTACATAAACAGATTCAAAGTGAATAAAGTGTCTCTGCCAAAGTTTGTGAATAAAGAAGTCGTTTGCCATTCTTTCAACTATACATTTACTTAAATGTACAATTATAACTTCTAGAGTGCCAGTTGAATCTGTTTAGTTGTAGACATAAAAGCGATATTGTAAAGTTATTTTGCGTAATAAATTAGTTTACTTCAAAGATGTAACTTATGAAAAATTTGCATAACTGATATATATAATATAATATATAATCTGTGAAGGCTTCACTTAGTACTAATTAGGAGATAATAAGTCCTAATTAGGAGATAATATTTCAAAACATATTTTGCATGTGATCCTAATACGCTTCCATACATTCATCTTCGACAGAGTATCAAAAGAAGTACTGTTACTACAAACATTAATTAATATCACAGACATACCTGAGAAGGTCTCTGAAGACGTTGACTTCTATATCAGGGATGATTATCTCCCTTTGCTCCGCCACACCACCACAGAAAATGGCGTGGAAGACACAGCTCCTGCTGGCAAAAAAGTAGCGGTGAGCTCGGACCATGTGTTTGTCAGATCCAACAAGGAAAGTGACGTCAGTGAAATCTTCTTTCTCTAACATGTGTAGGTTACACTCAGTGACAGACTTGCCTTTCTGCCAGTTGTCAAGAAAACCAGATTGAGTGCTGGATGTCTCCATTTTCTCCCCTTCCAGGTCCTTTGCTCTACTGAATAGGACAGGTTTAGATACCGATATACTACGATATGTATTTCCAATGTATTATACATGCATTTTGATTAATCAAGTTTACATCATGGGCGATTTATGTTTACAATGCTATGCAGGGAGGAATTTATTTCTTCATTCATATTGTTGTTAGACACTAACATTTAATTCATCCCCAATCTCATAGTGAAATGATTAACACAATTTGCACTCTTTGTAAATCAAATAATGTGTTAAATATAGAAAACTCTTCATTGCTACCAATAAAATAAATTATTTACCGATGTAAGAAATACGTATTCCATAACAATGGTATATAATTTTATGACAGTGTATATACTTTTTAAATGCATATGCCCAAGTTCTTGAAATAACATCTTTGGATATTATGTTTTAATGGGCTCTGTTTTAATCATGTTTCAAATGTTTTTCATATAATACATAATTATGTATGTCCAGTCGAACTCAACCATAAATCAATTCATTTGTAGTTCATTGATAAGAGAGTTCTAGTTTCGCACCATGCCAACCTGTAAGGCCTACACTTTGTCTCTGAAAAAGTAAAACTTTTAATCATTTATTCTTAAAATTATCTATTACTATATAACTATTTTATTGATTATTATTTTAAAATGCATTTGAGCACCGTCTGTAGATAAAATCCTTGGCAATTATATTTCTAAGTATGTGTTTTAAACATGTATGAATAGTTTCGTCTCCATTAAATATACCCCAGTCGAACTGTCCCATTAATCAATTCAGTGTAGAAGATTGATAAGCGTGTTTAAGATTTGCACCATGACAACCAGTAGACTGAAACTGAGTCTTTTAACAAATATAAATATTAATTGTTTATTCTTTCAAAATGATCACTTATAAAATATTACAAATAAGCCTCTATGAAATTACACTGTGACTAAAATTCAGACTTCTTGTCAAGTGTAGATCATGTTTCGAGCTTGGATTGACGTGTAGGTAAATGCATTGTGAACTACTGTCTGAGTATGGACTATGACCACAGTAACAAAATGAGTCAACGATAAAAAGTGACATAACTCTTCAAGCGACTTTTCAACAAGAAATCAAATTAGTTCATGCATATCAAAAGGCTTTGATTCAGATATATAATAAAATTGCAAGTTTTCATTTCCTTTAGGAACTTGTATTCAAATGTTTGGATAGATATTATATTAATGTTTTATCTTTTGATAAGGAACATGTGATTGTAATCGATTAAAAAGAATATATGAAAGGGTCGGGGAGGGAGGGGGGAATACACTATCTATGTTTGTAGATCTGCCTAGTTTGTACCTACCATATCTTCAATATATGTAAATAAACCAGTGCACATACAAGTATTATAACAGTTGCATGTCTACTCACCTTGACGCGAGAGAACTAGTGACCCGTGTTGTGTGTATGGGTATCAAGTTTCTTCGGCTGCACTGTGTCTTTTCTACTTCCGGGTTGGGGCAGTGTGGGTAGCTTTGTGTGAGTATTGATTTAAACATAACATTAACTATACAAAATATAATGAACACAGAACTATTTCTTGGAATATTAGAAAAAAAACGGAGGAGAATTTAACCTGATTATATACATGTGTATCTGAGACATGTACATTTAGCATACAATGAATGTTGTTCTCGGCAGGATAAAGGGAATGGATATGTTTTATATCCATTGGGGTCATATGCGGATAAAGATGCAAATTACAAAGGTCAATTGGAGAAACTTCTTTTGAAAATAAAATGACAGTCGCAGTGTTGCGCTTTTGGTATTTAATTTCACGTTTTCGTTTAATTTAAAATGCCAATCGTCGCATTTTTGTGTAATTTTGTTCATTTCATTCCATAACGATAAATTGCGATGCGAATTCGTCTCAAAATGTGTGTGTTTAAATGCTGTTCGATAAAATTCGATTTCTTTTTTGGTAAGCCTGTATAAACTATCTTATCTGTTTACTTATTATCCGTCATCAGTACAAGAATGATACTGTTATTGATAAAAAAAACTATCATTGACACGTGCATGTGAATTGTTGGATGCCATCATGGACACATGCACGTGTACTACTGGATGATATCATGGACACATGCACGTGTACTACTGGATGATATCATGGGCACATGCACGTGTACTACTGGATGATATCATGGGCACATGCAAGTGTACTGTCGAGTGCTATCGTGGACACATGCACGTGTACTGTAAGGATGATAGTCCTGCCCCATGACTGTGTAAACTTAAGAGCCTTTAATACAGTCTAGATCTTTATTCAGCAATTCTAGATAATGGAGCTCTAAATATGCCTCAATTTCTGCCTAAAGCTGAATACTCTAGACTTGCTATAATTTTCTAGGCTGGGCTGGTCGTGAATTGAATATTTTGCTCTAGGGGCTGATTGACCGACAACAAATTGACTTGTGAAAAATAATAAGGAAGACAATATTAACCACAAACATTAGAGTAACATTAATAAAAACAAAATGTGAATAGTATGACCAAATATTACGTTAAATTGAAGGGCATCAATATGAGTATGGTCACATATAATGAATTTTAAATTTAGTTGAATAACCTAAATGTAATGAACTAATTGAATGAATAATTGGCAGAAGGTGTAATGCCCTTAATTATCTCTTCAATTTAGCATAGAATTACATCATATCAAAATGAGTACAATACAAGTGAATACAAATAGAGAACACCTGGTTATTTATAAGGAATAGAGTTGTTAACACTTTTGACATGTTATATTTTGGTCATTCCATACATGTTTGACAAAACTGTACCTTAAAACTTATCAAGGGAACGTATACCGTAGATATAAGTAGAGCATAATTACAAAATCACAAAAGACACGTCTCCATACAAAATAATTATAGGAGTAATAAACACGTCTGAAACAGATACGTCATGTCTTCAGAAACCAACTAAACTAAACTAAATTCAAATATCTTAAACAGTATCTGTTGAAATTTCTGAAAAACAAACGTTTTAAGAAATCTTCATTAGGAATATCCTTCACTGGACGATAGGGGACTCACAAATATAACTCTGGCCATTTTATACCTACAGTAATGATGCGTCAACAACAAACAGGTCCAAAAAGGTTGCTTTTGTCGACAACATATTTTATTAATCCAAAAAGATATTTCAACATAGTGTAATTGAATAGACATAAAAATAAAAGATTATGGTCTGATGTTTGAAAATCATTGTCCCTCTTTACAAATCATGTGCCTATAAACAAACATTCGAAATCGACTTTCTCTGGCCTCAGTGTGATGATGTTCTTTTACTGTTGAGTGTAGGTCATTATGAAGAATTAAACCTTAGTCTGAGTAAAACAGCAGAATTCATGTTATTTCAATCTGTTATCGAATATCCACATATCAATAAAAATGGTAATGTTTGAATTTGTGAGTTTTGTTAGTAATTGATTAGAAGACGACAGACTCTAACCAACTTGCTTAGAACGAAAACGTAAAACTTCTATTTAAGGTCATGAGTGCAGCTATATCACAAAATGTCAAAACTGCTACTTCCTTATGTCGATAATGTTACCAAGAAAAGTTAACATCAAACATACTCATTCTTTCACAAAAATTATTTTGGTGATTATATTTCAGTTGTTTTGCTTATTTAATAAGCTTGTTTCATAACATTAGAGGGTGTGGGTGGTTATTTAATTGATCATTTCAATCAAACTAAAAAAAACAATCCTGACTGTGGTACAGTTATTGTTGATAGAGTTAATTGCTTAAAAGTGATAAAACATTTTTCGGAAAATATCATTGATAAATTGATTGTAGGAAATAGAAGAGATGTGTTTATTTTTTTGGATAAACTAATGTAGTAACAATCTCAAATTTCTCCCAACAGATAGCCTGAACATTAAATTTACACTTATTTCCAAAGGGAATTCATAATCTGGCACTGTCTGTCAGTCACAGGGTACTTGTGTTTTGAAACTCACTCCTCACACATTTTTTTTATCTACCTTTCTAATTTTGATCAATGATATACTTGTTACTTCACATGAAATCACTTGACAGAATACCATTGAATACAATCATTTTCTTTGACCTTCTAACCTTGAATTTAATGACAGACACAAATTTTGAAACTTTAACATTGAAAACAAGAGCATTAGTGAGCACAGCTCACTCATATACCCCCGCTTTTAACATTGGTCAAAGAAAAAAAATTCAAAATAGCAAGAGGACATCAATGTTTAGTCGTTTGTATGAACAGTCTCCATAGTAAGTATGTCTTCATAGATACACTTGTAAGAGTACTATAAAAGTAAAAGTCGAAAAAATTAGTATTTGCATTAAATATGCAAATGAGGCTATTAAATATACATATGACAGATGTACACATAAGTGGTTATAAGTATCAAGTTTGTAACATTTAAAATATTAATCTCTTGCTATCTGTTCATTACAGATATATTGCTTTTGATAATTCTATAATTCTATAAATATGTCAGTTATTTCCAAATGAGAGCTGGAATCTGACCCTGTTCAACAAAAGTGTGACTCGAAGCATCATGACGATCACTAAAAGTGAATTGTACACCATCTCCACTCACCATGCAATGTCCTCCATGGCCCACTATAGTAGTGTGAGAGGAAAGTTTAACAAAGATGGTGTAATCACGTCCGGCTTGGATTGAGACTGGATCAGGAAACATGACGTCATTGACATCTTTAAGAGTCTGACGACTGTTCTGCAAGGGGTATGAGATTCGCTCATCCTTGTCATCAAACAATTTGATAACAAGTGTGTGCTTTTTTTGTTTTTTGGATCCATATAGCTGACACCCTATCAGAGTGATGTTCTTGTTGGTGGAAATGTTTTAAGGTGAGGTCCGACTGGCAAAGAGCCACAACTTGGTGTTTGATATCTGTTGACATGATACATATCACCATGGGGCGGCTGCGTTGACGTTTTGGTTTTGCGAACTGTAGATGCAGTGGAAAGTGTTATAAGGTGAGGTCCGCCTGGAAAATAGCCATAACTTGGTGTTTGATATCTGTTGACATAATACATATCACCATGGGGTGGCTGCGTTGACGTTTTGGTTTTGCGAACTGTAGATGCGAAAGGACTGATATCGATTTGAACATTTATTTTGCTGTCCATGATCTTCACTCTCTCTTCAGCAGTCAGCATTCCAGAAGGACCGACCACGTTTGTCAGAAACTTTGGAGACAAACTAGCAAACCGTATCTCGTACACCATCTCGCCTAGGATCTTCCTCATGTTCTCGTGACTTGGACGCAGGTTCTCTCTTTCACATTCTGTCTTCGTCCAGGACAACACAGCCTCAAATATTTCCTCTTCCTTGAGTTTCAGATTTTCTGATTTCAAGAATGTTCCAAAACAACTGGAACACAGATCAAGAAATGCTAGAGATTGTGTTACCATTGAACTTGCACGTTCCAACATCTTCAGAGCTTTCTCTTCCAAATTCGTCTCTCCATATCCATGACTCTTCTCCAGTATTCCACACAGGTTGTCCTCAGATAGTGAGTTCTCCAGGAAGGAGGCTGACTGTGTAAACAGTGTCTCCACATCGTACTTCCGGGATGAATACATAAGACCTGTCACGTTTTCAGAGTTGATGTTGACATTATCTGTGTATAAGAACCTGAAATAACCAAATGAAACATATTGTTTTAAGGGATGGTTTTTAACAATTAAATTTGAAATACAAAGTGTATTTGAGGGAGAGAGAAACAGACAGACAGACAGACCGACAGAAAGAGAAAGGACTTAGAGAGGACATAGAGAGGAGAGAGATTTAAATTTATGTTTATGTTTGGCGGTTTTGGATTAAGAGGTCCGGGTGCTGCAGAGAACTGTATTACATTCAGTAAGGTTTGGGTACAATGCTTCACTGGTATCTAGCTGAAGGTTTCACTGCAATACATGGCCACAAATCAAACTAGCAGCTGTGATGTAAGTGAATTACTCTTGCAAGCAGCATTTAAACTCATGACTGACCATACTTTAACACTTATACTTCCTACTTAATACTAATCATTAATCAAGTTTTATCTAGTTTTACAAACCTTAAGTGACGTCACACCACTATACTGCCTATAACATTATACTTAAAAATTCCTATGTGGATGTATTATCCCGTGGGTTATCACATAATCCCCGGGATTCTAACGTAATTTCCCTCTACCCCGGGCAATTATCTGAATAATGCACCTTTTCAAAAATCTATATTCAAGACTGAGATGTTAAGTTTAAGATGAAAGTTAGCGTATGTTATGTCTAACTCTATTGGAAAACAACTGTTAATTCAAACATCAATCTCCAAATGTTGTTTTAGCAATAGCCCGTCTCGAACACGAAACCTCCATACCCCTGCACACCAAGCGCAGAGATGATACCACTGTACTACAGGGACCAGGCCGATGAGGTTGTTTCCTAATTTTCTTTATACCCTACTGCCTTTCACCAAATGGGGATATTTTACGGACGACTCCTTTACTTTTCGCACTATCAATTAGAATAGATTAAACATAACATTTAACCACGGGGTCGGTTTGTAAGCTTGATAAAACATGTCAAAGGGTGTTTATGAGATTTAAAACTCTTACCCTCGGGATAAACACTTGGGGCTAGCGCCTCTCGTGTTAATCCCTCTGGTTGCGGGTTTTAAATCTCATAAACACACTTTGGCATGTTTTATCCTCTACATAAATGTTTTAACATAAGGGCGAGGCTTTCAATAAAATATTGTATATAAAATATTGTTGTTATATTTCTATTCAGAATAAATGATCATTCAAGTTTTGTATATCTATAGTTTATTATTATATCCAAAGCATGTGTAAAGTTTCAAAATGATTGATCAAAAACGGGGGGGGGGGAGTTGATTTCAGGACACAGGTAATGCCAGTCTGAGATCGGAAACCCGAGCGCTCTAATTCAAGGGCAATAACTCTGTACATATTAATCCGATCGGTCCCAAAAAGCACATGTGTATCACCGTATGTCCAAAGCATGTGAAAAGTTTCAGACAGATTGGTAAAAAAAAATGTTGGAGGAGTTGATTTCAAAACACAAGAACCGTTTTCGGGTTGTGACATGACAAAAACCACCTTGGGTTTCACTAGGGGGTTAAACGGGTATTAGGTTACATCACAAATTAATTAATATCACAGATATACCTGAGAAGGTCTCTGAAGACGTTGACTTCTATATCAGGGATGAGTATCTCCCTTTGCTCCGCCACACCACCACAGAACATGGCGTGGAAGACACAGCTCCTGCTGGCAAGAACATAGCGGTGAGCTCGGACCACGTGTTTCTCAGATCCAACAAGAAAAGTGACGTCAGTGAAATCTTCTGTCTCCAACATGTGTAGGTTACACTCAGTGACAGACTTGCCTCTCTGCCAGCTGTCAACAAAACCAGATTGAGAGCTGGAGGTCGCCATTTTTCTCTCTGAAACAGGAATATGAAAACCATTGTTGGATTTGAAGTCAAAGTGGGAGACAAAATTTATTTTTAATGTGATTGATACATTGGATATGCCCTTTAGCTTACAATACGATATGACGACGTTTCGTAAGGTTAAGAAACACTCTATTGATGAACATATTTTGCTTGTGTATATGTCCTTGTATGTTTTAAGTTGCGTACATGGAATTACATGGATATGATAATTGGCAATATGAATATTTAATTTCGTATGTACCACATTAGCTAGATATGTTACATCTATTTATAGTGAGTATGCATGCATGAATACATATGTGAATGGGTGCATGAATGCTTGGTATGGAAATACGTATGATACAATTGTAGTTTTACCAATACATTTCGCGCACGTTATATATAGTTACACTAACTGTCCAATTAGTCAGAAGTTAACGGAACAAATACTCTCCATGACTTTTCATGTTTACCTTCTGTAACGTGAATGTTTACTAAATATTAAAACATTCATGATATAAGGATGACAATAGATAACCAATGTGTATGTCGAGGTTCGTTTACTTATGAATAAACATACGATTACAAGTCCTTAATAGTAGAATAATTTCAAATTATATAAATATAACCATTAGCTCTGCAGCTCACTAGACTTAACTGATAAATGATAAAATGACAATGAAATAAAGATTGTCACCATGACCCTTTGACTCTTATTAGGGGTCAAAGAGTCACCAAATGTACAATGTAAACTCGCCAGTGGCTGAGGAGTATTTACATATGATTTCAGTTCACTAGGGATCTTAATTCTTGAAATGAAGAGGAAATTAGGTCTTAGATTTTGGCCCCTGTTACCCTTAAGAGGCCAAGTAGATTTCACACAATATTTCTAATTCTATTTTATGGGGTTTTACGTTCAAAAGAAGAAGTTGAAAATACGCATTAGAGCGTGACCCTTTGTTATAGGGTCCAAATTTACAATTTACAATTTAGAATCTACATTTACCAAGGACAATTTACAGGATTTCTAGAGCCATGTGTTCTTTAGAAGAAGTCGAAAAAGCGAAAAGATGACAGACGGGTGGTTGGACAGATGAAACCATCTCAATACAAACGTAATTTTGGTACATTCATTTGAAAAATCACTTTACTCATCAATCAATAATATGTAATATACACAAGCACGTTCCCGTAGTCTGTCATCCAGACCCTAGAGCAAAATATTCAATTCACGACCAGCAAGTCTCGATTATACTCAGCTCAGAAATTAAGGCATTGTTTGTGCTCCATTTTGTATAAATATTTGAATTGTTTGTAAAATGGGGTTAGTAAGAAAACAATATTTATGAGACTAAATGTTAGTCGAAGTTTCACGCATTGATTTTCTCAGTAACAGCTGTTATAATCAATATAAAGGGAAGTAACTCTGTTAGACTTGTTGACCCTGAAATCCTTTTGTGCACTTACTATGCAAAATTCGAAATCTGTTTATTTGATGAATTAAATATATGTGTTATTTCACTTTCGAAACTGTCCTTAGTCAAATGTGTAATTCAAACTAACCATCAAACCGCGGTGAAAGACAAATCTTGTAATTATAACCGAAACCTCCTAAATTACTGTCATTATCACAAAGCTACTTTCTCTTGGTGAATCTGCCTGTTTACATATATTAACAATACATTGAAGATTGTGAATTAACTCAATAAATCTAAAACTGTAATAACAATTTGCATATATTTGCCAATACATGATCAAGCTCACCTTCCAAGCACAGAATAGACACAGCTACTTGTACGTGTATGAGGTATGGGCGTTTCTGGAATGTACTTTCACTTTGTCAACTTCCGGGTTGGGGTATTGTGGGTGATTTGATGTTTGAGCATTTAAAAAATACCTTTTCATAATATCACAGCGGAATATGTTATGCATTATTTAAATAAAGGCGAGAATAAAAAAATCGGAGTTGTGAGAATAGTAAATATAAATTGTGAGAATAGTAAATACAAATTGTGAGAATAGTAAATACAAATTGTGAGAATAGTAAATACAAATTGACATAGAATCATATTCATTCATATGTTTCCTCAAACTAGTTAAAACTAGCTGTAATGTTATACGTATAAAGTTACAGCTAGTTTTAATTACATCGTATTTTTCCTCAAAATGATAATTGAACGTAAATATGTCAATAACAAATATAAAGAACACAACAAGAACATTTAATTGGGATAGTTTTGAAAAATGATTGCCCTTGTACTGGAAATGAATGTTAATTGATAAAAGTAGATTGAAGTTTTGGAACTGGGTATTTGTTTAATGAAGGGTGATTCCCTGCCCCACACTGAGACATGAGTTGAGATGCTCGTGGTGTCACCTTGGGCAAGGGACTTTATTCGAAATGTGCCCCTGTTCACTCAGCTGTACAATTGAGTCCCTGGTTTGGAAGTGCAGGCAATGTGACAGATAACCTTCGAGCGCCTTAATTGGCAGCCCAGGTTGCATACTCCAAAGGGAGTTGAGAATGAAAAAAGGAACGATGTTCGTCCTTGCACCAGGGTAATAATGTGTGTAGCGCTTTGAGCATGGCCCTATGTTGTGGAGTTCAGCGCGATATAAGTATCCGCATTATAATATATAAATATTATTATTAATCCAACGCACAACTAAGTATCGTTTTGAACGTCAGTAATATGTCCTTATAAACTAAGTCATCTCCGTGTTTCTTTCTGTGTTTAATCAACAATATAAACTACAGGGCAAAGGAAAGTACACACCTCATTTGGTTACGATTAATTCAATAGCTGCAGCAACCAGTATCAAGATGATTGTTACTTGAAAGGGGCGCAACTCTGCAAGACCTGTTTACAACTGGACTCGTTGGATATATCAAAAACCAACACACACGATATGTGCTCGGATAATGTTACTACATTAAATACACATGTGAATAATGGGCACTCAAATACACGAATGTTTCAATAGTTCTGTATGGAGATAGTATCAAATAATTCAGGACTGTTAGGTCATATCTCATTTGTTGTAAGCCGTGTATACGTGTTAAATGAATGCTTATTATCTATAAATGTAGACAATAAGTGATGACATCAATGTCCACATGTTGCACATGGGCGATAACACCTAGTGGCAATTTCATTGGCTGGTTGAGAGAACCACGTGAGAACCACGTGACATCGAAAAGCGGGACTAATTTTACAAAATGAGTTAGTCAAAACGTCAAGTTTATTTCACGGTTACACTCATTCTGAAAAATGAATCAAGTCCATGCTGTTTTGAAGTACATAAGGACACTGCTGTAAGTTACAGCAGTGTCCTTAGGTACTTCAAAACTGCATAGACTTGATTCAAATTTACAGAATAAGTATCGATTTTAAAAAATCACTTATCAAAACATGAAATGGCTGCTTTCTTTTATTTAATTCATCTCAATTACACATAAATGAATATGACGGAGGCTTTCGGCAAGTTAACTGTGACGAGAGTTTCAGTTACTTAACAACTTCATAGAGCTCCCGTATAGTATGCGTCACGTGCAGAGTATTATCAGTTGACGAGGAGGACTGCTCAACCAGTACGAAGGTGTAAATTCATTTCATCTGTCGGATGTTGTATACAAAAGTTTCATTTCGAATTTGGAAGAATGTCATATTATTGATATTTTATACAGTGAATCAGGTTATGATGAATTATTTTTCTTCAGAAATCGAACTATTGCACAAAAATGTTGATCTTTGAAAAGGACACTACATTATTTGACTTACAGCAGTCCGTGCCGTTTAACAAAACAGTGACAGTAAGAGATGTATCCATCCACGCAATGTAAATAACTTTAGATCAACATGTTTTATATAGACTATATTACCATAATATATGGCAGTTGAACTAAACTTATGTATATTGCCATCCACGGTGACAGGTTTAACCTTATTATTGAAGATACAGAAACCATTCTATATTGTAAATCTGTTCTTCTATAGATAATAGATGGCATTATCTAATCGGTTCGCTGATTTTGTAATATGAGATAAAATTTTCGATTTACCAATACGACTTTGTGTGTAGTACAACAGCTAAAATGTTAAATAGCAAATTCTTAAGAATATAAGAGTATAATAAAACACTTAGTTACTCATGGTGAGGTCATTACGTGAAATGCAAGGACTCTCGGACCTGACCACATCGATGGTCTGAGTGTATAATATCGCGAGAAGGTCCCTTCCAACATAACCGTTACCAGGTACCCATCTGTACTGCTGGGTGAACAGAGCAATATTTTATAATATGTCTCTCACCATACGTCTCTCAACTCATGTCTCAGTGTGGGGCAGGGCTTCATCTTTCAAACTTCAAAAGTTTACCCACAATGAAACGGGTGACCCGATCATGCTGCGAGCCGCTCCTATTGTTGTTTACCTTCAGTGACAACAGTCAACTGAGCTATGCACATGATCTCTTGTTACAATCAGCAACTTATTAATAGAATAATGGGAGGTCACTCTATATGTTTTATGAAAAGCCTGCTTCATTTGTCTCACACTTAGGAATTGAAAATCATGATTCACACTGACATTCAAAATTAATTTATTTTTACAAGACTTTATATTTATCTTTATCCATATCTAATAAACCGTTATGTTACAATGTTTCCCTATATTCTGTTAACAAGTTTGTGACAATTATTGGTGAGTGTTCACACTCAGCTTTCATACACTGTGACAGATTCATCCCAGAGGATAGTTAAATGTACGTGAAATATACGTTTCACAAAAGGTGAAAAATGCGCCAGTTAATTGACATGTCGATCAGTGACAATGTCCAGTCGTGCATCTGTCCGGTGTGACATCCTTTTTTCATAAAGACGGATAAACACGGAGCTTTTGAATATTCACTGAATATTCGATATTCAGTGAAAGTTTCACACAGGATAAAATGTCATTATGAAAAGATACATTCACGTTTGATATATGTGAGGTGAGGTGAGTTAGGGTTTAACGCCGCTTTCAAGAGTATTTCACTTATATCGCGGCTGCTAGTATTATGGCAGGAAGAAAGCCCGCAAAGCCATGTGGCTATGCATTGCGGTGAAACTAGCGAACCACGGGTGGTACTACGCAGTTTTAGCATTGCACCCAAACCTTACTGCGTGTAGAACAGTTGTCTACTGTAGACAAAGTTGCCGTGCCCCTGGCGGGATTCAAACCCCGGACCGGTTATTGTGAACACAATTTATTATTTTGTATTACAAAAACGATTCCCATGGCTTTACCGAAACATTTACACTAATTTTAAACTTTATTTTCCGAAGAGAGAATGATGTTTTACTATTGGTGAAATTATTTTTCAAATACATTTCATCAACTTTTTTGAGTGAAAAAACGTGCTACTGCATGCCCCTTTAATGTGGAACCATTCCAGATACTGTAACTGAGAAAAATCTTGTTGTATTTTAACTGTGTTTTGAATATTCAGCCACTACATATATATTAATTTCTAAGGCATTGTTTATCTAAATTTGCAGTGATCAATTATTGAAATTATTATGGAAAATGTGTTGCTTGATATTGAATTTAATAGGTATCGTTCATTTCAGTATTTTACTTCTGTATATGAATCAGATTCTCCAAATGAGACCTAGAATCTGACCCTTCTTAACTGTGGTGTGACTTTTATACCAACGACCAGTGCTGAGGTTGAACTCCACGCAACCTTCACTCACCCTGGAACTTCCTCCAACACCTATTATATTTGTATCTAAAGAAATGTAAACATGTCCGACTTTCATTGAGACTGGATCAGAAAAAATATGACGTCATTGACAGTGTCCTGTACATTGTGAGATATCACGTGTCTATTGTCATCATATGCACACAGCTGGACATCTAGACTGGTTGTTTGTTCTGTGTCTGATCCGTACAACTGGCATCCTAGAAGTGTGATGGGTTTGTTGGTGGATGCATGGTTACCTTTAAGACAAGTTCCATTTATTTTGTTTTGAAATCTATTGACATAGTAAATTCCATCTTTATTAGGAATGGCCATTTGGTTTTCACGAACATCAGTTTTGAAAGGACTAATATAGTCCATTTGGATATTTAATCTTCTATCCATGATCTTTATTCTCTCTTCAGCAGTCAGTATTCCAGAAGGACGAACCACATTAGTCAGGAACTCCAGAGACAAACTAGCAAACCGTATCTCGTACACCATCTCACCCAGGATCTTCCTCATGTTCTTTTGACTTGGACTCAGGTTTTCTCTTCCACATTCTGTCTTCGTCTAGGACAACGCAGCTTCAAATTCTTCTTTTACCATTCTGATTGACAGAGGTCAAGGAATGCTTGAAAGTTTGTTACCTTAGAGCTCGCCTGTCCCAACATCTTCAAAGATTTCTGTTCCAAATTCGTCTCTCCATATCCATGACTCTTCTCCAATATTCCACACAGGTTCTCCTCAGAGAGTGAATTCTCCAGGAAGGAGGCTGACTGTGTAAACAGAGTTTCCACATCGTACTTCCGGGATGAAAACATAAGACCTGTCACGTTTTCAGAGTTGATGTGACATTATCTGTGTAGAGGAACCTGAAATAAGCATATACAATGTATTAGAATAAAACATGTTTTCCATAAATCAAACATGCGTTCAAAACTTCTGTGATATGGTTTTACTTAAAACGACTTACCCATTTGGGTGATGAGAGACAGAGATACAGATTCAGAGAGAGGGACGAACGGCAGAACATAATGAACCGAGATACAATTTTCTCTTGGCAGCAGATTCACTTAGACTTAAACTTATGCTCAATTTGTTTATGTTTGTCAAACAGCAATCCGCTCTAGGATCTCATGAACGGGTCACCAATCCGACAATACACCACACCCATTGTTGCATCATTAATAACTTTCTATTAGGTTAAGCATAGGACCATAGTTCACCACTTTCTTACATCTATTTTTGTTGAATAATCAAATTTCAGACAACATATTTTGGAAAGGGACATTGATTCCTGTCAAGACAGTCATATATGTATATCTCAATCATGTGTTGAGAATTTGTCATTATACAATTTGCGTGGTGATGACATTTTGATATTTGAAAGCTTTAAGCAAGAATATAAACAAAAATAGAGCCATGGACTCTGTAGCTAATTAGGGTTTTTATTTTGTGATGTTGAAGTTAAAGCACATTCACTTGATATGACCCTGTAATGTCCATGGTCAGCAACATTTTCCAAAATCGCTGCATGTATCTTTAAGAGCAGATACTCTTCAAACTAAAATTGTGGAGACATAATCTCCCAAATCATCACACAAAATGATACAAACTTTGGTTATAACTTTCTTCTTCTTCTATAGTTACTTGAACCTAAACATATATCACATACACATATTTCCCACAGAGGTTATATTAATTACTGCCTTCAGATCTCCTACCGTAACTTCTGTTCCAATAGGTGTATTTCCCTATTCGCGCATAATCTCCAGGGCCCATATTTTCGAAGCCAATGTTAATGTATGGCACTTACGACTGTCTTAGCGCTAAGAGAACTTCGAAAATATGGGCCCTGGAAGTGAAAGTTTGCAAAACTGGTAACGTCCTTATTGTTGTCCAATCAATCATCGTTTTGCATCTGCGACCAATATGTAGACAATATGTGCGCGTCGGACAGACGACGGCAGAAAAAAGGAAATAAGCTCTGTGGGAAGAGAATGGTATCTGTCCCCAGTATCACAAGGGCTTGAGAGTCGATATTGGTTTAGGGCTTGTGTGATATGAAAACCCCCATATCATACTACATGTGCCAATTTGCGTTAAGTATCGAGTTTGCCCTTTACGGCAGGTTGATACGGGTTATCTGTCCTTGGCGACGGGTTGATACGGGTTATCTGTCCTTGGCGACGGGTTGATACGGGTTATCTGTCCTTGGCGATGGGCTGATAGGGTTATCTATCCTTGGCGACTGGTTCATACGGGTTATCTGTCCTTAGGGACTGGTTGATTGGGTTACCTGTCCTTGGCGACGGGCTGATAGGGTCATCTGCCCTCTGTGCAGATATAGGGTGCTCTATCATACATGCACGATCTATGTTTATATAAGCAAGGATTCTATCTTAATCCTTTTTAAGGCTGTGGCCCCTGTGACCCTGTTTGGGGTCACAGATTACGAAATCTACAATTTAGAATCCCCATTGACCATGGAGTCTGCACCAACTTTTCAGCTCTCTAGACATTTTGGATCTGGAGAAGGAGATGAAAATAGGTTTTTAAGGTTGTGGCCCCTTATGACCCTGTTTGGGGTCCTGGGCGTCACGAAATCTACAATTAAGAATCCCCATTGGCCTAGGAGTACACGATTTTTCAGCTCCCTAGACCTTTTGAAACTGTTTAGAATCCCCATTGGCCTTGGAGTCTGCACACAACTTTTCACCTCTCTATATCTTTTTGAACTGGAGAAGAAAATGAAAATAGGTTTTTAAGGTCGTGACCCCTGTGACCCTATTTGGGGTCACGAGTCACGAAATCTATAATTTAGAATCCCCATTGGCCTACATGAAGGACTCTGTAGACAATATTTCAGCTTGCTAGCGCTTTTTGTACTGGAAAAGAAGATGAAAGAAGGTTTTCAGGTCATGACCCCTCTAGCCCATATTTGGGGTCACAGGGCCACACAATCTACAATTTAGAATCCCAATTGGCCTGGGAGTCTGTACACAATATTTTAGCTAACTAGACCAGGTGGTTCTGGAGAAGAAGACACAAATGCGAAAAGTTTAAAGACGTCACCGTGACCCTATTTGGGGTCATTGGGTTACGAAATCTACAATTTAGAATCCCCATTCGACAAGGAGCCTGCACACAATATTTCAGCTTTCTAGACCTTTTGGTACTTGAGAAGAAGCCAAATGGTTCTGTAGAAGAAGACGAAAATGCGAAAAGTTTACAGACGGACGGACGGACGACGGACGCCATGCCATGCCATACGCCCATCGGGCCTTTTAGGCCAAATGAGCTAAAATTATAATCTCTGAACGCAGCAGTGTCATTGCAGTTCAGTATCATGATGTCAAAGCATTATGATGTCATCAAGTTTATGACATCTTGACATTGTCTTGTCGTATTTCTGACGTCATAGCATTAAGAGTCATTCATTGATGACGTAATAATATTGTGGTGTCATGTGGTTAATGGGAACAGGCCATTGTGCGGAACGTAGTTGCGGATGATAATAATTCAATATTTACACAACACATTTGCTGTTAAGAATTAAAGTGTGTTCGAACTACATTGTAATAACCTTTGAATGCATTTAAATGTTTCGAAGAAAAGGTCTTGTGGAACTCGTTTGTAAACACTGAATAGAGACAAATAGAGGCAAGTTATACTCAAGATTCTCCTCTTAGGACGGTCCAAATTTGATCATGAATGGTTTAAACATATTTTATTCATTGAGAACAGGGTTGGAAACAAATATATCCAACTTAAAATACTCTCTCCTTCGCATGTACAAAACTGATTTAAATATATACAAGCAAAATGACAGATAGTGAACAAGAGAAGAGTAAAATAGATGAAGAGAAATAGGATAACAAAATAAATCTAAACAAATCGTGTTGTGTCACAGATATAATTTTGGACTGAATTCAATAAACGTTTATTTTGATCTAATGATAGGTCTGCATTCCCTCTTGCAAAAGTTTAAGATCAATTCAAACACATGCTGGTACAGTAATACGCTTTAGTGCGGATACAAGCACTTCTCTCTGTTTGTTATATAATGTACATTGAAACATAAAATGGTAAGCATTCTCAACATGGCAACCGCATGTACAGTTTGCATTTAGTATAATTCTTACCTTGTGTAAATCATAAATATAAGATACCCACGGTAATAAAACAATGGGACCGACAGCTTGCTTGATGAGACCATAAAACATGCTCGTGATCTTAGACGTCAGTAAGAGCATTGCTTAGCAAAATGACGTCATATGTTACGTCACTTTGATTGTTCAGCGATAGTGAATGGATTCTACGACGGGAGGCATTAATATTTTTTTTAAATAGTTCATACAAACAGCATAATAGCTCCATAGTTGTTTTTATATAGAAGCGAGTAACTGTATGTTTAAGGGCATCTCATATAAGAAATAGAAGACTCGTTGTTGTGCTTTATCGTAGAATGAAACATAGGAGAGAGCATAAAACACTCAGGGCTGCGCCCTTCGCGTTTTATGCTCCCTGCTATGTTTTATTCAACGATAAAGCACGCCAACTCGTCTTCTATTTCTTAATAGACCGATCCATTAAGCTCCGCCCCTACGAGTTTTCAACCGACCTACTGAGGTGAGATTACTTCCTCGGACACCAACGAGCAACATGGCGGGTTCTTTGCCTAACGGAAGGGAATGTCGTCGATACCTTCTCTGAATGAAATCAGCCTTATCATGCGTAAAATATCGATGACTCTGTGTTTGAAGCTTAATTGAGAGGTTGACCCTACTAATCGGAAAGGCACATGAAATAAACTATTTCTCATTCAGATCGGAGATACAATCACAAAATGAGGATCGAGGTGAGTGCATGCCAAGCTTGGTTTGTTTACATGTAAAACATGCGTAAACAATAGTTGCTATTTTAGGTTCATGGTGACTTTATCACAGGCCGATTTATTTAACAGAATATTTGCTTTTTATATTATACAAAAATCTATGAACAAAGTTTTGAAAGTAAACGCATTTAGACTTTCTTGGTGTTTTCAGGATTCAGGAAACCATGTCACTTTAGTCAGTTCTGTACTGTACAGTAGGACTTGTGTAAACACATTTCTATGCCTACAGTATAGGTCGACGACAATGACAGTTTGATCTACAGTCAACACAAATGAAATTAATCAATATCCTTTTAATTTGGTATGAATTTATTAATCAATTAAATACTTTTTTAATTTAGTTGTAGCTATAGCCATGTGCTGGTGAGCTTGGAATATTTAAATTTGTTACATATATAATATTTAGAAAACTCCATAACATTAATAACAATATAATGATCGAAATATTTTCAAATTTGATTTAATCATCATAGACATTTGATTTGGTTTTATATTTTCAGATTCCAATTAATGTTTGACACCTGGATTGGATAACAGATTCAATTAGCCACCGTTGTGTCATCAAGGCAAAACATGACAATGAGATGAAATAAAGCTATGGGTTAGCAAAGTAAGTATGAACATAGCCCCATTTACAATTTCATGTATACATTTGATCCCAAAAATACATATTTTGCAAATAGGGACACATTCTTGTACATGACAAATTTTAATTTCTAAGTAAATACTTAATTTGTCAGACAATAATAATAGTCCGACAAGGATGATTTTTAATGTCTATTGATAAGAATGAATCATATTGTTATGACTAGCTAAAACATATATAACCTGGGATGTACATTTCCCTTATATTCACAATTGATTAAAACCATAGGCAGCAGCTTAAAGTTGGATTATAAGTGTTGTCATAAATTTCAACAAATAAAAATATTTATTAATTTGCCTTGAACCATTTGTTATCTGGATTCTTTATGAATAATCTGTTAATAGTCATTTTAAAAAAATATATTTATTTAATAATATGTTTATGTGACTTTTGGGATTTATCATTGATTTTACGTACTAACTTGGAAAGTGTGGAAAATTGTAAATTATTTGTTGACATTCTGTTATTCAAAATGTATGAATACAATTTAATTTTCAATTACAAAATTTGCCAGAATACTTTTAACATTTTCAAGTTCACAATAAGATAACAATTAAGAGAATGATATCAATAATTGCACAACTTTAGGCATGGTAATAATTATTATTTAATTTTTCAGAGTCACAAGATCAGAAGAAATAGGAAAAACTACAGGATGTATGAGAGTATGAAGCTGAACATCCATTTAAATCTAAGTGAATAAGCAGCATGACAACATGTACCTTATTTGTTGTTTTTGTATAGGATAATAAATGTACTCATTGAGTGTTAATTATCTCATATATTCATGAATATAACAAACTCTGAAAATCTACATAAACTACTATTTGTTTGTTATTTGACTGGCTGTTTCATATCAGAATGATATACTTTGTTATTGTGTTAACATGTAATCATCTTCAGTGAATGGAAGTGTTCATATCAATTTATTTTTTTTAAACCTTTTTTCATGATTTGTTGAATGGTTATTGTAAATGGTCTTTTCTTATACATACAACTTATACATATAACAGCAATATTTATCTTGGTTTCATCATACAATACTGAAACATTATAAGCAGCTTTACATACATAAATATTACATCACTATAACTCTAGAAATTCAACATAATATATGTAAGATGATTGCAGCTGTTCAGTTAGTGTGGAAAACTCATGGTCAGTCAGTGTAATATTTTCTTATGCTAGTAATTTACAACTGTTATCGAATACTTATATTTAAGATGGCTTATTTGCAAAAAATGTAAACAAAACTGAAATGAAACAATATAATTGATTGGAGACTATAAAGGGAGATAAGTCTGAAATGCACATGTCTGTGTCTTAAAACTTTTACTTGGGAACTGTTATCAACAAACGGAGAAACACAACAACTCTAATTTGTTTCTATATTCAACATTCAGGAAAATAATATCTATCGTTTGTTGAAGAACATTTAATATTTTACGGTTCCAAGCATTTCTATAAATAGACTAAAAACATGGATGGGCGGACACTTCATGTGTCGAAATTAGATTTCTTCAGGGCCGCATTCATTTAGTAAATATGACAACATATACTGAGTTAATCAAGTTTGTCAAGACAAAATGGCATGAAATGTATTCAATCTCGGCCTTGGCAAAGAAAATTAAATAAAATAATAAACCAGTTTTTTGTGATCTAAACATTATTTCAACGTAGATTGTGTTCTAAAATTTACAGTTTGGTTTTCAAAAGACATCATTATTTTCATTTTAGTCGTTTCCGTGACATGACAAAGCTTCAAAACGCCGTAGTCGCCGGCAAAATATGTCGTTCAGACACTTCCGCGTGTTTGTCCGAGGTTGTCTGTTTCTAGGGACGGTTGCCAGGGGGCGGGGCTTAATGGATCGGTCTATTCAACGAGCTTATAGTATATCGCAACTTAGTATGAATTATATTCATCTTTTTCCACATGAACAGTACTGTGGTGCAGACACGTGGTGATGAATAAAACTTGATTTGAATTTTAAACTGTTTAGACTGACGATGGGTGGTTGGTAGAATCCTCGTGAAAATGTCGTTCGAGTTTAAATGACGTCATTGGGCCCTTGAGACCCGGTTTGTATTAGATGCGGGCTGTTAAACAGAACAACGATAGTGTTTAATCATTTAGACACAACCCTGGAAGATGTGCATAAACTACACGAGTTGAAATGTGAATCAATTATAAACATTATATATTCTATCAGTTCTTTATGTTCTCCTAAATCTGATTTAAAAAATCATCACCAAAAAGATACAAGAGACTGATTACATAAAGATTACTAAAACAGTATGTTATTTTAAAAAAGCAACAAAAAAAACAAAAGCAAAAGCAACTCGTTGACTTCAAAATCAAAATGACTCCAAATATAAATCAAAATCGTTACAAATGATCTGTACACTACAGATACACACTAGGGCCCATATTTTCGAAGCTGTCTCAGTGCTAAGATAGTCGTACGCCAATGTTGTCGTATGGCATTTACCATGTACGACTGTCTTAGCGCTAAGAGAGCTTCGAAAATATGGGTCCTGGTTTAGAACCAGTATTATGCAACAACTTGGAACCACTGATGAAGCTGTATCAGTAGAATTGAAGTCTTAATTTTTTTAAATGATAATAGGAAATTAGTCAGTTCTGTTTGTTTCTGAGTCAGTACTTCCAAATGAGAGTTGGGATCTGTGCTTTCTAAGCAGTGGTTACACTGTGATAATGACTTCTTTTGAATCTGAATTCCACTCTTTCATCGCCCACCTTGGAACGTACTCCATAACCCGTTTTATTTGTGTTAAGGTCAAGTTCAACATAGATAGTGTACAAATGATCAGCTCGTATTGGGACTGGATCAGGAAACATGACATCATTGACAGTGTTCATCAGAGTCATGGCAGTTTTCTTCTCAAATATTTCGTTTTTCTGCTCATTATATAACGCGATGTACAGTCTGGTTGTTTCTCCCGTCTGTGATCCATACAGTTGACATCCTAGTAGAGTGATAGGCATGTTGGTAGAACATGAGATTGAGTGAGGTCCTGCGGACTGATTTTTTGTGCATCTGTTTGAAATCTGTTCACATGGTAAACCCCATCATTTGAAGGCTGTCTTATGCTCTTTTACGAAGATCGGCTTTGAAAGGACTGATATCAATTTGGGGATTCACTTTTCTGGCCATTATCTTCAATATCTCTTCAGCAGTCAGCATTCCAGAAGGACCCACCTCTTCACACAGGAACTTCTGAGACAAACTAGCAAACCGTATCTCGTACACCAGCTTGCCAAGTACCTTCCTAATATTCTGGGGGTTCGGGTTGAGGTTTTGTCTAACACATTTTACTTGGGTCCAGGTTAACGCAGCTTCAAATACTTTCTCTTCCTTTAGTTCAAGATTTCTTGATTTTAAGAATACCCCAAAACAGCTTTTACAGAGATCAAGAAATCCTGATGATTTGATTACCTTAGGGCTTGACCGCTGCAAAATATCCAACGCTTTTTTTTTCAAATCCATCTCTCTATATCGATGGCTCTTCTCTAATATTTCACAGATGTTGTCCCTTGAGAGTGATTTGTCAAGGAATGAAGTGGCCCGTTTAAACAGTGTCTCGACACCATACTCGCGAGACGTGAACAAGAGACCTGCCACGTTCTCAGAGTTGATGTCAATTGTATTGGTGTAAAGAAACCTGAAATGACAAAATAATGTTGGTAGTTGTATTTTGTCTATTTTGTTGTAAGTCTGTCCATTGCCTGTAACAGATGAAATTGAGTTCTATATTCCAAAAAGGAGAAAAACAGCCAAAATAGAAGACAAAACATCCATCCTCCGTTACTAGTGCCTTTCCGTTACACCTTTAACAACAAAAAAGGGGTGGTTCACAGGATTTTGACATTTAAATTCATTATTTCATTGCAAGCAATTTACAGATTTTGTTTCCATAAAACGAATAAAGACGGGAAGCTTAAAACGTATTTATGAAAAGATATGGTTGCTATTAACCCGAAAAGATTATTCAAACATACAAGAAGCAATACTGTGTTTATAAACAAGTAAAAGAGGTTATAAAAACTTATGGAGAATGATGTGAATGATCTAGATTAAGACAACATACACAACAAATAGAAAGCCAATTTACCTTAAAAAGTCTTTGAAGTGGTTTGCCTCTATATCTGGGATGATTATCTCCCTTTTCTCCGTTTGGGATCCACAGAGCATGTCGTAGAAGACACAGCTCCTGCTGGCAAGAACATAGCGGTGAGCTCGGACCACGTGTTTCTCAGATCCCACCAGGAAAGTGACGTCAGTGAAATCTTCTGTCTCTAACATGTGTAGGTTACACTTAACTACCGATTTTCCTTTCTGCCAGTTGTCCTCACGATCAAATTGAGAGTTTGAAGTCTCCATTTTCCTCTCTGAAATGTACAGAGTCATGATATGATTTAGCTTTCCTCGCCTAGAATTTATAAACAGCTGTAGGATTATTTATAAACCAAAATTAATAAGAAGAAGAATAAACAGTATTATTTAATATTTCTTTTTCTATTGAGTAGCATGCATTGATAAGGGAAGTAATATAAGAAATATAATTGTCTCAGCCATTGAGTAAGATTAATTTATTATATTATATTGATTTTCCTGTACCAAGCATGCAGTATATACCTATTGTGTAGGGAAACTGCCTAATTGTTCACACTATGCAATTCAACATCTACCATCGAATAACTTGTCAATATTCAAAACATTTTAACAATTCATATAAAATAATAAGCTATCTCCTGATTACTACATATGTCTTTATATATCTGTAAGTATTTCTACCATTTCTGTATTTTATTATTTCACTGTATTTTTTAATCATTTGAATAATTCTTTGAGAAGTTGCATAAGTTGTTCATTATCGTTTCTTCATTGAATAAAATATTTTAATCAAAACAGTTATTTATATTTTGGGAGCAGGCATAACTTGTTACTCAAAAACGTCAGACTATGGATTAAATCATACACTTTACATTCATCTTCTATATATTTTTTAAGACTCAATTCATCTTTGTATCTGCACGAAAATAGGCCAATCCGTTCAATATCCATGCAAGCATGACGTTTATTCATTCCATTCATAGTAGAAAGAGGCGAGGCTTCGAAAATTCCAGTGGCTGTTTAATTTTTACCGGGGTAACATTATTGAATGGTCCGAGTGGAACAGGTTGACTAATGTAGCAGTGTCGTTTTACATCCTCAGACTGAACAGTTGAACTATATCTTAAATTTACTTATTGTATTTATAAACATATTTTGGAAAACGAGTTAACCAATTCATACTAGTTCAACAATCGTATAATATACAGTCAGGACCGGTTTTTCCTGTTTTCTAAAATCCTCGAAATCATACTGTTATAAATCTGATTTAATGTTAACAAATTCGAGATTGAAACAGACGAAGCCAATGTGTAAAGATAAAAGAAAGGCCAGCTCCGATATGTTGGCTATTCATGACAATAGTTAATAACTAAATAATTTAAATGAGTGATGTTATGTTGGAAGGTTGCAATGCTATGTGCTAAAGTTTTAAATCTAGAGGTAGAAACAGGTGATGGTGTTGTTTATAAGTGTATCTATAGTACGTGACTGTGACTGTTTCTTATTTGTGAACTGGTTAATAATTTATTTTAACCTATCGTTTTGGAAAGAATGACCTAACAAATATTAAATATAAATGTTCAAAGTAACCTTCAAGACGCTGTACAGACGAGATACTTTTTATATTACGTGTGTAAGGTTTAAACTATTCTGGAATCTTCTTTCTCTTTGTCAACTGTTATTTACACAAATTCGCCTTAAAGAGATAGAAACAGACGTTGATGACCCTGCCTCCTTTCTCTGAGAGAATATGATTTTTTTAAACTGTTATAACTTATCATAATCTATCGTTATGAAACGTTTGATCTAAGTTTTGAAACATCTTATTGTTTGTTAAAACTCACCTTCAAGACGGAGAACAGTCGAAGCTTTTTGTTGTTTGTACGTCTGTGTACTTTCTGTTTCCTTACATCCGGGTCTGAACAGTGTCGGTGCATTTGCTAGAGTGTGTCACTGAGGCGTTACAAGTTGTGTTGACTTACATGGTTTGTTAAAGGGGCAGTAGCACGTTTTTTCGCTCAAATAAGTTGATGGAAGGTATTTGAAAAATACTGTCACTAATGGTAAAAAAAACCTTCTCTCTTCGGAAAATCAAATGATTGTACATGGTTCCGTAAAGCCATGGGAGTCGTGTTTGTAACTCGAAATAATAAAACGTGTTCACAATTAAATGGCTGCCATGTAATTTTTGCTTTGTACTCAAGACCGTCATTGCCTCTTCGGATAATTGGTTTGTTGTAATATAATAAGTAAATATTAATGACATAAATTATCATTATAAATGGGAAATTTGAAAAAATAAAATTTGCAAAAGAACGTTCTACAGCCCCTTTAAGATATGTATACATGTATGTATAATTTAGTAATTTGTATTTTCCCCTACCTCGAAGTAGAAAAGAGTGTTGGTTTGAGCTCCGCCCGTCCGCTGTGTGCCTTGAGGAAATGAATATATTGATGAAGTTCGAAAATTAGAAGCGCGATAATTATTTCTAGGGGTATTGTCTTGTTTCGTGTTTTTACTCTGTTCATGGTATTTCAAATGTGGATAGTTTTTCTTACAGAAGAAAAGGGGTCAATTTATAATTTCTTCAGGAGTTACTGAGCTTATTCCGTTTTTGTTCGGTACTGTTCATGGTATTTTCAAATTGGACAGCTATTCTCAGAATCTGTTAGAGATAGGGTAACAAACTTTGGTCGAGTGCAAACATGAAAAATAAATTGTTTGACCTTTCAGGGTAAGTTTGATATATTTCTTGAGTCTGTGAAAAACTTCATCAATGAATTTAACGAGTTTATATTCTTATTTCATAACAGTTTCTTACGAATACATCTAAGTTCTTCGACTGAGGACATTTAGGAGAACGTTTCGACTTCAAATGAAAACCAATAAGACGTGGAATGTTGATGACGACGTTTTCTTGCTTTATATGATAAATGATATATAAATTAATTAATTCATAAATAGGATAATAATAATAATAGAAAAACAACTTTGAAGATCCTATGTTAAAGTAGCAATTGAAAAGCGCTTTTTATTTTATGGCATATCGTTGTAGTGAATCCTGTGACTGGCAAACCATGAATTTAATTACTTCATAGAACGTCTATGTTAATGAAGACATATTTGCCAATCCTTTTCCAAGTCTTAAGCCTGAACGTGCAAACCTTTTGTTATCACGACATTGC
Organism: Gibbula magus; assembly: GCA_936450465.1. NCBI lineage: Eukaryota > Metazoa > Mollusca > Gastropoda > Trochida > Trochidae > Gibbula > Gibbula magus. Next base: position 28,278,740 of record OW388305.1, on the reverse strand, counting down.
CTCACTTCGCTTACATCTTATTTCGCTTACATCGTTATAAAAAAAAAAGACATGGACAACTGCACGTGTAGGCAAAACGGGGAACAAATGGACAAATCCGTTACAAAATCATTCTCTTCCCACAGAGGTTATTCCCTTCAGATTTCCGATCCTACCCTCAGTTGTTTTACGCTTGAAATCGGGGGCAGAAAGGGAGTGTCCTGATTGGTTGCAATCCAATATAGTTGTGCAATCAGCGACGCCGCTGTAAAGGTGACATTTCGCGAGTACCGGCTTCTGAACGACAACGAGTTTGCGCGTACTCGCGAATATACGCGTGCCAAGCAAGTATTTACCATCCAAAATGGATTACAATTTTGATGGGCATTCCAGAAGTTGAGGTGATGAAGAATGAAGAGCAATTTTATGGATACACAACTTCTTTATTCTGTATAGGCGACGTTTCGACATATATACTAATGTCGTTGTCAAGCAGGTAATACAGTTGAACAAATTCCCAGGGTTTATATACAAGTAGTGTTTATACAATAGAGGAGGGTGCGAAGATTTTGAATTGCTATTACATCAAGCCTATCTACTGTAATAATAACTCAAAATCTTCTCATTTTCCAAATTGTTGATGATATTCTGAAAATATCTTGGGAAGTATTCGCGACCTCAGGGCTCTGTTCCATAACATCCATAACAGCGAGCGCTACATTAAACCTCTCTTGAACGCGATTGCTCAATGTAGCGCTACGTAGCAAGGAGAGCAAACTTCGAGGAATTTGCACTGTATCGTTCAAGAGAGTCCAGTCCATGTGTTCACTTTATTTTTACACTGCCAATAACTGGAATGCGATAGATTTGAGTGATAATTCGTTCATCCGCCCGCGTGTCGGTACGTGCGTCTCCCTGTCCGAGTGAGACATGCGTGAGGGCATATTGATGGAGTACGATATTGAGAAGCGGGGTATTAATATTTCGAGAGTTACTGCTCTTGATCAATTTGTGGTGATGATGGTAGCTCAAAGACAACGTTTCTCAATACTGTCAGAGATGGCATGAACGAAGTTGATACCTTTTCTACCTTTGAGGTGTATATTATCAATCGTGCACAGTTGGTACTCTAGAGTGTTTTGGGCCAAGACTCGTTTAACTCTAAAGAGTGTTTTGAGCCTAGGCACATTTAACTCTAGTACTTTTTTCTAAGAATATTCAATTCAGACCATTCCACAGTCTCTGAAAATGAACTAAAACATGAAAAATGTGAAATTATGAATACGTTAATCATATGAGTCATATGAGGCGGTAGAGTCATTTGAGACTCCTACACCGGCGTTACCTCAGAAGGAGGTCTCTCAATACAGGGGCGACAACTCGCTTCCTTACTCTAACACCCACTTCGAGCAAGCTATTCCTGAAATTTTGTAAGAAATTCTTCTCAAACTTTGGAGCGTTGTGCAGTCCATGGGTGTGAGAAAACCCGGATGTAGCAATTCTTACCTTGGGTGGTCACATGGACGCCCACTTCTCTCGCTCTTTGAAGTCTGCTCTCTGCGGTCAGCAGGGAAGCATCCCCAAGTACAGATATCGTGCTTTGATGAACGTTTAAAAGTCTGGCAACTGCCGACTTCGACTGTCCCGAAGAATGGCGAATTTCGATTTGCGTCATGTCGTGAAATAATGACAACCTCTGATTCATGCAAAAGCAAAACTCAAAATTAGATACAGCATTTTCCTTTTAATTGTGATCGAAATCACATGCTGTTCGACTTACCCGCATGTGCATGTTGTTGTGCATGGTTTCTTTGTGACATTTCAACGAATGAAAAGGCTTAACATTTACCATTCTGGGCTCAAAAGTAGCATATTATTAAAATAACGTTTAGAAAAAATTAGAAAATTAGAATTAGAATTTATATATCTGTGTTATTTTTACCGATTTACTTTTAACATTCTCAAAATCACTTACGCTTTCTGTTCTTAAGGTTGTACTTCCATTGTAGAAAATAAAAAAATATACAACACATTGTCGATTGTAAAATTAATTTAATCATCACATCAAATCAACAAGTTGTAAAATAAATTTCAAAAATGCATGTCAGACAATGTCACTTGCCCCCGGACGGCGACAAGGCACCCAAAATATTTAAATCACCCAAATATCTAAGCTCAAAACAATTTCTCTCACCAACAGTCTCAATTAGCCTTGCTGTTCTTTAACTCCTTTGTGCTAGCGTAGTAGCCCACACTATCAAGTTCAAATGCAGCGCGCTGCACGGAAACGTTAGCGAAATGCAGCAAAGCTTAAATTAGTCAGTGATAGATGTTGCGAGAGTTATGACTTGCAGAAAAGTTGAACTCAGGGCGGTACATCTAGTTAATATGGCTTAAAGGCGCCTTAGCACGATTTTCTTACTGAAATAAAGTTCTCTCACAAACATATACATAAGTGTTACCAATGGTTAGACAATTTTCCGGAATCACACACAAAACGAATGTACATGTTTCGGTTGAGTTTTGCGATTCCATTTCCCATAGAGCGGCCATTTTGAGGTGGTCACATTAAAATGGCCGATCGAAGGTAGTTCAAATGATCTGATTGATGTAGCGATACCTCACATTCATTGTAGAGTTTTAAATAAGGTACAATGATGAAATGGTCAAACATCTTGCTGTCTGAACTCAAATTATCTTGAGACCTGCAAATCTACCTCTCACACGGAGGAGTTCCACCCCTCTGTCGCTTTATACGTAGCATAATTTTCTTTGAATACGGATAACCGTGTTCTATGGATACGGCTAATCGGGTCGTGTAATGAGATGTTTTAGCCGTGCCCTTAACGTACCAATATCTACTTTAATAATAATGGCAAATTTGAAAAAACGTGCTTCGGCGCCTTTTATATGTGTGTATACTTGTAAAGAAACATTTTATTGCTCACCTTCTGTTGAGTGACAAATAGTATATCCCAGTGAAATGCTTTCTTTTAATACCAATTAGGTGACCTCGTTTAATGGGGCAGTAGCACTTTTTTTGCAAATATTATTTTTTCAAATTTCCCAATAATAATAATAATAATATATCTGCTTCTATAGCGCTGGGTTCCATGCATGCATGCTCAAAGCGCTAACAATGGCCAAGAAATTGACTAAAAAGATGGGTTTTCAGTTTTTTCTTGAAAAGTTCGCTGCTCTCTACTGATCGCAGATCAACGGGAAGCTGATTCCACAGTTTGGCTGCTGCATAGTGAAATGTCCTATAACCAAATGTCTTCATCCTTGGTTGCTTGACGTCAAGTTGAAGTTTGGAACTGGAGCGCAGGAGCCTTGAGGGTGTGTACAGTGTGATCAGGTCCTGCAGGTATTCTGGTGCTCTTTCATACACGCAGTTGTGGACCAGTACAAGGACTTTGAAATCAATCCTGAGATTGACGGGTAACCAGTGAAGTTCATGTAGGATAGGTGACACGTGGGAATCCCTTTTGGCCTTCACAACAATCCTGGCTGCAGTGTTCTGTACCTTCTGCAGACGTTTGATGTTCTCAGCTGATGTTCCAATCAAGACGCTGTTGCAGTAATCCAGGCGACTCAGGATTAGTGATCTGACAAGCGTTGCTGCAGCTGTGTCAGTTATCAGATGTCGCATTCTTCCAATGGATCTGATATGGCAGTAGCATTTCTTGATGATTTCACTGACTTGTCTATCCATGCTCAGTGATGAGTCAAGTAGCACTCCCAGATTCTTCACAGCAGGAGAGAATGGAATATAAGCATCGCCTATCTTCAGGTGATCTACATTTACCTTTTGAAGACGTTGAGGGGGGCCGATGATCATAGCCTCTGTCTTGTCATCGTTCAGTTTAAGACAGTTTTCACCCATCCAGGATTTAACTTGGTCAAGACACTGTTCCATGTTGTTGATGGCAGATTGTTGAGATGATGTATTGGTCTGGAAACTGTTGGCAAGCTGTGTGTCATCAGCATACATATGGTGATGCAGACCATGGGGTTCAATGATTTTGCCTAGAGGTGTTGTGAACAGGGTAAACAGAACAGGTCCTAGGACTGATCCTTGGGGTACGCCACAGATCAAGGTTTGATTGGCAGATCTGAAACTCTTGATGTTGACGCACTATTGCCTCTCATGAAGGTAAGACTGGAACCACTTGAGGAGCATACCATCAATTCCAAACAGGGATTTGAGACGGTGGATCAAGGTCATATGGTCAATCGTATCAAATGCCGATGATAAGTCGAGCAAAGTCAACATAGCGACACCGCCTTCATCAACACTTGTTCGCAATTTATCGAGAACATAATTCAGAGCAGTCTCGGTACTGTGCGCAACTCTATAGGCTGACTGGTACTTGTCAATAAGTTTGTGATTTTCTAGATGTGTGAATAGTCTAATCTTCACTGCCTTCTCCAACACCTTTGACAGGAAAGGCAGATTGGACACCGGCCTGTAATTCTTCAAATTGTCTTTGTCCAGAGAAGGTTTCTTGATCAGTGGCTTTATGACTGCTTGTTTCCAAACTGTAGGAACTGTTCCACTTTCCAGACTCACATTGATGATCTTGGTGATTACCGGAAGCAAGGTTATGATAATTTTGATCAACAAAGTGGTAGGGATGGGATCAAGGGGGCAAGATGTTGGTTTGGAAGACATGATCAGCTTACACACTTCGGCTTCACTAAAGGGGGCACAGGTAGATAGTACAACAGTTGATTCATGGCTATCTCTTCTCTGTGGAGCTGCATCAAACGAATTTCTGATATTGGTAACTTTATCAGAGAAATATTGTCCAAAAATGTTTGCAAGCTTTTCAAAGTTTTCATCTGATGATGGAAGAACAACTTCAGAAGTTCTCCCCATTAGAGTTGCCATATTATCGTAAAGGGCTCTTGGATTGTTTGTCTGTGTTGATATAAGGTCAGTGAAGTAAGTGGCCTTGGCTTTGTAGATCAGAGTATTTACATTGCATCTACATTCATTGAAGATTTGGCGGTGAATTTCCAACCGTGTCTTTCTCCAATGTCTCTCAGCTGAACGACGAGCCATCTTTGCCTTTTGGACATCTTCTGTGTACCATGGTGGATGTGATTTCACCGTTTTGTATTTCCGTTTTGGGGGAGCATGCTTGTCTAACAGAGACGACAGTGTTGTGTTGAGTTGATTTGTCAAATCATTCACGTTTTCTGACATAGTGTTCTTGATTATTTCAGATTCGCGAAGATCGGCCTATAATGATATAATAGTCATTTATAATTACTTTAGAAGGTAAAACATCTTACTACACGAACCAATTATTTGTAGTGGTAAAAACGGTGTGGCGTATAGAGGAAACATTGCATGGCAGCCATTTTATTGTGAACACATTTTATTATTTGTGAAGGGAGTATTATAATTGGTGACATTATTTCACGACTAAGCTAACGGCTATATCAACTAGGTCATGACTAAGCTTACGGCTATATCAACTAGGTCATGAATAAGCTAGCGGCTATATCAACTAGGTCATGACTCAGCTGACGGCTATATCAACTTGGTCATGACTAAGCTAACGGCTATATCAACTAGGTCATGACTAAGCTAACGGCTATATCAACTAGGTCATGACTAAGCTAACGACTATTTCAACTAGGTCATGACTAAGCTAACGACTATATCAACTAGGTCATGACTAAGCTAACGGCTATATCAACTAGGCCATGACTAGGCTAATGGCTATATCAACTAGGTCATGACTAAGCTAACGGCTATATTAACTACATGTAGGTCATGACTAAGCTTACGGCTATTTCAACTAGGTCATGACTAAGCTTACGACTAAATCAACTAGGTCATGACTAAGCTAACGGCTATATCAACTAGGTCATGACTAAGCTAACGGCTATATCAACTAGGTCATGACTAAGCTAACGACTATATCAACTAGGTCATGACTAAGCTAACGGCTATATCAACTAGGTCATGACTAAGCTAACGACTATATCAACTAGGTCATGACTAAGCTAACGGCTATATCAACTAGGTCATGACTAAGCTAATGGCTATATCTACTAGGTCATGACTAAGTTAACGGCTATATCAACTAGGTCATGACTAAGCTAACGACTATATCAACTAGGTCATGACTAAGCTAACGGCTATATCAACTAGGTCATGACTAAGCAAACGGCTATATCAACGAGGTCATGACTAAGCTAACGGCTATATCAACTAGGTCATGACTCAGCTAACGGCTATATCTACTAGGTCATGACTAAGTTAACGGCTATATCAACTAGGTCATGACTAAGCTAACAACTATATCAACTAGGTCATGACTAAGCTAACGACTATATCAACTAGGTCATGAATAAGCTAACGGCTATATCAACTAGGTCATGACTCAGCTGACGGCTATATCAACTTGGTCATGACTCAGCTGACGGCTATATCAACTTGGTCATGACTAAGCTAACGGCTATAACAACTAGGTCATGACTCAGCTAACGGCTATATCAACTAGGTCATGACTAAGCAAACGACTATTTCAACTAGGTCATGACTAAGCTAACGACTATATCAACTAGGTCATGACTAAGCTAACGACTATATCAACTAGGTCATGAATAAGCTAACGGCTATATCAACTAGGTCACGACTAAGCTAACGTCTATATCAAATAGGTCATGACTAAGCTTACGGCTATATCAACTAGGTCATGAATAAGGTAACGGCTATATCAACTAGGTCATCACTAAGCTTACGGCTATATCAACTAGGTCATGAATAAACTAACGGCTATATCAACTAGGTCATGACTCAGCTGACGGCTATATCAACTTGGTCATGACTAAGCTAACGGCTATATCAACTAGGTCATGACTCAGCTAACGGCTATATCAACTAGGTCATGACTAAGCTAACGGCTATATCAACTAGGTCATGACTAAGCTAACGACTATATCAACTAGGTCATGACTAAGCTAACGGCTATATCAACTAGGTCATGACTAAGCTAACGGCTATATCAACGAGGTCATGACTAAGCTAGCGGCTATATCAACTAGGTCATGACGCAGCTGACGGCTATATCAACTTGGTCATGACTAAGCTAACGGCTATATCAACTAGGTCATGACTAAGCTAACGGCTATATCAACTAGGTCATGACTAAGCTAATGACTATATCAACTAGGTCATGACTAAGGTAATGGCTATATCAACTAGGTCATGACTAAGCTAACGGCTATATCAACTAGGTCATGACTCAGCTAACGGCTATATCAACTAGGTCATGACTAAGCTAACGGCTATATCAACTAGGTCATGACTAAGCTAACGGCTATATCTACTAGGTCATGACTAAGTTATCGGCTATATCAACTAGGTCATGACTAAGCTAACGACTATATCAACTAGGTCATGACTAAGCTAACGGCTATATCAACTAGGTCATGACTAAGCTAACGGCTATATCAACGAGGTCATGACTAAGCTAGCGGCTATATCAACTAGGTCATGACGCAGCTGACGGCTATATCAACTTGGTCATGACTAAGCTAACGGCTATATCAACTAGGTCATGACTAAGCTAACGGCTATATCAACTAGGTCATCACTAAGCTTACGGCTATATCAACTAGGTCATGACTAAGCTAACGGCTATATCAACTAGGTCATGACTAAGCTAACGGCTATATCAACTAGGTCATGACTCAGCTAACGGCTATATCAACTAGGTCATGACTAAGCTAACGGCTATATCAACTAGGTCATGACTAAGCTAAGGACTATATAAACTAGGTCATGACTAATCTAAGGACTATATCAACTAGGTCATGAATAAGCTAACGGCTATATCAACTAGGTCATGAATAAGCTAACGGCTATATCAACTAGGTCACGACTAAGCTAACGGCTATATCAACTAGGTCATGACTAAGCTTACGGCTATATCAACTAGGTCATGAATAAGCTAACGGCTATATCAACTAGGTCATGACTAAGCTTACGGCTATATCATCTAGGTCATGAATAAGCTAACGGCTATATCAACTAGGTCATGAGTCAGCTGACGGCTATATCAACTTGGTCATGACTAAGCTAAGGACTATATCAACTAGGTCATGACTAACCTAACGACTATTTCAACTAGGTCATGACTAAGCTAACGACTATTTCAACTAGGGCATGACTAAGCTAACGACTATATCAACTAGGTCATGACTCAGCTAACGGCTATATCAACTAGGTCATGACTAAGCTAACGACTATATCAACTAGGTCATGACTAAGCTAAGGACTATATCAACTAGGTCATGACTAAGCTAACGACTATATCAACTAGGTCATGACTAAGCTAACGACTATATCAACTAGGTCATGACTAAGCTAACGACTATATCAACTAGGTCATGACTAAGCTAACGACTATATCAACTAGGTCATGAATAAGCTAACGGCTATATCAACTAGGTCATGACTAAGCTAACGGCTATATCAACTAGGTCATGACTCAGCTAACGGCTATATCAACGAGGTCATGACTAAGCTAACGGCTAAATCAACTAGGTCATGACTCAGCTAACGGCTATATCAACTAGGTCATGACTAAGCTAACGGCTATATCAACTAGGTCATGACTAAGCTAAGGACTATATCAACTAGGTCATGACTAAGCCAACGACTATATCAACTAGGTCATGAATAAGCTAACGGCTATATCAACTAGGTCACGACTAAGCTAACGGCTATATCAAATAGGTCATGACTAAGCTTACAGCTATATCAACTAGGTCATGACTAAGCTAACGGCTATATCAACTAGGTCATGACTAAGCTAACGGCTATATCAACGAGGTCATGACTAAGCTAACGGCTATATCAACTAGGTCATGACTCAGCTAACGGCTATATCAACTAGGTCATGACTAAGCTAACGACTATATCAACTAGGTCATGAATAAGCTAACGGCTATATCAACTAGGTCATGACTAAGCTAACGGCTATATCAACTAGGTCATGACTAAGCTAACGGCTATATCAACGAGGTCATGACTAAGCTAACGGCTAAATCAACTAGGTCATGACTCAGCTAACGGCTATATCAACTAGGTCATGACTAAGCTAACGGCTATATCAACTAGGTCATGACTAAGCTAAGGACTATATCAACTAGGTCATGACTAAGCTAACGACTATATCAACTAGGTCATGAATAAGCTAAAGGCTATATCAACTAGGTCACGACTAAGCTAACGGCTATATCAAATAGGTCATGACTAAGCTTACGGCTATATCAACTAGGTCATGAATAAGCTAACGGCTATATCAACTAGGTCATGACTAAGCTTACGGCTATATCAACTAGGTCATGAATAAGCTAACGGCTATATCAACTAGGTCATGACTCAGCTGACGGCTATATCAACTTGGTCATGACTAAGCTAACGGCTATATCAACTAGGTCATGACTCAGCTAACGGCTATATCAACTAGGTCATGACTAAGCTAACGACTATTTCAACTAGGTCATGACTAACCTAAGGACTATATCAACTAGGTCATGACTAAGCTAACGACTATATCAACTAGGTCATGAATAAGCAAACGGCTATATCAACTAGGTCACGACTAAGCTAACGGCTATATCAACTAGGTCACGACTAAGCTAACGGCTATATCAAATAGGTCATGACTAAGCTTACGGCTATATCAACTAGGTCATGAATAAGCTAACGGCTATATCAACTAGGTCATGACTAAGCTTACGGCTATATCAACTAGGTCATGAATAAGCTAACGGCTATATCAACTAGGTCATGACTCAGCTGACGGCTATATCAACTTGGTCATGACTAAGCTAACGGCTATATCAACTAGGTCATGACTCAGCTAACGGCTATATCAACTAGGTCATGACTAAGCTAACGACTATTTCAACTACGTCATGACTAAGCTAACGACTATATCAACTAGGTCATGACTAAGCTAACGGCTATATCAACTAGGTCATGACTAAGCAAATGGCTATATCAACTAGGTCATGACTAAGCTAACGGCTATATCAACTAGGTCATGACTAAGCTAACGGCTATTTTAACTAGGTCATGACTAAGCTAACGACTAAATCAACTAGGTCATGACTAAGCTAACGGCTATATCAACTAGGTCATGACTAAGCTAACGGCTATATCAACTAGGTCATGACTAAGCTAACGACTATATCAACTAGGTCATGACTAAGCTAACGGCTATATCAACTAGGTCATGACTAAGCTAATGGCTATATCAACTAGGTCATGACTAAGCTAATGGCTATATCAACTAGGTCATGACTAAGCTAACGGCTATATCAACTAGGTCATGACTCAGCTAACGGCTATATCAACTAGGTCATGACTAAGCTAACGGCTATATCAACTAGGTCATGACTAAGCTAACGGCTATATCTACTAGGTCATGACTAAGTTATCGGCTATATCAACTAGGTCATGACTAAGCTAACGACTATATCAACTAGGTCATGACTAAGCTAACGGCTATATCAACTAGGTCATGACTAAGCTAACGGCTATATCAACTAGGTCATGACTAAGCTAACGGCTATATCAACTAGGTCATGACTCAGCTAACGGCTATATCAACTAGGTCATGACTAAGCTAACGGCTATATCAACTATTTCATGACTAAGCTAAGGACTATATAAACTAGGTCATGACTAATCTAAGGACTATATCAACTAGGTCATGAATAAGCTAACGGCTATATCAACTAGGTCATGAATAAGCTAACGGCTATATCAACTAGGTCACGACTAAGCTAACGGCTATATCAACTAGGTCATGACTAAGCTTACGGCTATATCAACTAGGTCATGAATAAGCTAACGGCTATATCAACTACGTCATGACTAAGCTTACGGCTATATCAACTAGGTCATGAATAAGCTAACGGCTATATCAACTAGGTCATGAGTCAGCTGACGGCTATATCAACTTGGTCATGACTAAGCTAAGGACTATATCAACTATGTCATGACTAACCTAACGACTATGTCAACTAGGTCATGACTAAGCTAACGACTATTTCAACTAGGTCATGACTAAGCTAACGACTATATCAACTAGGTCATGACTCAGCTAACGGCTATATCAACTAGGTCATGACTAAGCTAACGACTATATCAACTAGGTCATGACTAAGCTAACGACTATATCAACTAGGTCATGACTAAGCTAACGACTATATCAACTAGGTCATGACTAAGCTAACGACTATATCAACTAGGTCATGACTAAGCTAACGACTATATCAACTAGGTCATGACTAAGCTAACGACTATATCAACTAGGTCATGAATAAGCTAACGGCTATATCAACTAGGTCATGACTAAGCTTACGGCTATATCAACTAGGTCATGAATAAGCTAACGGCTATATCAACTAGGTCATGACTAAGCTTACGGCTATATCAACTAGGTCATGAATAAGCGCACGGCTATATCAACTAGGTCATGACTCAGCTGACGGCTATATCAACTAGGTCATGACTTAGCTAACGACTATATCAACTAGGTCATGACTAAGCTAACGGCTATATCAACTACGTCATGAATAAGCTAACGGCTATATCAACAAGGTCATGACTCAGCTGACGGCTATATCAACTTGGTCATGACTAAGCTAACGGCAATATCAACTAGGTCATGACTAAGCTAACGACTATTTCAACTAGGTCATGACTAAGCTAACGACTATATCAACTAGGTCATGACTTAGCTAACGACTATATCAACTAGGTCATGACTAAGCTAACGGCTATATCAACTACGTCATGAATAAGCTAACGGCTATATCAACAAGGTCATGACTCAGCTGACGGCTATATCAACTTGGTCATGACTAAGCTAACGGCAATATCAACTAGGTCATGACTAAGCTAATGACTATTTCAACTAGGTCATGACTAAGCTAACGACTATATCAACTAGGTCATGACTAAGCTAACGGCTATATCAACTAGGTCACGACTCAGCTAACGGCTATATCAACTAGGTCATGACTAAGCTAACGACTATATAAACTAGGTCATGACTAAGCTAACGACTATATCAACTAGGTCATGAATAAGCTAACGACTATATCAACTAGGTCATGACTAAGCTAACGGCTATATCAACTAGGTCATGACTAAGCTTACGGCTGTATCAACTAGGTCATGACTAAGCTAACGGCTATATCAACTAGGTCATGACTAAGCTAACGGCTATATCAACTAGGTCATGACTAAGCTGACGGCTATATCAACTAGGTCATGACTAAGCTAACGGCTATATCTACTAGGTCATGACTAAGCTAACGGCTATATCAACTAGGTCATGACTAAGCTAACGACTATATCAACTAGGTCATGACAAAGCTAACGGCTATATCAACTAGGTCATGACTAAGCTAACGGCTATATCAACTAGGTCATGACTAAGCTAAGGACCATATCAACTAGGTCATGACTAAGCTAACGGCTATATCAACTAGGTCATGACTAAGCTAAGGACCATATCAACTAGGTCATGACTAAGCTAACGGCTATATCATTTATGTCATGACTAAGCTAACGGCTATATCTACTAGGTCATGACTAAGCTAACGGCTATATCAACTAGGTCATGACTAAGCTAACGGCTATATCAACTAGGTCATGACTAAGCTAACGGCTATATCAACTAGGTCATGACTAAGCTAAGGACTATATCAACTAGGTCATGACTAAGCTAACGGCTATATCAACTAGGTCATGACTAAGCTAAGGACTATATCAACTAGGTCATGACTAAGCTAACGACTATATCAACTAGGTCATGAATAAGCTAACGGCTATATCAACTAGGTCACGACTAAGCTAACGACTATATCAACTAGGTCATGACTAAGCTAACGGCTATATCAACTAGGTCATGACTAAGCTGACGGCTATATCAACTAGGTCATGAATAAGCTGACGGCTATATCAACTAGGTCATGACTAAGCTGACGGCTATATCAACTAGGTCATGACTAAGCTGACGGCTATATCAACTAGGTCATGACTAAGCTAACGGCTATATCTACTAGGTCATGACTAAGCTAACGGCTATATCAACTAGGTCATGACTAAGCTAACGACTATATCAACTAGGTCATGACTAAGCTAACGGCTATATCAACTAGGTCATGACTAAGCTAACGACTATATCAACTAGGTCATGACTAAGCTAAGGACTATATCAACTAGGTCATGACTAAGCTAACGACTATATCAACTAGGTCATGACTAAGCTAACAACTATATCAACTAGGTCATGACTAAGCTAACGGCTATATCAACTAGGTCATGACTAAGCTAAGGACCATATCAACTAGGTCATGACTAAGCTAACGGCTATATCAACTAGGTCATGACTAAGCTAACGGCTATATCAACTAGGTCATGACTAAGCTAACGGCTATATCTACTAGGTCATGACTAAGCTAACGGCTATATCAACTAGGTCATGACTAAGCTAACGACTATATCAACTAGGTCATGACTAAGCTAACGGCTATATCAACTAGGTCATGACTAAGCTAACGGCTATATCAACTAGGTCATGACTAAGCTAAGGACTATATCAACTAGGTCATGACTAAGCTAACGGCTATATCAACTAGGTCATGACTAAGCTAAGGACTATATCAACTAGGTCATGACTAAGCTAACGACTATATCAACTAGGTCATGAATAAGCTAACGGCTATATCAACTAGGTCACGACTAAGCTTACGGCTATATCAACTATATTATGACTAAGCTAACGGCTATATCAACTAGGTCATGACTAAGCTTACGGCTATATCAACTAGGTCATGAATAAGCTAACGGCTATATCAACTAGGTCATGACTCAGCTGACGGCTATATCAACTAGGTCATGACTCAGCTGACGGCTATATCAACTTGGTCATGACTAAGCTAACGACTATATCAACTAGGTCATGACTAAGCTAACGACTATTTCAACTAGGTCATGACTAAGCTAACGACTATATCAACTAGGTCATGACTAAGCTAACGACTATATCAACTAGGTCATGACTAAGCTAACGGCTATATCAACTAGGTCATGACTAAGCTAACGGCTATATCAACTAGGTCATGACTAAGCTAACGGCTATATCAACTAGGTCATGACTAAGCTAACGACTATATCAACTAGGTCATGACTAAGCTAACGACTATATCAACTAGGTCATGACTAAGCTAACGGCTATATCAACTAGGTCATGACTAAGCTAACGGCTATATCAACTAGGTCATGACTAAGCTAACGGCTATATCTACTAGGTCATGACTAAGCTAACGGCTATATCAACTAGGTCATGACTAAGGTAACGGCTATATCAAATAGCTCATGACTAAGCTAACGACTATTTCAACTAGGTCATGACTAAGCTAACGGCTATATGAATTAGGTCATGAGATTAGTCGTTCTTATATTCCTGCAAAACAACCCAAGAACGCCACTACAGTTACTACACACACTCCACATATAAAAATAGTCGTGTTGAAAGCCAACAACATACAAAGTCTCCCTTGGCCAGACCGATTCCATGACCTGAATCTCATGTAGTGCCTCGGGGACCATCTTGGGAGACGAATTCGACAACCTTCAGACTAAAAGAACAGTGGCGTCACATCATCCCAACCATGTTGAGAACACTTGAAACGTTTGTTCGACATTGGCGTCGAGTCCGGGAGTCCAAGCGTGCAATAGTCAGGCACATTGAATTAAATGTGACTTTAAATTATGTTAAAGTTTGACAACAAGACAGGAACATGATCGAATTCTCATCATTTTTTAACTTAACATCATGACAGGACTGTCAGAGGTTTTTCAATCTGATGTAAATTGTTGTTTCTCTAAAATGAAATCATATCTGTTCACATACCTTTTCATGTGTTTTTATTAAAAAAAAGATTACAGCGTGACAATAAGCTTTTGGGCCCGACTGGCCCATCCATTTGAGGTCCAGTTTGAATCTAAATATTTATTTTTAACATGGGAAAAACATTCAAAATTCAGCTAGAGACTTGCAATTTTGTTTAAATGATGCGCAGTAACCATGCAAACAAAAAAGGAAATCATGACGAATTCGTAGGTCACGTGGTTTAGCCGCCATTTTAATTTAGACACTTTTAAAAATGTTCCGATCCCATGTACCTTTGACAATCTCCTCTGAAGTAACAGGCATCTAAGGGTTGACGTTAGCGGCAATAGTGAAAATCCGGCAATAGCGTTAATGCCCAAGCAATAATGTAGTGCCTAGTTAATAGTATTATTGCCGAATGTTGGCAGGCGTTAGCGCTATTGCCTGAGAAAAAGAGGCTTGTTTTTCCTTATTGCCAGTGGCATTAGTGCTAAAGCCGTGAATACAACTCACCAATCATGATGTAAACATGAACTCACCCCAATCAAAGTAATGATTTAATGTCTTCTCAGCACTGCACAAGCGTGTTGCTTACTGTGATTGACGTGTCTTTTCATTCTCCACATACAGGAAGTTACTTGTTTTCATTACTTAATCTTACTTGTTATGGCATGATATATACTCGGACGTAAATGGAACGTCACCACATTTTCAACAGTCACATGTTTTGTAAAGAAGTACTCACAATTCCATACATCAGAGTATGATACTTTTATTTTTATGTCTGTTCAAGTACATGTTGGGTGCTGAAATCTCATTTTAAAAAAGAAATTGGCCAGAATGTTTTGCATTTGAACTAAACAAATTTAACATGTACAGATTTAATTAATAAAAGATGATGTCGACATTAAAAACCTTCCTGAACTTGAAGTATAAATGCTTTTTTTCTCGAACACACGTCTCTCTTTGTGACTATACTTATGAAAATTCAATTCACTATTTCATTTCATGTCCTATTTACAGAGATTTGAGGGTAAACATGTTGTTTTTACAAGAAAGGATTTTATTTGAAATCGATTTTATTTGGCAGTCTGAAGTGTTCCTCCATTGTTAATAATGAGCGTTTACTTTCAGTACGATCTTTCAAAATGTTACAACCAGAATTGACAATTTAACTTATTAAGATGATATAACTAATATAAACTGATGAACGTTGTCAGCATCTGTTGGAAGTGTCTTAAATATATTGTAAGTATTATGAATTCATCATTTCTTGCATTGTTGTTGTCTTATGTACATGTATTAAAGTGTATGTACTTTAAATTCGCCACAACGTGTGTTTTTTTCTTCTGTTTTCTGAAGCGGTATTTGGATAAACTATTACAGCTTGTTTACCAATCCACGTCTTTATGAAATAAATAAGTTTAAAAGCAGATATATGGCCATCCGGCAATAGCGTCAAAGTCAACTCTATATCCTTGGCATAAGCACTAATACCACTAGCAATAACGCTAATGTCTGGTTTTCACTATTGCCGCTAACACATATAACTGCATCTAAAACATTGATGAATAACGTGATTTTCGAAACATTTTTTACCGATTTTGCAATACTTTTTTCACAGTTCGTGCTTGCAATCTGGTGATTTTTCTAAAAACAACAACTCAAAAACTTACCCACAGAATATAATGTCTTTTTCAGGAGAATAAGGCAATAATAGGGTCTTTATAAATTAATAATTATTTGCTCACAAACATTCATTTTTGCAATAACTGATGTACTGACATTTTGCGATTTGGAGGGTGAGCATGTTTGAACAATATTGAGTAATGAAGTGGCGAAGTAACGAAGACGCATCGCTACTTCGAATCGCCATTTCACTAATTCGCATCGCAACTTCGCTACTTCGCATCGTTACTTCGCCACTCCGTCATATTCGGCTGCAAAATACCTCTGGCACAAAACACCCCAATCACGGCTCTCGCGTTTCCTCGCGTTTCCTGTGACCTTGTACACAGCTAATGAGAACAACTTAATGAGAAAACCACTGTGACTGGCCGTTAGTGAGACTGTTTTTGCCTATAATTCGTTTCAAACTTAAAAACAACTTTTGACAAGGTTCAAATAGATTGGATATTTTGGTTTTGGGAACTTTGGTTGCTTTTAAACCGCTGATGATATATATGATACGTTAAAGTAATTATATATACTTACCTGTTGACTATACCTACTATGCCTTGCCTCCCCCAGGCAATGCTAAATCAACCTTAACAAAGACGAAACTTTGAAGAAGTGTCTAGGAAGGTAAAATCCTTCCGCAGGGGCAGTAATCCAACGGTCTCGTGACGTCACTCCAATGATTCCTCATTCTCTGAACAGGCCCAAATTTAGACTAGAAGCGGGGAGGTTTTATCCTATACATAATGCATGGTCTGGTGGTGGATAACATAATGATGATAACATACCATAATGGCGGGTGACGTAACGATAATAATTAGTCATAGCGAATGCTCTGGTGACGGATAACGTCATGAACGTCTCTCAAACAGTTGTCTTGATTATAGTCCATAATGCATTTGACGTTGAACAGGACAGGAAACTGGTATGCTGTTTTGTTACCTTAAGCTTTTGGAACAGAAAGGTTTTTGAATATGACGTCGATGCTGAGCAGCACTGGGCAGTTCTGAGGAAATAGGGAAACGTGTTTCATTCTGCTCCAATGTCATATCCACTGACTAGTGATACCATACTGTGCATTGTCGTTGCTTTTACGGTACAGATAAAAAATGAATAATAAAAAATGCAAATGTCCATGATATATTTGTACTTGTGTAATTTTAAAAAGAGTTCAAATTGATTTTAAAATATCACATCAACAGAGATAAAAACAAAAATGAAACAGAATTTATTATTATTTATAAATTCACTTTTAAAATACCTGTTGATCTCACGTGCGATATGACATTTATAGTTGGTGTGTCACACACAATGACAATGTAATGAAATATCGGGAAGGAAATGAATATGACTTGTTAAATAAGTTGAAATGACATTATATATGGATGTTGCAAAAGTAAGATAATGCCTACAGATTGGGTGTCATTAAATTCTATTCGATAGTTGAGATAGTGCATACAATGCATGAATGTCATCTTGTACGTTTTCAGGGCAGACCATAAAGCGTGATAGATACACTTTATTGTAGGGCTTCTACGGGTACTCGAGTACTCGAGTACTCGTCGGGTTTAGCTGGACTCGGGGACTCGATAAAAGATCACATTAATTTAACATTTACATTAACATTCACCTTGTGCAAGTTATATACATTGAACATGTCGTGCCTGAACAGATTTAACGACAACTGCAGTGGACCCCGTATGTCGTGGTACCTGAGGGACAAGTTCTATACCACGTCACAAGTTACAACAGTGACACCAGCCTTGGTCGCAGTTAAAATCGTACAATGCAACCAAATAAAACATTGAATTGATGATATCAGATGAAGTTTATACCAACAAATGTAAATAAATGTGAAGCTTATATGGTCAAGTTGGTCGATATACTTATGTTAAAAATTAAACTTGTGTTTATTAATTGTATGCTGGTCGAGTTGACATGCGACAGTAGACAGGTTTCTAATACTGAATGTTACGCTTTTTCATAAGTATACTCGAGTCAAATATTTTGGACCCGTGGAAGCCCTACTTTATTGTAAATTGAAATAAACATGTAAAAAGAACACGATCAATATCCGAGGTGTGTGTGTGGGGGGGGGGGGGGGGGGGGGGGGGGGGGGGGTGAAGTGGTGAGAGGGTGTGGTCACAGGGAGGTGTCCCTCCAGCAATGCTCTTTAGAACAGGAGTTATCCCCGTCAAACAATAAGTTGAAATGATAAATCCTGTCGTCCTGTTTCTTTGTCATAAAACTTCATTTTGACCCTGTGATGTCGAAGATTGATTACCTTGAAGGAAATGACCCAAGCTTTGGATAATAATAGGAACATTAATCGATAAACACATTGCATGAATGACAATATATTGGTAACAAGTCAGTTTTCAATATCAGTTATTCTGTGGTCCACTTCTCTTCATCTTGCTGTAAAGGGTTATATTCACCCTTAGACTCATTTTCTTGGATCAAATATTAACATCAAATAGTTAGTTCCATTTTTATTTATAAACTAAAGGCAAACAAAAAATCAGATAAAAATCAGATTTTGCAAGTGCAGGAGATGAGGTCGTACAGCCCGAAACCTGATCATTATTTTGTGGAACTCTCACGCTTCAAGCTTCTGTGAGACTGCAGACATCACACATCTATCCTCACTTGTGTATTCAACCTGGTGGATCCTATGTAATGCATCCCATGATGTAGCTTTGTGGGCAGATCCTTTCTGTCTTGTAATAACCCATGTTTAAACTTCACAACTCAGTCAAATAATCCGAGGACTCCGTTAGTAAACGATCAGATGGCGATCACATGAGACCACCAAAATATTATCTGACTACATGTTTTACATACATAAACAACAAGTACGGACACCCAATGTAATAACAGTCTACCACCTTGTTCATGTTTCCAATTATATTTTGAATAAAAGTTATGAAGTTTTGAATCAATGTTTTTATGTGTTTATGTTAAAATCTCATGTAATATACCTGTTTGGACGTGTATGAGTAAGTGCAATGTAGTAAATCGCCCTTAAAATCACCTCGTCGAGCACAAAAAGGATATTGGTGATGGTTTAGGGCTGTATCAATAACCGGGATCGAGGGATAGATGGATAAACAGAATACTGGCGGTGGTATATCTCGTCCAATAATCAATAACTATAACAATGATGGCAATCCTGTTATTTACCATTTTCATACAGATTTCGATGACCATTTGATGTCGACAAGCACTGTTTACCAACTCAACTCTTGACGTTAAAGAGCCATCGCTGATGAACACATAGGAAAATTGCCAAAAATCTATCTCCGTGACATATATACACTTAATTTTTCAAAAAATCTTTCGACCCAAAATAAGCCGACTAATTAGTAAAGGTGTTTTCCAGTCTAAATATAGATCCAGTCTATTATTTTCAAGCGCAAAGCATTGTGGACTAACTCACACACTGTGTACAAAGACACAAAGAATAACAAAGTTTATGAGCAATAAAAGAAATTGAAATAAATAATTTTTGGCGGTTATTTACCATTTTATTTAATTATGTATTTGCTACAGATATTGGAATAATTGTCTTACCCTACTAGGTATTTTGCTTGAATTATAATATAATATAATATATGTTTCTAAGATGCCTAGCAGTTAGAACAATCGAAAAAAAGTACTGTGTCAGACAGTAAAGTTAAGTTTTTTTTATGACGTAACAATTGAATCACGTTCAAGCTGTTCCACCAAGCTCTACTCATAATTCTTTTTGGAATGTTAGTCACGTGATTAACCATATATTTGGATAGTAAGTGATCGCGCGACCTGAATGTTTGAAAGTCCAATGTTTTTTTAAACAAGCCATGTTTATGTTTGGTTTTTTTAGTGAAAACAATGAAGCAGTTAACAAGAAAAATAATATTCATAATAAATCATGATCAATGACAAAATTTAATTTCAATATAAGATTTACTGAATAAAACAATTAAAGCACTCCGACTATAATAGTTCAGGGCAAAACTATACTTTATTACAAAACACATTGGCATACAGCGAACTTTATATCTTATTTTCGATATATAATTAATGAGAGTAAAACATTTTCATAATTTTCCTGGTCTTATCTCAATAAAAAGTACATTAAACAGGCAATAATGTGTATATTCTCAGGACATTTAGAAACATTGTTATAAAACAATCGTCACATTCAGTTATGTGTGACAAGGGGAACTTGCAAGAGAAGCACGTGCAACACGTGCAGCACATGGGTTGTTATGCGGATTGCGCTAGAGACGAGCGTTCACCCTTCGGAAACGCTTACTGTTGTGTAGTACGTTTTACGCAATAAAGGGGATTCTGGTAATATGAGGTCAGATACCCTTAACGCGCGTTACTCGAAGGGGTACTTCTCTTTGAAACCAAATTGCATTACATTGTCGTGATATGAAAATTATTTATCACATGTCATGCTGTAGTTAAAAGATTTCTCTGGCGATTGACGTTATAAGTATATTTTCCACAATTCTTGTATTATTTGAAACAATATCATCCTTGATGGCTCTTTAACTCATGAGGTGTGTGGGGGTTATCATATGTGATATTCAAGACATATATGACAATTCAAATTTCAGTCACTCCTGTATCAACCAGGACTAACATTAAATTTATAAATAAACGACGAATGTAATAATATTAAAGGGGCAGTAGCACGTTTTTTGGTTGATGAAATGTATTTGAAATATATTGCCACTAATAGTAAAACACCATTCTCTCTGCGGAAAATCAAGTTAAAAAATGAGTGTACATGGTTACGTAAAGCCATGGGAATCGTTTTTGTCATTCAAAATAATAAAATGTGTTCACAATAAAATGGCCGCCATGCAATTTTTGCTTTATACCCAACACTGTTACTACCACTACGGATAACTAGTTTGTGTTATAAGATGTTTTACCCTCTATAGTAAATATAAATGCCATAAACTATCATTATAAATGGGGAATTTGAAAAAATAAAATTTGCAAAAAACGTGCTACTGCCCCTTTAAGACATTGTTGTATAAGTTGTATAACTACTGTAAACACAGAAACTGTTCTATTTTTTTATATATTTATTATCCACATAAAATTATGATGAGCGAAAAGTAAATAAATAAAATAAATAGGTCTACATTGCCTGATAAACAAGATACTAATGTCGTGTTTTATTATGCTGGTCGGGTAACTGTATTACACGTTCCGTGTGTTAAAATGAGCAGAGATTTTATTCAAGCGAGCTACTTCACGTAATAACATGATGAAGAAAATAAGATGTCAACAGGTGCTGTTCAACGTTTGTTTTTTTAAAATGTTTTGAAATTTCGATCAAGGTTGCACATAATTTCACTGTTACACATTAATGACAACAAGATGCGGTGATAGGAGAAAACTCAGAAAATATTAATATTATCATCTAAGTTCTCTACAAAAATAAACAAAACCGAATTTACATATACAGCTGTATTTTACACACATTTTAAGTTTTATGATGCTTTAATGCATTTGTCAAACAGTTTATAATGTTGTCTTAGGTGACTTGATTGAGAGTTTATGTATCATTTTATACATGTAGTATATGGTGATTTAAGGGGGAAAAGAACGATGCTGATGATTTTGATTAACCTAAGAATAAAGTCACTCAAGGTAATTAACAAATAGAAATGCTACAATAATAAGAAACAATAACGATACGTTATTGTGCAAGAGATTATACGCTTTCCACTATTATAATGTTGTTGATAAGGTATAAAACATTCCATGCATCTCGCCCTTTTACATCTGCATTATCCTTTGAATGTCCCATAAATACAGGTTCTACATTTAAAGTGGTGCTAATTGGGCGATTATGAATTAAAAGCAACCTCGGTGTCAACCACTACAGGATACCCTAGTGATGCTGAAGATCGGGGTGCACTTCCATCTATTGGTGTATAAGGAGTAATCCGTATCAGTACAATATCGTCGCTTAATCCTAAGACTAATGTCTGTCACCCCGCCCCTGTTCTCGTGGGTCTTGCCTTCGTGTTCAGGTAGAATGTGCAAGAATTATTCGAAATCGCTTTCATTTCGGTTTTGTACATCGCTTAACGCAAACATAAATGCTATAAATCAACCATTATATATTATAATACCCCTTATCCTTTTAGAGAGTGTGGTATACATCCTACGAACGGATCACTTCAACTTTATTATTAACTACACTTGTGTGCAATCATAGAATACTGTACCGTGTACTGTTATATTAGTTGAGGTAATTGAGTAGCCAACTCGCCAATATCAATTAATATCATTCCTCAATATTCAGTATATGATAATGTATTACTCGCCCGTGTAAGATACTGCACGGTAATGTGTATACGGCTATTAAACTAGTGTAATACCGCTGTGCGTACGACGTTACAATGGGAATAGCGTCGTCAAAATGGTTTCGGACTTGCGGGAATCATAGTTTCAGAGCTATGTCGGCTATTTCGCTGGATTATAGGTGGGCGAGTAATAAACAGAATACTAAACTTCCTTCTATTGAATACCATTTTTATTAAACTTGTGAATGATTTTGTATAAAACGAGCG
Source organism: Gibbula magus (assembly GCA_936450465.1). Lineage (NCBI taxonomy): Eukaryota > Metazoa > Mollusca > Gastropoda > Trochida > Trochidae > Gibbula > Gibbula magus. The sequence continues at coordinate 28,255,552 of OW388305.1, read as the reverse complement.
AAAGCGAGTTTGATACCAAATCATTCGGTTTAAACATATCTTTGTGAATAAAATATGTTTAAACCGAATGATTTGGTATCAAACTCGCTTTCGCTCGTTTCATACAAAATCATTAACTCGTTTAATACAAATGGTATTAAATAAAAGGTCGTTTTGTATTCTCTATACATTAGTTTGCTTGGTGTTTTTCACGGATACATGTCTCTTATCATTGTCATTGCGAATTATCATTTCTAATATTTACAACCTCTGCTGACCTACACTTAAACATGAAAATGAATTTGCTTCCAATATTGCTGTCAAGAATATAATGGTCCACTAGAGCCTACACTAACAAATCTTAGTAACGAGTATTTTAACCCTTATCCAACCAAGTGAGTCTTTTAGGCCCGAAATGGAATTTACAGTTAAAAAAACTATTTTATGTACAGATGACTGTTTTCAGACATGCCTCAAATAAGTAAGTAATAAGATGATCATATCATGAATATTTCAAAGTGATAATGCTAAAATTAGTCATATAACAATGAAAAGTAAATCTACAAACGTGAAGTGCCAAGATGGGTCTGATAGGACCGTCCGACTATTAATTTGTATATAAAAAGTTTAGTTCATGGGTGATTTCAGCCATAGTATATTATACATCTTAAATGAAGCATGCACACAGAGAATGCAACATTTTTTCAAGGTCATCTGTTGACAGAGGTCAACATGAAAGTTACAACACATGGTACTTCATCTTCTCAGACAGTGGGTCAGACATTGAATTCATACATGAAACCTCTGATACATCTGATGATAGTCTGCCATCAGATACAAAAACTAACAAACTCCCCAAAACAGGAGGATCATCACATTAGCATAGATGGTAGCTTTTCGCAACCATGTTGCATAACCTTCACCATGCACACAACGAAGCAATTTTCTCTTTGGTCCTTTGAAAAAAGCCTATTTTTGATCATGTCCCGTAAGAATTTTTAGTTTTAGCTACCAAGCGAATTGTGAAATACACCATCTGTGTTGACCTTTGCTTCCAAATTGTTAGAAATGTGACAGTTGATAATTTTTACAGACATTCTACTTGTCACAGGGTTGTCATATGTTTTTCACTGTCAGACAGAATAAGCATGTTCTAGAACACGGCGAAATCTGGAAGGAATGGCAACAGTTCGGTGTTTTGCTTTCAAGCAAAAGCTACAATTGTCTCCTATCAGTGCAGCAACTGCACATGTTTGAACCTGCTAAACACAGTGTACCATGCATTCCACCAAGGACATGGGCATAAAAAGGCATAACTAGTAGCAAAATGCAACTCAACAAAAGATCAAGTTCATTCTTGGATTAGCTGTCAATCTGTACACGAACAAGCGAACGATTCAATGATGACCACTTGTTCTGTTCTTCAACTTGCTGAATGTTGCAGGTGTTGCATCATTTGTTCTGTTGCATCCAGAATTGAAAATTGCACGCAAGGAGAGGAAAAGGTCTTCATCCAAGTCAGAAGAGTAGGTATGCGCTTTATACAGTGGAGGGAACCCAACCCATGAGACATGGCATTATAGATCACGAGTAGCTAAATCGTTTGCGTCAGCTTGAAGAGAAACTGGTGAGAGGTGATGCTATATCTAAGAAGGACAGAAGGGTTCACAACATGTGTCACATCTCTCTCTATAAAATAGTACAGTAAAAACAAAACCGTTTAGCACATTTGGTGCAGTGGATTGCGTGCTGGCCTCACACAGTAAACACACATGTTCTAATCCCTGTGCAGACACCACACATTTATGAACTGGATCTCATACTGTGTGGTGTCCCTGGGCACATCCTCGGTTACCCAGGGTATTATATATGCTCCGTTATTATCCGCTATATCACCCCTGGGACACTCCATCAGAGAAATCTGTACTCAAATTACCCGTCCTTTAATCAAGAAAATGTTGGTCGGGCCTCCAAGTCCGAGGTGGCCAACATAGGTATGAGAAAAGCTTAGTTGGATATGGGTTAAACAGGAATGGAATATATTTTTGAATTTTATGACAGAATTGTAAGTCAATATCTTTTGAAAGGTATCTTTGCATATTTTATTTATCAAAAATCTGTTCAACCAATTTTAATTGTCTACCTCGTATTGTAATTGTTATATTAATGCAGTAGTGAACACTAACCAATTCAATCATCACACCTTGTTATATAAATCTACTGCTTTTTCAAATTTCATTTCAGATTTTTAAGGGGCAGTAGCACGATTTTTCGCTCAAATAAAATAGAAAATAAAATTTAAAATGAGTGTACATGTTTCGGTAAAGCCATAGTAATCGTTTTTGTAATACAAAATAATAAATTGTGTTCACAATAAAATGGCCGCCATGCAATTTTGCTTTATACGCAACATAGTTTTAACCACTACAGATAATTGGTTTGTGTAATAAGATGTTTTACACTCTAAAGTTAATTTAAATGACATAAACTATCATTATAAATGGGAAATTTGAAAAAAAACTTGCTACTGCCCCTTTAAGAGATCAAGGTCAACTATAAAGTCTAATGGGTCATATGTCAAGTCTAATGTGTCCACGTGAAACGTGCATGAGTGCAATTTTAATTTTAAATCATACAATGTGATATATGTAAGTACAGATATTTGTCTTTTATTTCAAATCCATTATCTATTTTATATATTTCATTAATTTATTATTTATTAAATTAGGTAGTGATTTAATTAGGTCCATGTTTTTGGTGTATTGTATTTTGCTTTGCATAAAACCAAGTTGGCTTCCTACTTAATTTCTCTTTATGAAATTGTAATATTTATTTCACTGTAAGGTAAACGTTTAACTATGGTGTAATTGGTTTGGTATCCTACATCCAATCATAGTTGAATTAAGTATTTACAGGTTAATTTTCCCATGTATAAGAATATTCATAGTATTACATGATATATGTGTACATTGATGCAGTTTATTCCACTCAGAATTATATAATTTAGAGTTATATAATTCACAACTTTTTAAATATATCACCATTATAGTAAATGCACTTAAGTCTGTCATTAATACCCCCATTACTTAACTTATATTTTGAGTATTGCAATGAACCATATTGTCGACAAAACCTTCAAATAAATTCGTGCTATTTCCCCTCTATCCTCTACATTTATGTCTATAACATTGTCAGAGAATATAGATTCGAAGCTCATTGCTGCCAACAGTGGGAAAATATACACAAAATGTAGTTCGATTATGTATAGTTTCGTCTTGTTAGATGATACTTTCATCTAATTATATAACATTTCACTCTATCTATATAATAAATTCATCTAATAAAATGAATGTACACGTTTTTTCGTTCAAAAAAGTTGATGAAATGTATTTGAAAAAAAATATCACCAATAGTAAAACACCCTTCTCTCTTTGGAAAATCAAATTTAAAAAAATCATTGTACATGTTTCCGTAACGTCATGGGAATCGTTTTTGTAATTCGAAATAATAACATGTGTTCACATTAAAATGGCCACAATGCATTTTTTTCTTTATACGCAATACCGTTATTACCACTACGGATAATAAATTTATGTAATAAAATGTGTTACCCTCTAAAGTAAATATAAATGGCATAAACTATCATTATAAATGGGAAATTTGAAAACATGAAATTTGCAAAAAGAACATGCTACAGCCCCTTTAATGTGAAGATATATTTTAGAAAGAATTGTCGATACATTTCCAAATCACAACTAAAATGTACATGTATTGCATTGAATAGGTATCTGTACGAAGCTACAATGTACCATCAAGGACGGCAACTACACAGAGCCACCTATGACGCAGTTTCGTAGCTTTGCAAAGACAATATTCACGTTTTGCTTGAAACTAATAAATCTAATGGTAATTGAATGCACTTGATACTTCAATCAAACGAGTTTTGATATACAGCAATATCCTTATTTGTCTTATAATAACTTTGAACGAACTCTTTAGTAGATACAGAATTACCAATAGCTTGATCTAGATATGCTTATTTTTGGCGATTTGGATTGGTTCTAAAACATCCGTCGGAGACACTTATGATTACTAACTCGCTTTCTTTGATACCTAAGACTTTTAGTTGGGAGAGTGAATATCTGATCTTATTAGTAGGTATCCTTTTATTTTAATGACATATTGAGATGCAAGGCAAGAATTAGTAGTATCTTTACTGTGGTTCAGTTTGATGTATTGACAACATTTGAAGATACCGTATTATACAGGAATACGCTAATCTAAACGCTATACATTGTACATATAGGTTTACCATACGTTAATTAACTGGTCAGCCTTTGTTAATTCCGAAAAGTGTTAAAATAATTTGATAAACTATGAGGGATAAGTCTTGGACAGTCTGTGATGCTTATGGCACCGTCTGTTCCTGAAAATGAGAAGGAACAGGAAGACGGAATTACATTTATAATTATCATGATATCTTGTGTGTAAATTTAAACTTCAACTCGATACGATATCAGCATGGGGATAGGATAAGTTGATGAGTTTTTAATTAAAATCCCAAGATACATGTAGAGGTAAACTGAATACGATCTCGATATGAAGCATCAGCCTAGCTGAGTCCACAACACTTCAGACACAACCTACTGCTGCACGTGCATTACTTGGACAACCATTCATTCTCGCGATGTCTTGTCATTCTCGCGAGTTCTCGTCATTCTCATGAGTTCAGGGAGAAAGTAAGTCGCCTTTGGGGAAAATTCAACACCAAACTATTTGTATCCGCAATGTTTCTACACATTCCCTGATTATCAAATCAGCGTTTGTCTTGTACCACTGAAGGCTGGTTTCTCTTCGATATAATTATATACTATATTAAAAGATGGGAGTTGTTGCTTCCTTGTTTGATTTTTGAGCATTAGAAGGACAGAACAACGTTTTAACTGTGGCTGCCGGGTGCAAAAATGCACAAACCGAATTGGCAATGTACATCGTATCAGCTTGCTACTTTTTAAACACAAAACGTGATGTGAACAAACGCGTGCTTCATCTGTATTATCTTAGAGTGCATCTAAATATATATTAATTTGCTACTGGCGTTCCATAAACGAAAAGCTAGGATTACATTTGTAGCACGAAAAATCTACTTGAAAACACAAATTAAATTATATATATATATATATATATATTATGTAGGAATAGGTGGGATTAAAAGCACGTTCTGTCACTCGATATACCATTTACCTCAATCACAACTGATAGCAATTATTGAACCAAACCCTGTGCTTTTCCTGCTATCTGGCACCATTAATGTCCACAGATTATTACCCGAGGAAGTGTGCCATGCGACTTTTACGAAATGAGTGTGATTTTTTGTATTGCCCGAGCAAAGTCATATGGCTTCGAGTGTAATCCAATCTTTGATAAAAACACCTAATACCCGTCAAAAGTTTCCCCAGAAAAACTTGTATAACTTCTGAAATTTGACAAAAGCTGGGCAACGGATACCAAAGCTATATGAATAGCCCTTGTTCCTGCATTTCTTATGTCAATGCGTTGTTACATTACATCCGAGTTGGGGAGACATTTGACAATCCCAGAAAAAACACAGTGGTCTTTGTGCCCTATGAAGGCTGATATCCGCTTGTGTTAGACCGCCACCAACGCTATTTCTGAGTGACGTTATTGACGGCGACCACCGTAGATCAGCGTGTCACAATGCACACGTGCACCAGAAGACCATGAACTGGGAGAGTCGAAGTATTGCTCATTAGACAGGTACTGACCGCTGAACTTGACTTGACTGTGACAACGTCGGGTTGGCATGCAACGTTGCAGCTTTACAATGATTTCTATTTTCTCAAGACTTGTCGCTGTTTGGACAACTGTCAGACGGTCCGCAATGGCGTGTTAAAATCAAACCACACCCTGCAGTTAATGAACAAGCGTCGATGGAGGTTTTGCATGAACACAGAAACAGCTGTCAGGTGACGTCATAAGACAATTTTAATTCTCGATCAGACATTGTATTTTATAATGCGTCGACACACGAATTGACCACATTTGGCACCCATGTGGCACATTTTACAAATTGTAAGACTTAAGTGAATAGAAAGAATTAAAATTAACGTGTTTCGGTTGTGTTTTTACGCCTACATCTTTTGGATTTTTTGTGTGCAAAACTGGCTAATTAAACGTTAAATGAACTATCCAATGTACCTTATCTCAAACTTCTCCATTATTTGATTTGTTAACCCTGTGCCTTTGAGGCCCATTAGATTGTTCTCATGCACTCAAAAGCTTTATTGTTGGAGGAATTTAACTTCGCGCTATCTAATCCTCAAACACATCAATATCTTGCATTCTTCAAAAGCATTCGAACAAGAAATATAAAATGTATTAATTAGAAACATTGTGTTCTTACACTAAGGCACAAGGTGGGCCTCGGAAGCACAGGCATGTTTTTTTGTCTGCCAATAAACTTTGAAAACTGGTCTTGTGTCAGACGGTGCTTACACGTAAAAGTAGTTCACCATGAAGAGAGGTAGACCTACATTGTAGTTGTAACGATATGTTCCTGTTTAACGGTGACAGTGCTCTCACACACTACAACAGTGCACGCTGTGAGTCTGTACGTGTAGATCATGTATCTGCATTCTTGTCTCTCCTTGTGACCTGTATCAAATGTTGCGATGTTAAGGTTTTTATTTAGAAGCTTCATGTTGTTGATAGTCACATGTACATGCAGTTAAATAGTGATAGTAGAACGGTAGTCGTCATTCTGAAAAATACAATAGAACTCCACGAGCAGTCACCACAAGCTCTAGGTCCCAGTTCGTGTTACAATTTACAAATATGGTGGTCAGCACACGTCCAGATGTGTAGCACTAGTAAACTAGATCATGTTGCCAAAATGTGTCGTCTGAACCTGTGATAAAATGCAAATAACACAGTGTTGAATATCAAGTTGATCATGTTGAGGAAGAATTGTTCATTGATACTGTTGGTAATTCTGACATATCATCAAAAGATCGCATGGGCCAATATCAAAAGATAAAACAGTTTCCTCACTGACGTAAGGTGCACGAGCTCAAGAAAATCCTTTCTGAAAGAGACTACTTATTTCTACTTACGGCCACATCTGCGACAGAAGAATCATCTAACCCAGAGTAGAAGTGATGTGTATCTGTCTTACTGCAAGTCACAACAGGTCTGCTGCACCGTCACACGAATCTGCAATGATTGTTCTGAGTTAGACTGTCTTGCGTGTTCATTCTGACTGAACGCTGCATGATTGCCACTTTGATAATGATTGTTTCAAATGAATATGTTCTTTCCATTTGGTTTCAATTGTTTTCAATTTCGTTTATTTCAGTAAAAGGCCTCAGGCCCACGTACAAAAACAGACAAAGATCAGAGAGAAGAATAAATAAAGTTTACATTGTGAGTCAAATTGATAATAAAACCTTCGAGCGTAGGGCAAGTGCATCTCTTATGAAATATGAATATGCTAAAATAATTTCTAAGTTTTGACGTTGTAAAAATATTTTGCAGGTAATAAATATCAACATGATCAGGTAAATGTGGGACATATTTCCGTCTTAATTATTTATAAAATGGACATTTGAATAAAAAGTGTAGTTCATCTTCAATTATATTATCTTCACAAAGCTTACAAAATCTATAACATCTAGGTATTCCTTCTCTTCTTCCAGTATTTTTTCTAATAGACAGTGCACCTATTCTATTTCCATTTGACTACTTTGTATAATAAATTTATCCTGATATACATGTTTTCATTCGTTCTTCTAAATGAGAGCGAGGACAACAGTTCTTCCTTTATGAAATCCTTCCTGATTTTCCATTGTATAGTTGGACAAGTTTCAGTCCAGGGGGAATATATTTTCTGCAATACAACAACATAATATAATTAACTACAATATCATAAAAGAAATGTAGTGAAGGACAATCCACCATTTTAAACTACGTGGAATGTGTTGAAATCAAATGGTTACATTTCAAAGGGCGAAAATATACCGAAATACAAACACCAAATAAATAGAACTACATTGAAATAACATTTTAGAACATTGGATACATGCCCTTTGAGCTAAACCTTTTCTTCCAACTTCTCAATGGTTAATATAACAAATGCAGGTACACAGCACTATAGTAACTGTATCATAGTGTCATAAGTGTCATAGTGTTATACCCATGGGCCTCCGAGGCCCACTTTAAAGATACATCCATTGTGTTGATGGGGGTCAAATATGCCAAACGTTTTAAATTGTCTTATTTTATCGAGATGTACCAACTGTTACCAAAAACTACCATTTTAATGATACTCGACTTAGTATATTGAAGGTAAAAGTATCGATTTCTGATCGAAAACAGGACAATGCAGTCAAACCAGAAAATTATGGTCTCTGGTCAAACGTAATTTTTTAATCTTATTTAAACCCGACGAAATAACAAAATTCGGTTGATAATATTCAATAGGTCTTATAACTACTGTGCATGTAAATAGGATGTGCACTTTCGGTTTCTGCACATGCAAAATGATGTTACTCGATTTTTATTCGAAAATAGTATTTATGATATGTTTTGCGATTGGGGATGAATATGCAAAATTTTAACTAAGTGAATTTGTGTGTATTGTAAACAGCACATATGGTATGTTGGAACGTATTAAAGCCATATAAAATTTTATGAAACACAATCGATGCCAAATATGATTTAAAAACGCGTATGTCTGTGAGGGTTTATTCGAGTGATTTAAAAAGAGTTGTTCGCTTTCTTTTGCCTGCTTGTTTATTAAAAATAGTGTCACCATTAGTAAAACACCCTTCTCTCTTCAGACAATCAAGTTTTAAAATGAGTGTACTTGGTTCGGTAAAGCAATGGGAATTGTTTTTGTAATTCAAAACAGTAAAACATGTTCAAATTAAAATTGCCGCCATCCAAGTTTTGCTTTAAACGCAACACTATTAATACCACTACGTGTGTGTAATAAGATGTTTTACCCTCTAAAGTAAATATAAATGACATAAACTATCATAATAATAAAATGGGAAATTGAAAAATTGTTTGGCAAAAAACATGCTTCTGTCCCTTTAAAGCATGCTCGTGAGACGACAGGACACATGGTAGACTTCGAGTGATGAGTGAACATGTTTCGGTAAAGCCATGGTAATCGTTTTTGTAATACAAAATAATTAATTGTGTTCACAATAAAATGGCCGCCATGCAATTTTGCTTTATACGCAACATAGTTTTTACCACTACAGATAATTGGTTTGTGTAATAAGATGTTTTACACTCTAAAGTTAATTTAAATGACATAAACTATCATTATAAATGGGAAATTTGAAAAAATAAATTCTTCAAAAAACGTGCTACTGCCCCTTTAAGAGATCAAGGTCAACTATAAAGTCTAATGGGTCATATCGAGGGTTTGGTGCAGAAAGGTACCAAGTGCATATTTCCTCGTTTTGAGAAAATCGCATTTTAAGTTTCCAATGGTCATATCTCTTGCACTGAAAATGTTGATATAATCACTTCAAGGATTTTAAATGAAGGTGGTTTTCAGGTTTAACATGCCTTATTGTCTCTAGCAAATACAACCATAACTTCTTAATTATGTTAATTATTGCAGATGGTACCGCGGTTTTGTTCAACCGCTTGGTGCAGAAAGGTACCAAGTGGCACTTGGTCCCTTTCTGCACTGACATTTCACCACTGTTTCATTGCAAATCACAGTGCTGTAAGGTACCAAGTGGCACTTGGTCCCTTTCTGCACTAACATTTTGCCACTGTTAAGCTCGAGTTACAGTGCTGTAAGGTACCATGTGACACTTGGTTCCTTTCTGCACGAAATATTTTCGAGTTATTCACTTGGTACCTTTTTACATAATTAGATATTTCAGTTATTACTGAAGATAGAGTCTCGAAATTTTTACACAACATGAAAAACTTTAAAGCAATCAATAATTTCTAAAAAAGTGAAAATGTGCCAAAAATGCGCTTGGTACCTTTCTGCACCAAGCCCACGATATGTCAAGTCTTATGTGTCCACGTGAAACGTGTATGAGTGCAATTTTAATTTTAAATCATACAATGTGATATATGTAAGTACAGATACGTGTCTTTTATTTCAAATCCATTATCTATTTTATATATTTCATTAATTTATTATTTATTAAATTAGGTAGTGGTTTAATTAGGTCCATGTTTTTGGTGTATTGTATTTTGCTTTGCATAAAACCAAGTTGGCTTCTTACTTAATTTCTCTTTATGAAATTGTAATATTTATTTCACTGTAAGGTAAACGTTTAACTATGGTGTAATTGGTTTGGTATCCTACATCCAATCATAGTTGAATTAAGTATTTACAGGTGAATTTTCCCAAGTATAAGAATATTCATATTATTACATGATATATGTGTACATTGATGCAGTTTATTCCACTCAGAATTATATAATTTAGAGTTATATAATTCACAACTTTTTAAATATATTTCCATTATAGTAAATGCACTTAAGTCTGTCATTAATACCCCCATTACTTAACTTATATTTTGAGTATTGCAATGAACCATATTGCCGACAAAACCTTCAAATAAATTCGTGCTATTCCCCTCTATCCTCTACATTTATGTCTATAACAGAGAATATAGATTCGAAGCTCATTGCTGCCAACAGTGGGAAAATATACACAAAATGTAGTTCGATTATATATAGTTTCGTCTTGTTAGATGATACTTTCATCTAATTATATAACATTTCACTCTATCTATATAATAAATTCATCTAATAAAATGAATGTACACGTTTTTTCGTTCAAATAAGTTGATGAAATGTATCTGAAAAATAATATCACCAATAGTTAAACACCCTTCTCTCTTTGGAAAATCAAATTTTAAAAAAATCATTGTACATGTTTCGGTAACGTCATGGGAATCGTTTTTGTAATTCGAAATAATAACATGTGTTCACATTAAAATGGCCGCAATGCATTTTTTTCTTTATACGCAATACCGTTATTACCACTACGGATAATACATTTATGTAATAAAATGTGTTACCCTCTAAAGTAAATATAAATGGCATAAACTATCATTATAAATGGGAAATTTGAAAACATGAAATTTGCAAAAAGAACGTGCTACAGCCCCTTTAATGTGAAGATAAATTTTAGAAAGAATTGTCGATACATTTCCAAATCACAACTAAAATGTACATGTATTGCATTGAATAGGTATCTGTACGAAGCTACTATGAACCATCAAGGATGGCAACTACACAGAGCCACCTATGACGCAGTTTCGTAGCTTTGCAAAGACAAGATTCACGTTTTGCTTGAAACTAATAAATCTAATGGTAATTGAATGCACTTGATACTTCAATCAAACGAGTTTTGATATAAAGCAATATCCTTATTTTTCTTATAATAACTTTGAACGAACTCTTTAGTAGATACAGAATTACCAATAGCTTGATCTAGATATGCATATTTGGGGCGATTTGGATTGGTTCTAAAACATCCGTCGGAGACATTTATGATTACTAACTCGCTTTCTTTGATACCTAAGACTTTTAGTTGGGAGAGTGAATATCTGATCTTATAAGTAGGTATCCTTTTATTATAATGACATATTGAGATGCAAGGCAAGAATTAGTAGTATCTTTACTGTGGTTCAGTTTGATGTATTGACAACATTTGAAGATACCGTATTATACAGGAATACGCTAATCTAAACGCTATACATTGTACATATAGGTTAACCATACGTTAATTAACTGGTCAGCATTTATTAATTCCGAAAAGTGTTAAAATAATTTGATAAACTATGAGGGATAAGTCTTGGACAGTCTGTGATGCTTATGGCACCGTCTGTTCCTGAAACTGAGAAGGAACAGGAAGAGGGAATTACATTTATAATTATCATGATATCATGTGTGTAAATTTAAACTTCAACTCGATACGATATCAGCATGAGGATAGGATAAGTTTTTAATTAAAATCCCAAGATACATGTAGAGGTAAACTGAGTACGATCTCAATATGAAGCATCAGTCTAGTGGAGTCCACAACACTTCAGACACAACCTACTGCTGCACGTGCATTACTTGGACAACCATTCATTCTCGCGATTTCTTGTCATTCTCGCGAGTTCTCGTCATTCTCATGAGTTCAGGGAGAAAGTACGTCGCCTTCGGGAAAAACTCAACACCAAACTCCGCAATCCGCAATGTTACTACAATTCCCTGATTATCAAATCAGCGTTTGTCTTGTACCACTGAAGGCTGGTTTCTCTTCGATATAATTATATACTATATTAAAAGATGGGAGTTGTTGCTTCCTTGTTTGATTTTTGAGCATTAGAAGGACAGATCAACGTTTTAACTGTGGCTGCCGGGTGCAAAAATGCACAAACCGAATTGGCAATGTACATCGTATCAGCTTGCTACTTTTCAACACAAAACGTGATGTGAACAAACGCGTGCTTCATCTGTATTATCTGAGAGTGCATCTAAATATATATTAATTTGCTACTGGCGTTCCATAAACGAAAAGCTAGGATTACATTTGTAGCACGAAAAATCTACTTGAAAACACAAATTAAATTTTATATATATATATATATATATATTATGTAGGAATAGGTGGGATTAAGAGCACGTTCTTTCGCTCGATATACCATTTACCTCAATCACAACTGATAGCGATTATTGAACCAAACCCTGTGCTTTTCCTGCTATATGGCACCATTAATGTCCAAAGATTATTACCCGAGGAAGTGTGCCATGCGACTTTTACGAAATGAGTGTGATTTTTTGTATTGCCCGAGCAAAGTCATATGGCTTCGAGTGTAATCCAATCTGTGATAAAAACACCTAATACCCGTCAAAAGTTTCCCCAGAAAAACTTGTATAACTTCTGAAATTTGACAAAAGCTGGGCAACGGATACCAAAGCTATATGAATAGCCCTTGTTCCTGCATTTCTTATGTCAATGCGTTGTTACATTACATCCGAGTTGGGGAGACATTTGACAATCCCAGAAAAAACACAGTGGTCTTTGTGCCCTATGAAGGCTGATATCCGCTTGTGTTAGACCGCCACCAACGCTATTTCTGAGTGACGTTATTGACGGCGACCACCGTAGATCAGCGTGTCACAATGCACACGTGCACCAGAAGACCATGAACTGGGAGAGTCGAAGTACTGCTCATTAGACAGGTACTGACCGCTGAACTTGACTTGACTGTGACAACGTCGGGTTGGCATGCAACGTTGCAGCTTTACAATGATTTCTATTTTCTCAAGACTTGTCGCTGTTTGGACAACTGTCAGACGGTCCGCAATGGCGTGTTAAAATCAAACCACACCCTGCAGTTAATGAACAAGCGTCGATGGAGGTTTTGCATGAACACAGAAACAGCTGTCAGGTGACGTCATAAGACAATTTTAATTCTCGATCAGACATTGTATTTTATAATGCGTCGACACACGAATTGACCACATTTGGCACCCATGTGGCACATTTTACAAATTGTAAGACTTAAGTGAATAGAAAGAATTAAAATTAACGTGTTTCGGTTGTGTTTTTACGCCTACATCTTTTGGATTTTTTGTGTGCAAAACTGGCTAATTAAACGTTAAATGAACTATCCAATGTACCTTATCTCAAACTTCTCCATTATTTGATTTGTTAACCCTGTGCCTTTGAGGCCCATTAGATTGTTCTCATGCACTCAAAAGCTTTATTGTTGGAGGAATTTAACTTCGCGCTATCTAATCCTCAAACACATCAATATCTTGCATTCTTCAAAAGCATTCGAACAAGAAATATAAAATGTATTAATTAGAAACATTGTGTTCTTACACTAAGGCACAAGGTGGGCCTCGGAAGCACAGGCATGTTTTTTTGTCTGCCAATAAACTTTGAAAACTGGTCTTGTGTCAGACGGTGCTTACACGTAAAAGTAGTTCACCATGAAGAGAGGTAGACCTACATTGTAGTTGTAACGATATGTTCCTGTTTAACGGTGACAGTGCTCTCACACACTACAACAGTGCACGCTGTGAGTCTGTACGTGTAGATCATGTATCTGCATTCTTGTCTCTCCTTGTGACCTGTATCAAATGTTGCGATGTTAAGGTTTTTATTTAGAAGCTTCATGTTGTTGATAGTCACATGTACATGCAGTTAAATAGTGATAGTAGAACGGTAGTCGTCATTCTGAAAAATACAATAGAACTCCACGAGCAGTCACCACAAGCTCTAGGTCCCAGTTCGTGTTACAATTTACAAATATGGCGGTCAGCACACGTCCAGATGTGTAGCACTAGTAAACTAGATCATGTTGCCAAAATGTGTCGTCTGAACCTGTGATAAAATGCAGATAACACAGTGTTGAATATCAAGTTGATCATGTTGAGGAAGAATTGTTCATTGATACTGTTGGTAATTCTGACATATCATCAAAAGATCGCATGGGCCAATATCAAAAGATAAAACAGTTTCCTCACTGACGTAAGGTGCACGAGCTCAAGAAAATCCTTTCTGAAAGAGACTACTTATTTCTACTTACGGCCACATCTGCGACAGAAGAATCATCTAACCCAGAGTAGAAGTGATGTGTATCTGTCTTACTGCAAGTCACAACAGGTCTGCTGCACCGTCACACGAATCTGCAATGATTGTTCTGAGTTAGACTGTCTTGCGTGTTCATTCTGACTGAACGCTGCATGATTGCCACTTTGATAATGATTGTTTCAATTGAATATGTTCTTTCCATTTGTTTTCAATTGTTTTCAATTTCGTTTATTTCAGTAAAAGGCCTCAGGCCCACGTACAAAAACAGACAAAGATCAGAGAGAAGAATAAATAAAGTTTACATTGTGAGTCAAATTGATAATAAAACCTTCGAGCGTAGGGCAAGTGCATCTCTTATGAAATATGAATATGCTAAAATAATTTCTAAGTTTTGACGTTGTAAAAATATTTTGCAGGTAATAAATATCAACATGATCAGGTAAATGTGGGACATATTTCCGTCTTAATTATTCATAAAATGGACATTTGAATAAAAAGTGTAGTTCATCTTCAATTATATTATCTTCACAAAGCTTACAAAATCTATAACATCTAGGTATTCCTTCTCTTCTTCCAGTATTTTTTCTAATAGACAGTGCACCTATTCTATTTCCATTTGACTACTTTGTATAATAAATTTATCCTGATATACATGTTTTCATTCGTTCTTCTAAATGAGAGCGAGGACAACAGTTCTTCCTTTATGAAATCCTTCCTGATTTTCCATTGTATAGTTGGACAAGTTTCAGTCCAGGGGGAATATATTTTCTGCAATACAACAACATAATATAATTAACTACAATATCATAAAAGAAATGTAGTGAAGGACAATCCACCATTTTAAACTACGTGGAATGTGTTGAAATCAAATGGTTACATTTCAAAGGGCGAAAATATACCGAAATACAAACACCAAATAAATAGAACTACATTGAAATAACATTTTAGAACATTGGATACATGCCCTTTGAGCTAAACCTTTTCTTCCAACTTCTCAATGGTTAATATAACAAATGCAGGTACACAGCACTATAGTAACTGTATCATAGTGTCATAAGTGTCATAGTGTTATACCCATGGGCCTCCGAGGCCCACTTTAAAGATACATCCATTGTGTTGATGGGGGTCAAATATGCCAAACGTTTTAAATTGTCTTATTTTATCGAGATGTACCAAATGTTACCAAAAACTACCATTTTAATGATACTCGACTTAGTATATTGAAGGTAAAAGTATCGATTTCTGATCGAAAACCGGACAATGCAGTCAAACCAGAAAATTATGGTCTCTGGTCAAACGTAATTTTTTAATCTTATTTAAACCCGACGAAATAACAAAATTCGGTTGATAATATTCAATAGGTCTTATAACTACTGTGCATGTAAATAGGATGTGCACTTTCGGTTTCTGCACATGCAAAATGATGTTACTCGATTTTTATTCGAAAATAGTATTTATGATATGTTTTGCGATTGGGGATGAATATGCAAAATTTTAACTAAGTGAATTTGTGTGTATTGTAAACAGCACATATGGTATGTTGGAACGTATTAAAGCCATATAAAATTTTATGAAACACAATCGATGCCAAATATGATTTAAAAACGCGTATGTCTGTGAGGGTTTATTCGAGTGATTTAAAAAGAGTTGTTCGCTTTCTTTTGCCTGCTTGTTTATTAAAAATAGTGTCACCATTAGTAAAACACCCTTCTCTCTTCAGACAATCAAGTTTTAAAATGAGTGTACTTGGTTCGGTAAAGCAATGGGAATTGTTTTTGTAATTCAAAACAGTAAAACATGTTCAAATTAAAATTGCCGCCATCCAAGTTTTGCTTTAAACGCAACACTATTAATACCACTACGTGTGTGTAATAAGATGTTTTACCCTCTAAAGTAAATATAAATGACATAAACTATCATAATAATAAAATGGGAAATTGAAAATTTTTTTGGCAAAAAACATGCTTCTGTCCCTTTAAAGCATGCTCGTGAGACGACAGGACACATGGTAGACTTCGAGTGATGAGTGAACATGTTTCGGTAAAGCCATGGTAATCGTTTTTGTAATACAAAATAATTAATTGTGTTCACAATAAAATGGCCGCCATGCAATTTTGCTTTATACGCAACATAGTTTTTACCACTACAGATAATTGGTTTGTGTAATAAGATGTTTTACACTCTAAAGTTAATTTAAATGACATAAACTATCATTATAAATGGGAAATTTGAAAAAATAAATTTTTCAAAAAACGTGCTACTGCCCCTTTAAGAGATCAAGGTCAACTATAAAGTCTAATGGGTCATATCGAGGGTTTGGTGCAGAAAGGTACCAAGTGCATATTTCCTCGTTTTGAGAAAATCGCATTTTAAGTTTCCAATGGTCATATCTCTTGCACTGAAAATGTTGATATAATCACTTCAAGGATTTTAAATGAAGGTGGTTTTCAGGTTTAACATGCCTTATTGTCTCTAGCAAATACAACCATAACTTCTTAATTATGTTAATTATTGCAGATGGTACCGCGGTTTTGTTCAACCGCTTGGTGCAGAAAGGTACCAAGTGGCACTTGGTCCCTTTCTGCACTGACATTTCACCACTGTTTCATTGCAAATCACAGTGCTGTAAGGTACCAAGTGGCACTTGGTCCCTTTCTGCACTAACATTTTGCCACTGTTAAGCTCGAGTTACAGTGCTGTAAGGTACCATGTGACACTTGGTTCCTTTCTGCACGAAATATTTTCGAGTTATTCACTTGGTACCTTTTTACATAATTAGATATTTCAGTTATTACTGAAGATAGAGTCTCGAAATTTTTACACAACATGAAAAACTTTAAAGCAATCAATAATTTCTAAAAAAGTGAAAATGTGCCAAAAATGCGCTTGGTACCTTTCTGCACCAATAAAATGGCCGCCATGCAATTTTGCTTTATACGCAACATAGTTTTTACCACTACAGATAATTGGTTTGTGTAATAAGATGTTTTACACTCTAAAGTTAATTTAAATGACATAAACTATCATTATAAATGGGAAATTTGAAAAAATAAATTTTTCAAAAAACGTGCTACTGCCCCTTTAAGAGATCAAGGTCAACTATAAAGTCTAATGGGTCATATGTCAAGTCTTATGTGTCCACGTGAAACGTGCATGAGTGCAATTTTAATTTTAAATCATACAATGTGATATATGTAAGTACAGATACGTGTCTTTTATTTCAAATCCATTATCTATTTTATATATTTCATTAATTTATTATTTATTAAATTAGGTAGTGGTTTAATTAGGTCCATGTTTTTGGTGTATTGTATTTTGCTTTGCATAAAACCAAGTTGGCTTCTTACTTAATTTCTCTTTATGAAATTGTAATATTTATTTCACTGTAAGGTAAACGTTTAACTATGGTGTAATTGGTTTGGTATCCTACATCCAATCATAGTTGAATTAAGTATTTACAGGTGAATTTTCCCAAGTATAAGAATATTCATATTATTACATGATATATGTGTACATTGATGCAGTTTATTCCACTCAGAATTATATAATTTAGAGTTATATAATTCACAACTTTTTAAATATATTACCATTATAGTAAATGCACTTAAGTCTGTCATTAATACCCCCATTACTTAACTTATATTTTGAGTATTGCAATGAACCATATTGCCGACAAAACCTTCAAATAAATTCGTGCTATTCCCCTCTATCCTCTACATTTATGTCTATAACAGAGAATATAGATTCGAAGCTCATTGCTGCCAACAGTGGGAAAATATACACAAAATGTAGTTCGATTATATATAGTTTCGTCTTGTTAGATGATACTTTCATCTAATTATATAACATTTCACTCTATCTATATAATAAATTCATCTAATAAAATGAATGTACACGTTTTTTCGTTCAAATAAGTTGATGAAATGTATCTGAAAAATAATATCACCAATAGTTAAACACCCTTCTCTCTTTGGAAAATCAAATTTTAAAAAAATCATTGTACATGTTTAGGTAACGTCATGGGAATCGTTTTTGTAATTCGAAATAATAACATGTGTTCACATTAAAATGGCCGCAATGCATTTTTTTCTTTATACGCAATACCGTTATTACCACTACGGATAATACATTTATGTAATAAAATGTGTTACCCTCTAAAGTAAATATAAATGGCATAAACTATCATTATAAATGGGAAATTTGAAAACATGAAATTTGCAAAAAGAACGTGCTACAGCCCCTTTAATGTGAAGATAAATTTTAGAAAGAATTGTCGATACATTTCCAAATCACAACTAAAATGTACATGTATTGCATTGAATAGGTATCTGTACGAAGCTACTATGAACCATCAAGGATGGCAACTACACAGAGCCACCTATGACGCAGTTTCGTAGCTTTGCAAAGACAAGATTCACGTTTTGCTTGAAACTAATAAATCTAATGGTAATTGAATGCACTTGATACTTCAATCAAACGAGTTTTGATATAAAGCAATATCCTTATTTTTCTTATAATAACTTTGAACGAACTCTTTAGTAGATACAGAATTACCAATAGCTTGATCTAGATATGCATATTTGGGGCGATTTGGATTGGTTCTAAAACATCCGTCGGAGACATTTATGATTACTAACTCGCTTTCTTTGATACCTAAGACTTTTAGTTGGGAGAGTGAATATCTGATCTTATAAGTAGGTATCCTTTTATTATAATGACATATTGAGATGCAAGGCAAGAATTAGTAGTATCTTTACTGTGGTTCAGTTTGATGTATTGACAACATTTGAAGATACCGTATTATACAGGAATACGCTAATCTAAACGCTATACATTGTACATATAGGTTAACCATACGTTAATTAACTGGTCAGCATTTATTAATTCCGAAAAGTGTTAAAATAATTTGATAAACTATGAGGGATAAGTCTTGGACAGTCTGTGATGCTTATGGCACCGTCTGTTCCTGAAACTGAGAAGGAACAGGAAGAGGGAATTACATTTATAATTATCATGATATCATGTGTGTAAATTTAAACTTCAACTCGATACGATATCAGCATGAGGATAGGATAAGTTTTTAATTAAAATCCCAAGATACATGTAGAGGTAAACTGAGTACGATCTCAATATGAAGCATCAGTCTAGTGGAGTCCACAACACTTCAGACACAACCTACTGCTGCACGTGCATTACTTGGACAACCATTCATTCTCGCGATTTCTTGTCATTCTCGCGAGTTCTCGTCATTCTCATGAGTTCAGGGAGAAAGTACGTCGCCTTCGGGAAAAACTCAACACCAAACTCCGCAATCCGCAATGTTACTACAATTCCCTGATTATCAAATCAGCGTTTGTCTTGTACCACTGAAGGCTGGTTTCTCTTCGATATAATTATATACTATATTAAAAGATGGGAGTTGTTGCTTCCTTGTTTGATTTTTGAGCATTAGAAGGACAGAACAACGTTTTAACTGTGGCTGCCGGGTGCAAAAATGCACAAACCGAATTGGCAATGTACATCGTATCAGCTTGCTACTTTTCAACACAAAACGTGATGTGAACAAACGCGTGCTTCATCTGTATTATCTGAGAGTGCATCTAAATATATATTAATTTGCTACTGGCGTTCCATAAACGAAAAGCTAGGATTACATTTGTAGCACGAAAAATCTACTTGAAAACACAAATTAAATTTTATATATATATATATATATATATTATGTAGGAATAGGTGGGATTAAGAGCACGTTCTGTCGCTCGATATACCATTTACCTCAATCACAACTGATAGCGATTATTGAACCAAACCCTGTGCTTTTCCTGCTATATGGCACCATTAATGTCCAAAGATTATTACCCGAGGAAGTGTGCCATGCGACTTTTACGAAATGAGTGTCATTTTTTGTATTGCCCGAGCAAAGTCATATGGCTTCGAGTGTAATCCAATCTGTGATAAAAACACCTAATACCCGTCAAAAGTTTCCCCAGAAAAACTTGTATAACTTCTGAAATTTGACAAAAGCTGGGCAACGGATACCAAAGCTATATGAATAGCCCTTGTTCCTGCATTTCTTATGTCAATGCGTTGTTACATTACATCCGAGTTGGGGAGACATTTGACAATCCCAGAAAAAACACAGTGGTCTTTGTGCCCTATGAAGGCTGATATCCGCTTGTGTTAGACCGCCACCAACGCTATTTCTGAGTGACGTTATTGACGGCGACCACCGTAGATCAGCGTGTCACAATGCACACGTGCACCAGAAGACCATGAACTGGGAGAGTCGAAGTACTGCTCATTCGACAGGTACTGACCGCTGAACTTGACTTGACTGTGACAACGTCGGGTTGGCATGCAACGTTGCAGCTTTACAATGATTTCTATTTTCTCAAGAATTGTCGCTGTTTGGACAACTGTCAGACGGTCCGCAATGGCGTGTTAAAATCAAACCACACCCTGCAGTTAATGAACAAGCGTCGATGGAGGTTTTGCATGAACACAGAAACAGCTGTCAGGTGACGTCATACGACAATTTTAATTCTCGATCAGACATTGTATTTTATAATGCGTCGACACACGAATTGACCACATTTGGCACCCATGTGGCACATTTTACAAATTGTAAGACTTAAGTGAATAGAAAGAATTTAAATTAACGTGTTTCGGTTGTGTTTTTACGCCTACATCTTTTGGATTTTTTGTGTGCAAAACTCAATAATTAAACGTTAAATGAACTATCCAATGTACCTTATCTCAAACTTATCCATTATTTAATTTGTTAACCCTCAAAGGCACAAAGTGTGCCTTTGAGGCCCATTAGATTGTTCTCATGCACTCAAAAGCTTTATTGTTGGAGGAATTTAACTTCGCTCTATCTAATCCTCAAACACATCAATATCTTGCATTCTTCAAAAGCATTCGAACAAGAAATATAAAATGTATTAATTAGAAACATTGTGTTCTTACACTAAGGCACAAGGTGGGCCTTGGAAGCACAGGCATGTTTTTTTGTCTGCCAATAAACTTTGAAAACTGGTCTTGTGTCAGACGGTGCTTACACGTAAAAGTAGTTCACCATGAAGAGAGGTAGATTAGTTGTAACGATATGTTCCTGTTTACCGGTGACAGTGCTCTCACACACTACAACAGTGCACACTGTGAGTCTGTACGTGTAGATCATGTATCTGCATTCTTGTCTCTCCTTGTGACCTGTATCAAATGTTGCGATGTTAAGGTTTTTATTTAGGAGCTTCATATTGTTGGTAGTCACATGTACATGCAGTTAAATAGTGATAGTAGAACGGTAGTCGTCAGTCTGAAAAATACAATAGAACTCCACGAGCAGTCACCACAAGCTCTAGGTCCTAGTTCGTGTTACAAATGTGGCTGTCAGCACGCGTCCAGAAGATGTGTAGCACTAGTAAACTCGATCATGTTGCCAAAATGTGTCGTCTGATCATGTGACAAAATGCAAATTTCACAGTGTTGAATATCAAGTTGATCATGTTGAGGAAGAATTGTTCATTGATACTATTGGTAATTCTGACATCTCATCAAAAGATCGCATGGGCAAATATGGATATATAAAACAGTTTCCTCACTGACGAGCTCAAGCAAACATCCTTTCTGAAAGAGATTACTTATTTCTACTTACGTCCACATCTGCGACAGAAGAATCATCTAACCCAGAGAAGAAGTGATGTGTATCTGTCTTACTGCAAGTCACAACAGGTCTGCTGCACCGTCACACGAATCTGCAGTGATTGTTCTGAGTTAGACTGTCTTGCGTGTTCATTCTGACTGAACGCTGCATGATTGCCACTTTGATAATGTTTGTTTCAATTGAATATGTTCTTTCCATTTGGTTTCAATTGGTTTCAATTTCGTTTATTTCAGTAAAAGGCCTTAGGCCCACGTACAAAAACACATTATATACAAAAAACAGACTAACATCAGAGAGCAGAATAAATAAAGTTTACATTGTGAGTCAAATTGATAATAAAACCTTCGAGCGTAGGGAAAGTGCATATCTTATGAAATATGAATATGATAAAATAATTTCTAAGTTTTGACGTTGTAAAATATTTTGCAGGTTATAAATATCAACATGATCAGATAAATGTGGGATATATGTCCGTCTTAATTCTTTAAATATTGGACATTTGAATAAAAAGTGTAGTTCATCTTCAATTATATTATCTTCACAAAGCTAACAAAATCTATAACATCTAGGTATTCCTTCTCTTCTTCCAGTATTTTTTCTATTAGACAGTGCACCTATTCTATTTAAATATGGCTACATTGTATAATAAATTTATCCTGATATACATGTTTTCATTCGTTCTTCTAAATGAGAACCAGGACAACAGTTCTTCCTTTATGAAATCCTTTCTGGTTTTCCATTGTATAGTTGGACAAGTTTCAATTCAGGGGGAATATATTTTCTGCAATACAACAACATATTAACTACAATATCATAAAAGAAATGTAGTGAAGGACAATCCACCATTTTAAAATACGTGGAATTTGTTGAAATCATATGGTTTCATTTCAAAGGGCAAAAATATACCGAAATACAAACACCAAATAATAAGAAATACATTAAAATAACATTTTAGAACATTTTATAACAAGTGTAGGTACAAAGCACTATAATAACTGTATTATTAGTGTCGTTAGTGTCATTGTATTATACCCATGGGCCTCCGAGGCCCACCTTAAAGATACATCCATTGTGTTGATGAGGGTCAAATATGCCAAACGTTATAAATTGTCTTATTTTATCGAGATGTACCAACGGTTACCAAAAACTACCATTTTAATGATACTCGACTTATATGTAGTATATTGAAGGTAAAAGTATCGATTTCTGATCGAAAACCGGACAATGCAGTCAAACCAGAAATATTATTTTGGGGATGAATATGCAATGTTTTAACTAAGTGAATTTGTTTGTATTGTAAACAGCACATATGGCGTGTTGGAACGTACATGTATTAAAGCCATATAAAATTTTAGGAAACACAATCGATGCACCTTTAAGCCTAATGTGACCTAAAAACGCGTATGCCTTTGAGGGTTAATTAGAGTGATTTAAAAAGAGCTGTTCACTTTCTTTTGCCTGGTTGTTTATTTGAAAAATAGTGTCACAATTAGTTAGACACCCTTCTCTCTTCAGACAATCAAGTTTTAAAATTAGTGTACCTGGTTCGGTAAAGCAATGGGAATTGTTTTTATAATTCAAAATTATAAAATGTGTTCAAATTAAAATGGCTGCCATGCAATTTTTGCTTTAAACGCAACACTATTATTACCACTACGGATAATTGGTGTATGTAATAAGATGTTTTCCTCTAAAGTAAATATAAATGACATAAACTATCATTATAATTTAAATGGAAAATTGAAAAAAATGTGCAAAAAAATGCTTCTGCCCCTTAAAAGCATGCTCGTGAGACGATAGGACATATGGTAGACTTCGACGTTTATAGCACATACTCCAGTCCATACAGAATCTGGCCAAATGCTTAATTAGCGTGACCTGATATACTGAAGAGTAGACAGGGGGTTATAGAGTAGACAGGGGGTTATAGAGTAGAATTAGACGGACCTCTTGAACCGTGTTTACTGGAGACTGGGAAGTATTATACCGGATTCCGGAATGAGAGCGCAGTAACTGGGGAGCAACGCGTAGAGGCTCGAAGTGGCTACTGACTGTCAGTCAGCATGCTACTTGTTGGTCAGAGCGGTACGTATACACACAGTACTACATGTGTAACAAAAGGAATAATCTATAGATATACGTTATGAAAAGGGAACCATTCCATTTTCTATGAATGTGCGTCAGGAAACGTGAACATGGATGTTCTCTTTTACCATACGTAATTCGTTGAAGCGTAATGCACTTGAATATCAGAGCATATCTCTGAATGATTGTAAATTTGTGTGAGTTATTTTAAACATATACCTTAAACCAATCTTTTTGGTCATTATCAATCATTATTGTTACACTGGTCTACAATATTGCAATAGCGGTAATTAGTATTATTAAACTGAGGAGCAAACGGAAGTATACATGTAGGTACAACAACGCAAACAAATTTAATCACGACTGAAACATAGTTTCTCTAAAAGCTAACTAAACTTCAATGTAATTTTTCATAAACGATCTGTTAATATTTCTGAAAACTCGTCTTTTAAAAAGTAGTCGTTTTCGGAATATCCTTAACTGGATAGGTGAGTGAAATATGGCTATCTGACTTGTTTTATGACAACGATATCGATGTGCCATTGCTTTAAGGTCCAAGAAGTACATTAAGCCGACGACATATTGTACTAACATAAAACTTTACTTTAACTACCAAACAGTGTTAATGACAAAAAACTTTGAAACAGTAATTTCAGCACCCCATGTGTGTTTGAACTAATTTAAAACAGTAGGTATCTTAAGTATTCACCGAGTATTTAACAATCAAAACAACTCACATCATGTTTTTTTAACAAACAAATAACTTACTTTACAAGTGTGGTGAGAAGGCTAATTACTTGGACTCAAACTTTGACTCAAAGTTTCGTATATAAACACACATTTACTTGGAAAATAAATCGATGACATAATGAGAATATACTGTTAGTTTCGTATATTGACATTGTTAGTCTCGTACGGTACTGCAATCGATCAACATGACATTGTATCCAAAACATGTTATAAATACTAAAGTAACAAATAATAAATGTCCAACGAATATTCAAAGTTTAAATATCACTTTATGAGATATGTTTTAATCCTCCTACGAATTCACCTCCTACGAATTCACGAGTCTTACGAATTCCCGGGTCCTACGAACTGGTCCGGCCTACGAAAACACCGCATCCATCCAATGTAAGTACATATACTCCTGGAGTATTTTGCATATGGGAGTAAAAGTATAAATACTATTCGTTTACATGAGGAAAGGAAAGAGAGGGCTAAGTATTACATATTTTGAAGCACTTGTCATTCATATTTAACACATGGAACAATGCAGACTCTATGAGTAGTATAACGAAGAAGAGCCTGCCCTCAGTCCGGAAAAGCCCGTAAGTAGTAATGTTGTGAACAGACTCCTTTTCTAATGTGGCCCATTTATAAGAAACACAGGAGGTACGTCCAATGAACACTTTCATCCTGTAAATCAGAACTAAAAGCACTAAAAGGCTCAAATAATGTATACAGACTCCAAGACCAATGGTGATTATAAATTATAGATGTTGTGACTATATGACCCAAGATGTGGTCACAGGGTCCACAACCTAAAAACCTATTTTCATTTTTCCCCCAAAAACGAAAACCCCTTGAACTGTGAATGCTATGTAAAGACCCCTTCTCCAATGGAGATTAATACTATAGATCTTTAATATTATTAATAGTACTTATAATATAATATGCCCTTAAAAACAATATATGATCTTCTCTTCAATAACTAAAAGTCTGAAAAAGCTAAAAATAGTGTGTACATACTCTTTGGTCAATGGGAATTATAAAGTGAAGGTTTGGTGACTCTTAAAAACTTGGTCCAATTTAAGGGCTACATGTGCCACTCCCTAAAACAATATGTGCCTTCTTCTCAAAAACTAAATGCACTAGCCACAAGAAAGGTGAAATCTCTTGGAAATGGGTATTGTAGATTTAGTTACTCTGCGGCCACCAAGACTTCACCCAAGAAACCTATTTTTTCCTTTTATTTTGCAGGAATGTGGTTTATATATTGTACGTTCGGTAGTCTGACAACTACGGGAAAATTAAAATTGTCAACCTTATATTCTTTATTATGTAAAGCCTGGTGAGATACCAATCCGGTAACTCTGTTTTCTTTTGAGTGCATGAATAGTTATATCACTTTCAAAAGATCGACAATGTGAAAAAGGAATATACTCACGTGTGTATTTACTGAGAAGCGTTCACATGAGTAACATGACATGTATGTGCAGACATACGCATATTCAAATATACTTTTACTTGTCCCCGAGAGGTAGTGTAAATATACTCCTAGTGTATATGTACTCGCGTATGTAATTGCGTTTATATGCACATTAAATTTCACGTTTCAAACAGGTTATATTCGCGTGGACAAACACATTGTGACATTCATTTCTTAAAAAATACATATCAGGAGCAAATATAAACATATGAGTAATAAAGGAGTAGTAGCAGGTTTGTTCGGTGAAATAAGTTGATGAAATTGTTTTTGAAAATTAATGTCACCAAAAGTAAAACATCGTTCCCTCGGAAAAACAATTTATAAAATGAGTGTACATGGGTCCTTATAGTCATTGGAATCGTTTTTGTCATTTGAAATAATAAAATGTTTTCACAATAAAATGGCAGATATGCTTTATACGCATCATCGTGTTTACCACTACGGAAACTTCGTTTGTGTAATAAGACGTTTTACCCTCTAAAGTAAATATAAATGACATAAACTATCATGATAAATTGGAAATATCAACAACAAAAAATTTAAAAAAATGTTTCTGCCCCTTTAATACATACGTATGTATACGGTTGCATGTACACGGGGTATTACTCTCGTAAGTTAATTTATGTACATCTCCTTACGCGATCTAGATTTTCATCGCAGACATTCAAAATCGACTTTATCCGGCAGAAATATGTCGTGTTTGACTCTTTTGAAAATAAGGTATAGTTTCTATTGATTCTCTACGTACATATTAAAACTTTGCCACAATGAGACAAAAGTTGGAGTATTATTGGAAGTACATGTAGGTAGATGTGTATTTGATAATTGCAGAATTTTTTTTTTAATTTGGTGATTATAGTATGCATGTTTCTTAATTGTAAGTTAAGTAATTGTGGTTATTTGGGGACACATAGAGCTAGACAGGAGATACATAAGCAGACTATCGCAGGAATACATGTAGCAGGCTATTTTCTGACTATGTTTGTTTAAACTGCCAGGCAGAAAGTACTCACCTCAGTTGGTTTCGATTATTTCAATATTTAAAAGAAATCAGATGCATTTGACACAATAATACTTATCTGCAGTAGTTTGAATGAATTAATTGGTGACCTCTACCATGTTCAAAATGTTGTAACTGTGTACAGAATCAGACACATTATTAATTTTCTCATAGAATATGTCTCATATGTCGATTAACAGTTACATAAAATCAAAAACTAATATTTGAAAAATTAAAGATTTAATTATGATTTTTTTTTTAAAACATGTAGAAGAATTCTTTGACTGCTGACTAAACACCTGTACTTTTCAGTTTTAGAATGACAACGAAACGCCATTCTCAGTGTCTTGATGGGACTCAATTCAATTCGTTGGGTACAAAATAATGTTATACTCACCAGATGAAAATAACCGAACAGAAAGATATTTCAACAGTAATATCCATCTAAAAACTTACATCTTAGGAAGTTGTTTTAACTTGTTTAAATATTGTAACGAAGAAAAATATGCAAATGGCGGCCGCCATGACATGACGTTTACGTTTACGTTATTCCAAAGGACGGATAACTCTTATCTCCTGTCATCTTGCAGAGAAATTGTATATTACATACGCTTCACTCAGAATGACAAGAATAAGTGAAACTATTTTCGCCAATCCGAACAGCACGAATTGTAGAAGGGTTTGATTTTAAAAGTGAATATTTATGTTGCTATATTATTTACTCAGAAGCTGTAATAGGGTTAATATTACTCCGCTGTTCCATTCCTTTATAGGGACAACAACAATGTTTTAAAACACAATAAATCGTATGAAATAGAAGTTGGTACATAGAATACATAACTCGTTCCCCATTGATATTAAGTTTTTTAAGTGTATGTCCATTGTGAAATAAGGCTCGAGAAAAAAATATTAATTATTTCACTCGAGATATAAACTTGATATGAACGGGGAATCTCGTTACATATCCTATAATTGAGGGAGGGGTGAATTCAAGAAGGTCACATGTTCTATGTATATAGTATAGTACATGTGCCCTTCTTGAATGCGCCCCTTCAAATATGATATCCGTGCAATTGTTTTGTGACCCTCCATCATATTACATATAGTCATATTACACGCATACGCAAGTAATAATTTATGTGTACACAGTGTTATAATATACGTCTACTTGTTAATTTCCAATTAATGTCGTAAATCTATTCCAAATTTACCATATTTATATGTGCAAATCTTTCGTTCCCACACTGTAACCTGATAAGATAAACATTTTTACTAACTTCACTCAAGGGTCGTTAAATTTGGTTTATTCATGTCAACAACATCGCTTTGACATTTGTGATTGACCAACTTACTTCTTTATATAACTAAAACAGCATGCTCTCAATCTAAGTTCGAATGTACTTTTGTATATACATGATAATCATACGATGCACATCATTAATTTTAATGTGAACACATGAATTCAATAATGACTAGTACCATAACACTTACATTAGTATTTGTGTGAGATGAATGTCATGTTTTATTTAATATTTTTCTTTTGTTAAACAAGGGAAAGTTTTAAACAAAAGTGTTGTAGGCCAAAGGCTTTCGTATGTACACGCTAGTCGCTACTTTGGAAAATGAATTATTTTTTAGTTAAATTAATAAATTTTGATTTTAATGTTTCATTTTAAAGGGGTTTATCTATTAGAATACGAAATTATTCGCAAATAGAGGATACTAAACGACATTTCCTCTAATGTAATTTTAGACGAGTTAATGATTTGGTATTAAACGAGCGAACGTGAGTTTGATACGAAATCATTCGTGAGTTTAATAACCTGGTATTATATGACGCGGAGTGTAGGTTGCTGTTTATTACTTGCCCAAGTGAACCAAGCCAAATTGCCAATATTCACGAGTCTTGAACCAGGGGAACGTCACAACTGCAGCTAAACAACTTGCAGCAGTATTCCTATAATGTTATTAATTAAGTATAGACCCAGTGTTGACCCTATTACAGGTCCGAGGTTCGTTGTATTGGCGCGAGACGAAGACAACTTGATCTTCGATCCTCGGTAAGTTTGGTGTAATTGAAAATTTTATTTTTTGAAAAAGTATTTATCGTTTCAGATTAGCGTCATAATTTTGAACCAAAAAAAAGATGCCTTACACGTAGAAACCAACTAAATGTAGATGGAGGAGGTGATCACTATCGTGTCAATACCTTTAAAGAAAGAAACATGAGGTATTCAAAACTTGTTCAACTTTTATCTTGGATCGGGTATATTCGCTTGGCGAATGACACGGTAATAAACAAGTATTGAAGGCAAGGAGGTTAAAACGTAATTTACAATTATTTGTTACCTGCACAGAAACTAACATTTTGGTACAATATTGATAATATATAATGCGAAAAAGCCCTTCCGGTAAATATTTTGGTGCGAAATTGACGGAGTGTGAAAATATATTTCAGCTTAAATAATATTAAAAAAAAATATAAATCAAATTATGATTGCTTTTGATAATGAATATATTTGTTTTTATTTCAAACTCGATATGAAGATGATCTGTTTCTACAACCTTGCATTTAATTTAATTTTGAAAAAATATTTAATTTTTCCATTTTAACCATTTGTGTTACAAATGATCCACCTACTCGTTGCAATTGTGATCAGGGTCGATTGTAACACTTGCAGTCTTTGCATCTAAGTAGTTAAAGCTCTATAACTGCTGCTTTTAGAACCCCAAATGACACTTATATATAACGCCAATATGTCGATGTACCATTTAGTACCAGTTCACTTGACGAACTAATGACAAGTAACCAATTAAGATCAGTTGACCCCGCTCTACCCTATCAAATCTGCAAACCAGGTATGTTCTCCAAAGAGCTTCATATACATCTTAAACTGTTAGAGTTCATATATGCTCCGCAATCATATACTTTAAACGATTACAATGTCTCGTTGCATGAAACAATGATTTAAAGGATACATTGTTGCCCTAAGGTAACCTTAGTTTACATGAAAACAAATTATTGACCAAAGACAGGTTGTTTTAATGGATCAATATGTACAATTTAACAACCTAACCTTTCGACATCATGAAATTCTGTTCAACTTTTAAATCCGATAATCACTGTTTCCGTTTCTCTTCCCACAGAGGTTACTCCCTTCAGACTTCCGATCCTAACCTCTGCTGATTTAAGCTTGAAATCTGGGGCAGAAAGGGAGTGTCCCGATTGGTTGTAATTGAATCTAGTTGTACAATCAGCGACGCCGTTATAAAAGTGACAGTTGCCAATGAAACGTCATAATGATAAACTAAACGTAAGACCAACGTTTTCTCGTTTAATGTGTTTTCCTCGAAATATGTTATTTGCTTATAATTAAAGAAGACCAAATCAGCGACAAATACTCAAAATAGTTCATTTGTGTTATTTATATCAGACATATTCGTAAGACATATGCTAATGAGCAAGACCCTTAAGAGTAAAATGCCAAGATCTTTGAAGTCACTCGGTCGACTTGGCCAATTGAAAGATGAATTTTCATTGGTTAAGAATCAGGGATACAGAATGAGATTCCGCTTTGGGGATTCTGCTTCTGCTCTCAATTTCAAGCGAAAAACAACAGGTTAGGATAGGAAATCTGAAGGGAGTAACTTCTGTGGGAAGAGAATGATTTTTCTCATGAATTGCATAATTTGCTTGGTCGCTTAAAGCACTGATGACTGCCAGACCAATACTAAATCCAAATCGTTTTTGCTTTAACGTCTTATTAAATGTTAATAGTTTAATAGTTTTAGAACAATGTCATATTGCGTTCTGTTTTTGCATGTACATATCAATATGAAATGTGTAAACAAATATAAGATTGTCCTTAAAAATATTCAAATAATGTCTAAACCACAGGACATTTAAGTTTTGCCAAATAGGCAGAATCGTTCTTTTGTATAATAACAAGTTTAGCATTGCACATGAAAGTTGAAAGTTTCCTCCTTTTTCCTACTTTTGTAAGCTGCCTCTTCAGAAGAATTTGAAACTAGGAAATGCTGATTCGTTTTGTGGTAATTTAGCATGCGCAATTTATTCAAAATAGTTGCTTTCAGCAACCTGGCTTCAAAATAATCACTTTCGTTGATATAAAATTTAAAAAACATCTGGTAATTTTCATTTTATCATTGCATTTAGTTGATCTGTAGTTTATTTTTCAACAAGTCAGTTTCAACTTTAATAATGATTGAAATTGCTTTTAATAGAATATTTAAAAAGCTATGCCGTGTAATGTAAGTTTTATTAATCAATTTGCGCAAAAACATTAAAGCTTAAAATAAATATCAACTTGTTGACGGCATTAACTAGCATTATTCATCTCATAATATAGACTGACGTTCAAAAGAAACTTCCCACTTTTAAAAAATCGTACGAATCGAATCCAAACAAGTTTCACAAACGTTTCCAGCCTGAAAACATTCGCCAAAACACAATAAGGGTATATAGGGTGAGCATTGCGTTGAACAACTCAAGAAGTCCGAGAAATTCCAAAAAATGGAAAAATGTGTTTTTCGTGCCTCAAACAAATTGCACGTGCTCATTGTTGAAATGAAAGGCTTTCTCTTATCATACGACTGGCCAGTTACAAAAAGCACACGAAAAAATGCCACGGTTATCGGCCGAACAACGTGAGAGAGCTATTGGTATGATGGAAATGGGAGCTTCACAGAATCATATAGCGAGGACGTTCGGCTGTTCCAGACGAACGGTGTATGCACTTTTTCACGCTATCGTTTGACAGGCACAACTCGCGACAGGCCAAGGACAGGAAGACCTAGGGTCACAACTCAACGAGAAGACCATCTTATGAGGGTTATTCACCTTCGCAATAGATTTGTGACGGCGACGTCGACCGCAGCAACAGCCCTCGGACACCGTATCAGTCGATGCACTGTCGCCCGACGTCTTCGTGCTATGGGTATCAGGGCTTATCGTCCCCTCGGTGGAATTGCTCTGACGATTAGACATCGACAGGCTCGACTTCGTTGGGCAAGGACTGACCGACGCTGGCAGCAACGTCAATGGCAACGTGTGCTGTTTTCCGACGAAAGTCGATTCAGACTTCATCATGCCGACGGGAGAATCCGTGTATTCCGAAGAAGAGGAGAGCGACTGGCACCTGGGTGCGTCCAAGAGTACTACCCCTATGGACAAGGTGGTTTCATGATATGGGGCGGCATTTGCGGCGACCAGAAAACTCAGTTAGTGATAGTAAATGGTAACCTGAATGCACAGAGGTATCGAGACGAGATTCTTAATTCAGTTGTAGTGCCATTTTTACGTGGACAGGGCCAAGGAAGCATTCTGCAGCATGATAACGCAAGGCCCCATACAGCTCGAATTGTTTGAACAGGACTACCTTGCCAACAACAATCTTCAGGTTTTGTCATGGCCGGCATGTTCCCCGTACATGAATCCAATTGAACACGTATGGGATCATATGGACAGACAGTTGAGAAACCTCCAAAACCCTCCAGCTAACAGAAATCAGCTTGAACAGGCCCTTTCTGACATATCGTGACGTCATCAGAAGACTGACGACATCCGTTAGACGACGTGTATTGGCATGCATTGACGCACACGGAGGACACACACGATACTGATCACCAGAAGAACCAGAAATGGCAGCATTTGAAGACCTTCAATAACCTGATTATTGCCATAAACTTTTAAAAACTGTATTTTTGAACCCCACCTATATTCACGACACGTTTTGTTGATGATTCGTTGTGTTGTTTGAGTAACCCTTAGTATGATCTTATGAACAATGGTGAAGTATTCAAATACACTAATCAAAATATCTGTATTCGAGTTTGTGTTTCTTTTACAGGCATTCAAATTGAGTGGGAAGTTTCTTTGAACGTCAGTATATTTTTTTCAAAATAACTGTGAAACTGTGTTCATTGGTTTTTAATTTTAAAACTATTAAAAACTAATTCACGTTCAGGCTATAAAGCTCACCAACATGTGTGGTTAACGGGTCCTGTGAACAGCTGTATGTTAATATGTGTAGGAAAAAACACGAGGTAAGAAAGTCGAGGGTGAAACTCGAAGTAAGCCCAAAAAACGAAGCTTTCTTACCGAGGATTTTCAATTCAACGATTAACCGAGGTAGAGTGTTTTATCTAACTTTGACATCGTAAAATATAAACGTGAGCGCTTGTCGTGTATTTAAGTATCTGTAAATATGCCTCCTATAAATCATATTAAACACGTCGTTTAAGAAGGTTTTTTCCTAGAGCAAAAGACCGAAGAGTAGTGGTATCTCCAAGTTATAAACCGTTCAATGTCAAAATTTACATTTATCATTTTAAATTCTAAAATCTTTCGTTACTAAGAGTATGTCCCCCTGACTGTCATTATTTTGTGTCATTAGTAATGAGTAATTGAGTAATTGAAACATATTTCTTCAGCCGATCACCATAGCTAAAGTTACAACGTCTGGGTTATGAAATGGATTTTTCCACGCACATTCAGCGCACAACTTCTACGCGAAGCGATTTGAGGTGGAGAATGCAAGGTTCATACTGACAAACATATCATATCGTCTCCAACAGCCCTTCGTAGCTTAATGGATAATAGCGATGAGTTAACAAACGAAGGGTTACATGTTCGAATCCAGACTCATACATTACACAAATTAATTTGTCATAATCGAGACATGTTAAGACCGTATCCAGATACACCAAGACAAAATACACCAATTTCGAAAAATGCACTCGGTTAGCCATTACTTAAAATGTCAAAACCCCTTCTGAGTGGGACAGTCAATGGCCTGTAGATTCTTAAGAATAATCCACTGTTAGCACACTATATTGACGTCATCACTATTGACTAAACAACTGTACAAACAACTGCAATGCTGTCTAATTTACACAGTGTTGACAATATAAACATAAATTATGATTATTACTATTATATGACAATACCGATCTAACAGTTCAATATCTCGTTTAATGTTTCGAAATGTCCAGACGTCTGTAATCAGCAATATAAATTCATCAGTAAAGTAATGTAACGATTTTAACAACTAAAGAGTAGTAGCTCTGACAAGTTGCTTAACAAATAAACTCTTCGGAGCAAATTATCCGAGGAGCCCCCTACCAATCAACACCTATCAGCTCCAATCACCATGCAACAACTTCAATTCAATTCAATTCTTTATTAACCTTTAGCATTACAGCTAATCGGCGGTTACAAAGATACATTATGAGTTGATGCAGGTGAACATTTTCAGAAAACATACTCACTTACAATTGATTAGCAACTGATTTCTTAATGTACATGCTTTGTAAAGATATTTCCCAAGATTACATAACTGTTTTACATTATTAATACTTAATAACTGGACAAGTTTAAAAACAGATGGGTTATTACAATAATATGGCTTTATAAATTTTCCCCGAAGATCAGTATACATTGGACATTTCAAAATAAAATGAAATTCATCTTCAATTTCACTTTTACATAAAACACATTTCCTATCATATACATTAACATTTTGATATCTACCCGTTTCAATTGACAACGAATGAGAGCACAGTCTAAACTTCGATAAATATCTTTTATACAGTGCTGGGATAGGTTTCTGTAAATAATATTGTAATACATGGCTTGTAATAACGTTTTTATAGATTACACATTTCGAAGAGCTTTGTAATTGGCCATTAATGAACTGAATAGCGTTATCTATAAGTCTTTGTTTAATTACAGGCAAGAAATGGGATGGTAACTCCTGTTTATACCAAATGTCATTGAAACCTAAAGAAAAAAGTATATGTTTAACATTATAAGCCCAATTATGTACATTCCGGTTTTCAGCTTCATCAAATAAATAATCATAACAACCACGCAAAATACAATTTTCTGTCCTAAGTAATTTACACCAATATTTGACAATACCAAACTGTCTTTTACAACTTAATGGATAACGGCCTAATTCAGAATAAATCATTGCATTATTTGTACATTTTTTAACTCCTAGTAACCGTTTACAAAAATCTAAATGCACCCGTTCAACATTAACACCCTTATTATTACCCCATATTTCAGCTCCATAAGAAAGGATACTGCCAATATAGCAATCAAACAGAGACAATATTGTTTCAGCATTAAAAGAACAACACTTGATATTATTATTAAGAGCAAACATTGCCTTCCTGGCTTGATCAGACAACTGTTTTTCAGCACAGGAAAACTTATTATTATTATTAAATAGTATACCCAAGTAACAAAACTGATTTACTACTTCAATCATTTTACCATTATAAAACCAATGTTCTGTATTTCTAATTTTACCACCTTTTCTAAATACAACAATCTTAGTTTTATCAATATTAACATTTAGACTCCACTTCTCTGAGTAAACAGACAATGTATTAAGTTGTTGTTGAAGTCCATCAATACTTTCCGAAAATAAGACCAAATCATCTGCATACATTAGCAGGAAAAGATTAAGTGACATACATTCATAGGATATGCAGTTGTCTTTCAGAAAACTTCAAAGCCATCCACATCAACAATTGGCCTCTCTTCCAATCAACTATAATTATTATTTGTTTAACAATTTCAATAAAGCCAATTGGCCTCCCTCGTTTCATCATGTGTGTTTATGTATATCCTCAATAAAGCCTACAGGCCATTGTTTGTTTATCTAATTAATGTTTGTATTGCAAATCCTCCTCATTCTCATACTTCATCTTCATCATGTTTGTATTACAAATCCCCATTGTATACCATTCCCATGCATGTTAATCCCCCCCCCCCCCTGATTTAGTTTCCTCACCATTGTTTTGTTTGCTTTATAAATGTACCATATTTTGTTATTCCCTTACATTCCACCTGATGAAGGAGTGAGTATGTACTCCGAAACGTCGTGTATTTTCACATTAAAGAAGTTGTTATCCAGAAAATCTTCATGTTCTTAAATAAACTCTTAAAAAGAAAGGCATGGGTGAAAAATATCAGTTTATTTAATCGCATGTTCAAAGACATACATGTATATACCCTTGCTGCTAAGACTGTCTGGCATATCTTTGACACAGAATGAAGTGAAGGGCGATTCACTGCTTGCGAGATATTTTGTCACTCCTCCTGCAAGCCAACGCTGAAGTTGACATCGTCGGACACGGCCCTTTCAGTACGTTCTATGGGATTCTATTGGGTTGAGATTTGGTGATTTTGATGACCAGGAAAGCACATGAATGCTCTGGTTATGACAATGACAATGACAATACTTTATTACCCCGAGGTAAATTCTTTGTACATTTGAACGTGAACACATATGAAATATTTAAGATAACATAGTAACACACACAACACAACACATAAATAAAGTTAACAGTCATTTAAGAGGCGGATACTAGATGGTAAAAAAGAGTTTTGAACTCTTTTAGTTTTAAAACGGGGCATTTGGTAACGGCGGCCTGAAGGTAAAGATTGTATTCGGGAAATAAAACATGAATAAGATTAGAAAAAATGCTCTCAGCGAGGTTAACAACACGGGCGCTAAAAAGGGATGGTAAGTCCGAAACAGAAACGCCAGATATCTTATCTTACTTACTTGTGAAGATAAGATTATGTTTTATATTAGGAGAACCATACCAGCATTGAATCGAAAAGGGCAAATTCCCTCAACAAAACAACGATAAAACAACAGCATCACTTTTTGTTTACGTTAAAAGGTCTCAATTTACGCTTAAAATGTAATCTTTGCTGTCGTTTCTTAAATATATAATCAGTGTTGGACTCCACTGTAGTTTATCGTCGATGACGGTGCCAAGATATTTATAATGAGACACAATTTCAACATTCTCACTTTTAAATTCAATAGGTAAAATGTCACTTTTCTTGGTTCTAAAATCAATGATGAGTTCGTTTTTCTTTGAGACATTCAACTGCAGGTAGTTATCGACACACCACTAGTACTGAACAAAGTCGTTTACGTCGTTTCTGTAATGAGCTTCTGTCTCTTTTATCAGACCAACCAAAGCCACATCATCAGCAAATTTGACAGTCAGACAATCGGGGTTATGGCTTACACAATCATTAGTGTATAGAATGAAAAGCACGGGTGAGATAACACAGTCCTGAGGTGCTCCAGTGTTTGTGAGTGTAGTTGATGAGTTTGAGTGATTCACGTGCACAAACTGGAGGCGGTTAATCAGAAATTGCTCAATCCACAGTAACAGATTCCGGTTGATATTCATGGATAAAAGCTTTTGCAATAAAATATGCATGGTTGGATAGTGTTAAAAGCAGATGAAAAATCGATAAAAAGGAGTCTGATATATTATTTGGAGATGTTTGATGATCTTTATGTTTGTAGATACCTCCTTCTGCAAATTGGAGAGGGTCGAGAAGGTGTCCAACGTTAGATATCAGAGTACTTAACATGATCCTTTCAAAACACTTCATTGCAACTGACGTGAGGGCAACTGGTCGAAAGTCCTTCAGAACTGAAGGGTTAGTTTTTTTCTGCACTGGAATGATGTTTGAGGTTTCCCATATTGTTGGTATGATATGCTGATCACGAGAGAGTTGGTAAAGCCGACTAAAAACATAACAAAGCTGTTGATCCTGTTCAGACTGTCCAGGGGGCGGGATAGCGCAGTGGTTAGCGCGTTCGGCTTCGGATCAAGAGGTCCGGGATTCCGGGGTTCTGCAGTAGAGAACTGTTCTACAGGCAGTCATGTTTGGGTGCAATGCTACATTGAATTTCAGCGTAGTACCACCAATGGTTCGCTAGTTCCAGCCGATGCTCGCAGGTTTCACCGCAATGCATAGCCACATGGCGTTGCGGGCTTTCTCCCTGCCATAATACAAGCAACCGCGATATAAGTGAAATACTCTTGAAAGCGGCGTTAAACTCCAACTCACCTCACCACCTCACCTCAGACTGTACAACATGGACGAAAAGATAAGGCGTAAGTATTGTTCCCATACTTACTTTGGACTTCACTCACGTGGTGTGGCTGGCAATCCCACAAAGCAGACGAATCCTAGGGAGGTGGAATCCCAGATAATGCCTCACAAACGTTTTGGCACCAGGCAATCACACTAGTATAACTGAACATTGAGCAGATGTTGTCAATCTTTTCTAATGACAACAAACAGCGCTTACTCTTTTTACTTGAAATATATATATTAATTTTTGTATCGTCTCAATACGAAAAGAGTAGAAGACAATCTGTATTATATTCAAGACGTTTCTACGTTTATAAACGTATTAAGAAATGAGCACAATGTACCTTACAGTGTTAATTTTTCATAGACAACTTTGAATAACAATTTGAAATTAACTGCATATTGCAGATTGTTATCTTAAAACAGTTTGAGACATAAAGCTATTCATTGGTATTGAAATATTTGAAATAGCATGTGATTGACATGACACTTTACATTCAATGTATACCTCAAATCTGTAAAGTCGCAATTATGAATGACAGAATATGGAATTATATAATATTGTTATTATACTTTGTTGTTAAAATCATTTTAAAACATAGAGCTGTTAATATAAATTGAAATATATAATATGATCAACGAGATAGAACAAATGCTATGGATGGTCAACTTCTATTCCATATATCGGACGTTTCGGTGTGGATATATATTAACACCGTAATATCAAGGAA
This sequence comes from Gibbula magus, assembly GCA_936450465.1. Taxonomy (NCBI): domain Eukaryota; kingdom Metazoa; phylum Mollusca; class Gastropoda; order Trochida; family Trochidae; genus Gibbula; species Gibbula magus. Next base: position 28,216,332 of record OW388305.1, on the reverse strand, counting down.
GTGATGCGCATCATTTGAATAAATATAATTGATTAATATAAGGGCTATTGTTTCTATTCTCCTTTTTCAAATCATATGTACCATTTGCTTGCTAACGATGTTAGAATCTACACTATATCCGCTTTAAAAAAGGTGATAAACTAGTTTAAAAACTTAAATTATTACAAAACTTGTAACCTTCAAATTGTTTCTGTGGCAGTTTTTAATAAGACATTTTTTATTCATCTCTTCATCTGATAAACATATTTCTTCCCAAATACTTATATGTCAAGAACAAAAATGTCCAATGTCAAAAAGGTCGCATTGAGTCATTGTCATGCATTACAATATGAATCTTATGAACAGAAACAAGCAGATTTGGGTTCTTTTTCCACCATATAACGCATAAACAATCTTACCTTTGCATGTCGAGATTTTTCAGTCACAGCGGTTGGTGAACATAATAAACATTAAAACAATTAAACTGATTTACGTGTATACTATATCAGGAAAACTAGGTCATGAAACGTTTTTCTTGTCGTCCATACTTATATCTTCCGATGGTAGGACAAAGATGATCTATATTTAAAAACCTTTGCACAGTTACCTCATTCGTAATCTTTTAGTGAGTGCTTTTAAAGCACATGGTTTTTTAACTCCTTCTTCGAAGGGTACGCTAATCCAGAAGTTTTGAACAGCAGGATTTTCGAGGGGACCAAGACAACGTTTCGAGGGAGGCACCATATTGTGCTTATATTTAAAAATGCGAGCACATTTGGACATTTTCGGATTTTTTTTTATCCGATCCTATGCTCACATTGCTAAGTTCTAACGATCTACTTTCTCTAAAGAAAACTCCACGAGGATGTGAGCCACGGTAAGGATACTGTACACTACCGATCACTGCAAAACAATATTACGAAGGCATGTACAGAGGTTGTACAGTCATTCGCACCGATCAAGTCAGGATTACTGAATTAATTATTAATGATTCTAGAATAATATGCACTCAATTGAGCAGAAACTTTACATTTACTTTGAAAAGTGAAACATTAACAATATCTGATTCTTAAAAATCGTTCAAATGAAACAATTAGAAAATTATCTGCGAATTTGTGTCCTTGGAAAAAACGATTATCACTGATAACTTCCTCATTTTCATGCCAGCAACTTACAACTTAACTTAACTTAACCTTAACATTCGTAAACTATTAAAACTTATAGGAAATTGCGCGCATTTAGCAAATAGTGAACTGTTTTTTAACACCGATCTTCTGTTTACATTCACGACGTGCACTCGATCACTGCAAATTCTCGCGAACAGTCCTCGATCACTGCACCTCTGCAGAACAGGTCGTTCCAGGGGGTGATTTTACCAATCCTTGATTATTCATTCATGTTTGGGATAACTGTACAAAAGGGCAATCATTCCTCTTGGAACATCTAAACGAAGAAGGAATAAGAACAAAATGCGGGGCTGTTGGCGGCACACGTCACGGACAAATATAATATGAAACAAGAAATATGTCTTCATAACAAGATAGTGTATAGGTGATACTTTAATATTTCTTGTGCTGACATCAAACTATACAAAGATTATTTAAATGATAAATATTACTAGACTTCAACGTTCCAATGTTTCCTTGTTAATTGTTTGAAAATCACCATATTTGTATATATTGATGTTTTTGGTTTTTTTCTGCCAAAGCGTATTCGTTTCAGCAATTGTTGCTTGTTTGCCAATCCGATGCTCATAAAAATAAGTCAACAATAATTACAATTATGATAATTTGAATTTGTAATGCGCCACATCCACCAAAATATTTCTATTATACTGTTATAAGTTTTGTGTCAAGAGGAGAGTCTTAAGTTGAGTCTTGAATGTAGAGCGGTTCTGACAGGAAGTGACGTCAGGGGGCAGAGAGTTCCATTTTAGTAGATGCAGAATAAGAGAAAAATATCTTTTCAAATGATGTTGAGTAGACGCGAGGTTCTGTGAAGAGAAATTGGCGATGTGAGCGAAGTGATCTGGATGGCTGTTAGGGAGGAAGCACTTCTGATAGGTAGACTGGGGCAAGGTTGTGGAGGCACTTGTAGGCGAGAGGAAGGAGTTTGTAGTCTATTCTGGAGAATATGGAAAGGCTAGCCAGTGGAGAGATTTGAGTGCAGGTGTTATGTGGTCGATTTTCTTTTTCTTGGTTGCTGTTCTGGCTCTAGAGTTCTGAAGAATCTGAAGACGTTATATTCTGCTGACATATGTTGGTCAAGAGCAATGAGAATTATTTTTTTCTCGTTTAGGTTTAGGAAATTGTCTTTCTTTCACTGTTTTATGCCTGAGCATGGGTTTCGCATGATGTTATATTGACAACAGAGATAGATAGAAACATCTGATTGTCGTCGGCATTGGGTGCTGGATTAACTCATGCTTTGGGGCACTGAGTTGTAAGTTGAGGGTGAATAGTACCGGACCCAAGACTGACCCGTTGGGCACACCTCGTTGAGGAATCTTTGGTGATGATATTTCTCCTTCAACCACAATACGCTGAGTTCTGTCAGAGGTGTAAAGTGAACCAGGTTAGGACTGTTCCATTAACGCCGAGATCATTTTCCAATCTTGATACTAATTTTGATGGATAATTGTATCAAGAACCGCAGAGAGATCGAGGAGAATAAGTGATGAAATCTGGCCCATGTCTGCTGCAATGTATAGATCATGTGTAACCGTTAGAAGGGCGGTCTCTGTGTAAGCTTTATATGAAACTGGTGTTTCTCTAAAACATTGTTATACTCAGAAATGATGACAGGCGGGTGGGCACAGCTTTTTCCAGAACTTTTGATAGCTAGGTTCGAAACCGTTATTCTGAAATATGTTATTCTTCAGTTGATTCAGAACATATTTTTTAAAAATTCAAAAGTACATTTGCAAATCAAAATTATTCTAAGGAAGCAAGTTTGTCCAGATAATGTCTTCTATGTTGTGTAGGCACATGACGTATTTGCCAACTTCTTCACCGGGTGGAATATGGGAGTATAACATTGAAGTTAACAATTTTGAAAAAAAATGAGTCAAGGAGATTGAGGCCTAGGGTTTATAAAGCATTGAAAGGCTATACAATGAGGATAACAATACACACATGAGAGAGGTTAAATACTTGATTGATGAAACACTGGCAAGTAGGTCTTATTGAAGTGGTGAAAAGGAAATGCAGAGGCCTAAGGCTTTATGGAGAGTTTTTGCCATGAAAAGAATATGTTTGTAACAAAAATGACGGAAAGCTAAATAACTTTGACGGTAGTAAAGATTTTCTTTAAACTGCCTACAATTGTCCATTTTCTTCCGACAGAGGTTACTCGCTTCAGATTTCCAATTGCATCCCCCGTTCTATAAAGATTAAAATATCGGTTAGAAATAGATAATGTTGATTCCCTTGGAAAATAGTTGTGCAATCAGCGGCGCCGTTGTAAAGGTGACGTTTCCAATGCTGTTTTTTTTAAACAGAAACGTAAATAAACTTGTTCTTGTTAAATGTGGTTGCCTAGCTGTATCCTATTTGCATTAATGGAAACTATTGAACATAAACATGTTGATAATAAAGAAGACCAAATCAGAGACACAAACTGAAAATGATTCATATGTAGTATTTATATTCGAAGGCTACATGTTAATAAGACAGACCCTTTACAGCCAAACCTTAAGGCTAAGATCTTGAAAAGTCTCAGTTGATGTAGTCGGTGTTAGATGAGCTTTCATTGGATGAAAAGCAGGGATATGAAATGTGGTACTCTTTATCGCCGCTTGGGTCTTTTGCTAGAAACGAAAATATAGCCCTAATAGAACAGGGTTACGATAGAAAATATATGTAGGGAGAGAATGACAATACCCTAATCGGCAGTTCAAACAATACTTCTATAACATGTTTAACATTGTTCAAACCTTAATTTGAAATCAACATGATTATTTTAATCATTGCAATTTTTCATATGTTTTCCCTCATTCTGTTCTCATCTGTCCACTCTGTATAAAGAATGCAACTAATTAAATGTAAATACCAGGAAGTTGTATAACTTGTATATACTCGTTTTCTCATGAATAAAATATGTTTAAAAAATAGAAAGAAGGGAACATGACATTGATGTTAGCAGAGATGTTGTAGAACCGTTCAGCTATCAGTTACTCAAATAATGTAAAATTAATTCTGTTATTTTACGATCTCTAGCTGATAGACCCGATCGAGTTACAAAAATGTTTTCCTGGTAATATTGTATTACACAAACTCAAGCCTTAGTACATGAACGTGATAAACGTGTGTGCGTGTAACTCAGGCCGACAGTCGTGTCGTTGCATAGTTCGCAATGGGAAGTATAGGCCATTAAACATAATATGTATTATTTCAATTTGAACAACAACATCGACATGTCAACAGAAAGTGAGTCACAGCGTGCAACTGGGTGTATGGAACGATTACGCAGCTAGATCTATACACAGTCAGATGCACTACCTTCACGCTCGGTGTTGCCGACTTTTCAACTCCATCCCCAGTTGTTGAAACTCAAGGACCCGCCCATGTTACATGAAGATCGCCAACGTCAGGTCTGAGATTCTAAGGCTGTTTCACAATGTCTATCGTATGCACTTCAGATAGAAAATGATGATTTTAGTTCTACGTATTGTTCCATGTATCAATATATTAACGATCAGACCAAATTTTGTAAGCTCATTGTTCCCACGTTCATTATAAAAGTAGAAATAGGACGGCCTATGAGCTGTACGAAGCTTCCCACGTGTAGCGAGTACCACATATTACACATTTAGCAAGCAAATATAAGTTAATGTTTAACAGTCAAAACTCATTGCAATGATAACTTACTTGTCGCACTGACCTTGATACCAGTCACACACTGGCGGATCTCTTCCGGATTCAAGCGTATGCATAACATAGTCCACAATAAAACAAGGAATATTACTAACAAACAATAATATTCCTATAATAAAATAGTGAATATTAAGTTTGATTTTAAATTCAACAGAAAACAATTGATTCAATGTGCAGATTTGAGTGCAAGATGAGGTAACCAGCTGACATGACGTGGACGTCACGTAACTTAGGGAAGCGGTTTCGCATTGGTTACATTGAATGTAAAATTACATTTAAGTGTGAATGTCACATGAAAAACAACATGAAATGTATATATGGCAAAATATGGGCGCAGCTTTATTTACTGATACATAAATGCGGAAGTCGCGAAGCAGACAATGTAGTAAGTGTCTTTGCGTCCGAGGATTATTAGGCTACACATCGTGACGCAATGGATAATTGTTCATCATGACCAAATGGGCCGGAAAATATCATGACCAAATTGGCCGAAAAGTAAGTATCATGACCAAATGGGCCGGAAAACAGTACATCACGACCAGTTAAGGCCGGAAAGGATGAGATTATTCGGCGGCTCCTCGCTCCCGCGAGAGGCCAGGTCCATTCCATCCTGAGCTGCGACACACACTACAATGTACCTTCCTCTGTGGATCAGTCACGACATGAGGAGTAGATAGCACAGCAAGGGTTAAGATCCGGTCCAGTTTTCATGATCAAACGTGTTGTGCCTGCCACGACCACCGCCTGTTTCAAGCTGCACCAATGGTAACCTCTGTGCCCAAGCACTGGAATACAGACAAAACACAGAGCAGCAAGAAGAATGGCACACAAGCAAAAAACAACATAAAATGAAGACAATATTAATTATATTGCATTTACAAACATGATGTAATTAAATTTTATAATAACTGTAAGCAATAAGCATTTATATATGAGTGAAAAATGATAAACATAGCATCATGAATAATAATGTTGAGAGAGGCGGGTGGGGCTTTGAAGTGGCTCTGTTTGAACTTGCTCGCTTGATTGCCCGAGTTAAAAGGAAGCCAATGCGGTTTTTTCCAAAGGGAGGTAACTCTCCTCTTGGGTGAGAGCTCGGTGCATAAGCGGTAGAGTGCCTAACGCCTCATTGGCACTAGCGTGTATAACCTCCCACTTAAATAAATTTGTTTCACACACGTTTTCACAAATTATATTACTGAAGGTGCCCCCATGACACATTGAACTATATGCCGGCTCACCGATATTTGACATCGGCATAGACATCGGCGTATTTTAATTTTCAAATAGCCGTACATCATAATGTACGGTACATCGTTCGGGGTCCTTGAAACAGTCGCGGAAAGCAGCCGCTCGCGTGAATGTGTCGCAACTCACTTTGATAGACATGGATTGGGGGACTTGAAACAGTTAATATTAGCCAATATGTAGTCAGGTCATTGAAATTGGAGCTCATACATTGGCCTTCTTAACACCTGTCATGTACATAATATTCGTAGTTAGACGTTTGTATGCTATCATCAAAAGCCTGGGTGACGGCAGGTCAAACGGGCCGCTTTTGACATTAGGCTTGGGTAGTCGAAACTGGCGTTATAATGACATAAGTTTGCTGGAATACTATACAGGATCGATTACAGCTGCTGCATTGCAATGCTTCAAAAAGAATTGAAATTTCCCCACTCACGTAAATCAGCATTCTCTTCCCACATAGGTTACTCCCTTAAGATTTCCTAACCACTATTCTAAATTATATCGCTGGAAATCGAGAGCAGAAGCAAAGTCTTCTAACGGAGGAAAGCGGAACATCATTCTGTATTCCTGCTTCTTAACCAATGAAAACCGAATGACTTCAAATATCTAGGGATTTTACTCTTAAGGGTCTTGCTCATTAGGATAATATGTCCATCGAATATGTCTGATGTAAATGACACAAATGGACTAGTTTTGGTATATGTTGCTGATTTGGTCTTCTTTATTTATAAGCATGTTTATGATCAATAGTTTTCACAAAATCGAATAGCATATTTCGATGAAAACACATTAAACGAGAAAACCTTTGTCTTACGTTTCTTTTATCATTATGACGTGTCATTTACTCATTGGCAAATGTCACTTTTACAACGGCGTCGCTGATTGCACAACTAGATTCAGTTGAAACCAATCAAGACACCCCCTTTCTGCCCTTGATTTCAAACACCAGAGGTTAGGATCGGAAATCTGGAGTGAGTATAACCACTGTCGGAAGAGAATGGTTGTGAACTACAGATAGATTGTGACATTCTTATTTCAGATTACTTGGTTTCAGTTGATGTCTCAATTCTACTGTTACATGTTTGTAGGTTAATGTCTACGCTTAATGGTAAGCTCTTGTTTTATTAAAGAAAGTTATATAGGCAAGTGAATTTATACACTGCTAATTTGCAATAAGTTAATTCTTCCTTACTGTATTTACGTCTAGATCTTTTATTATTTATTATTTGCCTTGTAATTTGAAATCTAATTATCATCTACACCGGTGTATCTCCTAATTATCATCTACACCGAGATATTTCCTCATTATCATCCACACCGGGGTATCTCCTAATTATCATCTACACCTGGGTATCTCCTAATTATCATATGCACCGGGGTATCTCCTAATTATCATATGCAACGGGGTATCTCCTAATTATCATATGCACCGGGGTATCTCCTAATTATCATCTACACCAGGATATCTCCTAATTATCATCTACACCGGGGTTTCTCCTAATTATCATATGCACCTGGTATCTCCTAATTATCATCTACACCAGGGTATCTCCTAATTATCATCTACACCGGGGTATCTCCTAATTATCATCTACACAGCGGCATCTCCTCATTATCATCTACACCGGGGTATCTCCTAATTATCATATGCACCTGGTATCTCCTAATTATCATCTACACCGGGGGATCTTCTAATTATCATCTACACCGGGGTATCTCCTAATTATCATCTACACCGGAGTATCTCCTAATTATCATCTACACCAGGGTATCTCCTAATTATCATCTACACCGGGGTATCTCCTAATTATCATATGCACCTGGTATCTCCTAATTATCATCTACACCGGGGTATCTTCTTATTATCATCTACACCGGAGTATCTCCTCATTATCATCTACACCGGAGTATCTCCTAATTATCATCTACACAGCGGCATCTCCTAATTATCATCTACACCGGGGTATCTCCTAATTATCATATGCACCTGGTATCTCCTAATTATCATCTACACCGGGGGATCTTCTTATTATCATCTACACCGGGGTATCTCCTAATTATCATCTACACCGGAGTATCTCCTAATTATCATCTACACCAGGGTATCTCCTAATTATCATCTACACCGGAGTATCTCCTAATTATCATCTACACCGCGGTATCTCCTAATTATCATCTACACCGGGGTATCTCCTAATTATCATATGCACCTGGTATCTCCTAATTATAATATACACCAGTGTATCTCCTAATTATCATCTACACCGCGGTATCTCCTAATTATCATCGACACCGGGGTATCTCCTAATTATCATCTACACCGCGGTATCTCCTAATTATCATCGACACCGGGGTATCTTCTTATTATCATATGCAACGGGGTATCTCCTAATTATCATATGCACCGGGGTATCTCCTAATTATCATCTACACCAGGATATCTCCTAATTATCATCGACACCGGGGTATCTCCTAATTATCATATGCACCTGGTATCTCCTAATTATCATCTACACCAGGGTATCTCCTAATTATCATCTACACCGGGGTATCTCCTAATTATCATCTACACCGGAGTATCTCCTAATTATCATCTACACAGCAGTATCTCCTAATTATCATCTACACCGGGGTATCTTCTTATTATCATCTACACCGGGGTATCTCCTAATTATCATCTACACCGGAGTATCTCCTAATTATCATCTACACCAGGGTATCTCCTAATTATCATCTACACCGGAGTATCTCCTAATTATCATCTACACCGCGGTATCTCCTAATTATCATCTACACCGGGGTATCTCCTAATTATCATATGCACCTGGTATCTCCTAATTATAATATACACCAGGGTATCTCCTTATTATCATCTACACCGGGGGATCTCCTAATTATCATCTACACCGGGGTATCTCCTAATTATCATCTACACCGGAGTATCTCCTAATTATCATCTACACCAGGGTATCTCCTAATTATTATCTACACCGGAGTATCTCCTAATTATCATCTACACCGCGGTATCTCCTAAATATCATCTTAACCGGGGTATCTCCTAATTATCATATGCACCTGGTAACTCCTAATTATCATCTACACCAGGGTATCTCCTAATTATCATCTACACCGGGGTATCTCCTCATTATCATCCACACCGGGGTATCTCCTAATTATCATCTACACCTGGGTATCTCCTAATTATCATCTACACCGGGGTATCTCCTAATTATCATATGCAACGGGGTATCTCCTAATTATCATATGCACCGGGGTATCTCCTAATTATCATCTACACCAGGATATCTCCTAATTATCATCGACACCGGGGTATCTCCTAATTATCATATGCACCTGGTATCTCCTAATTATCATCTACACCGGGGTATCTTCAATTATCATCTTCACCGGGGTATCTCCTAATTATCATCTACACAGCGGCATCTCCTAATTATCATCTACACCGGGGTATCTCCTAATTATCATATGCACCTGGTATCTCCTAATTATCATCTACACCGGGGTATCTTCAATTATCATCTTCACCGGGGTATCTCCTAATTATCATCTACACAGCGGCATCTCCTAATTATCATCTACACCGGGGTATCTCCTAATTATCATATGCACCTGGTATCTCCTAATTATCATCTACACCGGGGTATCTTCTTATTATCATCTACACCGGAGTATCTCCTAATTATCATCTACACCGGGGTATCTCCTAATTATCATATGCACCTGGTATCTCCTAATTATCATCTACACCGGGGTATCTTCAATTATCATCTTCACCGGGGTATCTCCTAATTATCATCTACACAGCGGCATCTCCTAATTATCATCTACACCGGGGTATCTCCTAATTATCATATGCACCTGGTATCTCCTAATTATCATCTACACCGGGGTATCTTCAATTATCATCTTCACCGGGGTATCTCCTAATTATCATCTACACAGCGGCATCTCCTAATTATCATCTACACCGGGGTATCTCCTAATTATCATATGCACCTGGTATCTCCTAATTATCATCTACACCGGGGTATCTTCTTATTATCATCTACACCGGGGGATCTCCTAATCATCATCTACACCGGGGTATCTCCTAATTATCATATGCACCTGGTATCTCCTAATTATCATCTACACCGGAGTATCTCCTAATTATTATCTACACCGGAGTATCTCCTAATTATCATCTACACCGCGGTATCTCCTAATTATCATCTTAACAGGGGTATCTCCTAATTATCATATGCACCTGGTAACTCCTAATTATCATCTACACCACGGTATCTCCTAATTATCATCTACACCGGGGTATGTCCTAATTATCATCTACACCTGGGTATATCCTAATTATCATCTACACCGGGGTATCTCCTAATTATCATATGCAACGGGGTATCTCCTAATTATCATATGCACCGGGGTATCTCCTAATTATCATCTACACCAGGATATCTCCTAATTATCATCGACACCAGGGTATCTCCTAATTATCATCTTAACCGGGGTATCTCCTAATTATCATATGCACCGGGGTATCTCCTAATTATCATATGCACCGGGGTATCTCCTAATTATCATCTACACCAGGATATCTCCTAATTATCATCGACACCAGGGTATCTCCTAATTATCATCTTAACCGCGGTATCTCCTAATTATCATATGCACCTGGTATCTCCTAATTATCATCTACACCAGGGTATCTCCTAATTGTCATCTACACCGCGGTATCTCCTAATTATCATCTTAACCGGGGTATCTCCTAATTATCATATGCACCGGGGTATCTCCTCATTATCATCTACACCGGGGTATCTTCAATTATCATCTTCACCGGGGTATTTCCTAATTATCAAATGCACCTGGTATCTCCTAGTTATCATTTACACCAGGGTATCTCTTATTATTATCTACACCGGGGTATCTCCTAATTATCATCTACACCGGGGTATCTCCTAATTATCATATGCACCTGGTATCTCCTAATTATCATCTACACCGGAGTATCTCCTAATTATCATCTACACCAGGGTATCTCCTAATTATTATCTATACCGGGGTATCTCCTAATTATCATCTACACCGCGGTGTCTCCTAATTATCATCTTAACCGGGGTATCTCCTAATTATCATATGCACCTGGTAACTCCTAATTATCATCTACACCAGGGTATCTCCTAATTATCATCTACACCGGGGTATCTCCTAATTATCATCTTCACAGCAGTATCTCCTAATTATCATCTACACCGGGGTATCTCCTAATTATCATCGACACCGGGGTATCTCCTAATTATCATCCACACAAGGGTATCTCCTAATTATCATCCACACAAGGGTATCTCCTAATTATCATCTACACCGGGGTATCTCCTCATTATCATCTACACCGGGGTATCTTCAATTATCATCTTCACCGGGGTATCTCCTAATTATCATATACACCGGGATATCTCCTTATTATCATTTTCACCTATGCCTCTCTTACTTATCATTTAAACAATGTACTCTTAATTATCATCTACACCGGGGTATCTCCTAATTATCATCTACACCGGTGTATCTCCTAATTATCATTTACACAGCGGTATCTCCAAATTATCATCTACACCGGGGTATCTTCTAATAATCATCTACACAGCAGTATCTCCTAATTATCATCTACACCGGGGTATTTCCTAATTATCATCTACACCGGGGTATCTCCTAATTATCATCCACACAAGGGTATCTCCTAATTATCATATGCACCGGAGTATCTCCTAATTATCATCTACACCGGAGTATCTCCTAATTATCATCTACACCGGGGTATCTCATAATTATCATATGCACCTGGTATCTCCTAATTATCATTTACACCAGGGTATCTCCTAATTATTATCTATACCGGGGTATCTCCTAATTATCATCTACACCGCGGTATCTCCTAATTATCATCTTAACCGGGGTATCTCCTAATTATCATATGCACCTGGTAACTCCTAATTATCATCTACACCAGTGTATCTCCTAATTATCATCTACACCGGGGTATCTCCTAATTATCATCTTCACAGCAGTATCTCCTAATTATCATCTACACCGGGGTATCTCCTAATTATCATCGACACCGGGGTATCTCCTAATTATCATCCACACAAGGGTATCTCCTAATTATCATCCACACAAGGGTATCTCCTAATTATCATCTACACCGGGGTATCTCCTCATTATCATCTACACCGGGGTATCTTCAATTATCATCTTCACCGGGGTATCTCCTAATTATCATTTACACCGGGATATCTCCTTATTATCATTTTCACCTATGCCTCTCTTACTTATCATTTAAACAATGTACTCTTAATTATCATCTACACCGGGGTATCTCCTAATTATCATCTACACCGGTGTATCTCCTAATTATCATTTACACAGCGGTATCTCCAAATTATCATCTACACCGGGGTATCTCCTAATTATCATCTACACCGGGGTATCTTCTAATTATCATCTACACAGCAGTATCTCCTAATTATCATCTACACCGGGGTATTTCCTAATTATCATCTACACCGGGGTATCTCCTGATTATCATCTACACCGGGGTATCTCCTAATTATCATCGACACCGGGGTATCTCCTAATTATCATCTACACCGGGGTATCTCCTCATTATCATCTACACCGGGGTATCTTCAATTATCATCTTCACCGGGGTATCTCCCAATTATCATATACACCGGGATATCTCCTTATTATCATTTTCACCTATGCCTCTCTTACTTATCATCTACACAATGTACTCTTAATTATCATCTACACCGGGGTATCTCCTAATTATCATCTACACAGCAGTATCTCCTAATTATCATCTACACCGGGGTATCTCCTGATTATCATCTACACCGGGGTATCTCCTAATTATCATCGACACCGGGGTATCTCCTAATTATCATCCACACAAGGGTATCTCCTAATTATCATCCACACAAGGGTATCTCCTAATTATCATCTACACCGGGGTATCTCCTCATTATCATCTACACCGGGCTATCTTCAATTATCATCTTCACCGGGGTATCTCCTAATTATCATATACACCGGGATATCTCCTTATTATCATTTTCACCTATGCCTCTCTTACTTATCATTTACACAATGTACTCTTAATCATCATCTACATCGGGGTATCTCCTAATTATCATCTACACCGGGGTATCTCCTAATTATCAATTACACCAGTGTATCTCCTTATTATCATATACACAAGGGTATCTCCTGATTAATATCTACATCGGGGTATATCCTCATTATCATCCACATAAGGGTATCTCCTAATTATCATCCACACAAGGGTATCTCCTAATTATCATCCACACAAGGGTATCTCCTAATTATCATCCACACAAGGGTATATCCTCATTATCATCCACATAAGGGTATCTCCTAATTATCATCCACACAAGGGTATCTCCTAATTATCATCTACACCGGGGTATCTCCTGATTATCATCTACACAGGGGTATCTCCTAATTATCATCTACACCGGGGTATCTCCTAATTATCATATGCACCTTGTATCTCCTAATTATCATCTACACCGGAGTATCTCCTAATTATCATCTACACCAGGGTATCTCCTAATTATTATCTATACCGGGGTATCTCCTAATTATCATCTACACCGCGGTATCTCCTAATTATCATCTTAACCGGGGTATCTCCTAATTATCATATGCACCTGGTAATTCCTAATTATCATCTACACCAGGGTTTCTCCTAATTATCATCTACACCGGGGTATCTCCTAATTATCATCTTCACAGCAGTATCTCCTAATTATCATCTACACCGGGGTATCTCCTAATTATCATCGACACCGGGGTATCTCCTAATTATCATCCACACAAGGGTATCTCCTAATTATCATCCACACAAGGGTATCTCCTAATTATCATCTACACCGGGGTATCTCCTCATTATCATCTACACCGGGGTATCTTCAATTATCATCTTCACCGGGGTATCTCCTAATTATCATCTACACCGCGGTATCTCCTAATTATCATCTTAACCGGGGTATTTCCTAATTATCATATGCACCTGGTAACTCCTAATTATCATCTACACCAGGGTATCTCCTAATTATCATCTACACCGGGGTATCTCCTAATTATCATCTTCACAGCAGTATCTCCTAATTATCATCTACACCGGGGTATCTCCTAATTATCATCGACACCGGGGTATCTCCTAATTATCATCCACACAAGGGTATCTCCTAATTATCATCCACACAAGGGTATCTCCTAATTATCATCTACACCGGGGTATCTCCTCATTATCATCTACACCGGGGTATCTTCAATTATCATCTTCACCGGGGTATCTCCTAATTATCATATACACCGGGATATCTCCTTATTATCATTTTCACCTATGCCTCTCTTACTTATCATTTAAACAATGTACTCTTAATTATCATCTACACCGGGGTATCTCCTAATTATCATCTACACCGGTGTATCTCCTAATTATCATTTACACAGCGGTATCTCCAAATTATCATCTACACCGGGGTATCTCCTAATTATCATCTACACCGGGGTATCTTCTAATTATCATCTACACAGCAGTATCTCCTAATTATCATCTACACCGGGGTATCTCCTGATTATCATCTACACCGGGGTATCTCCTAATTATCATCGACACCGGGGTATCTCCTAATTATCATCTACACCGGGGTATCTCCTCATTATCATCTACACCGGGGTATCTTCAATTATCATCTTCACCGGGGTATCTCCCAATTATCATATACACCGGGATATCTCCTTATTATCATTTTCACCTATGCCTCTCTTACTTATCATCTACACAATGTACTCTTAATTATCATCTACACCGGGGTATCTCCTAATTATCATCTACACAGCAGTATCTCCTAATTATCATTTACACCGGGGTATCTCCTAATTATCATCTACACCGGGGTATCTCCTGATTATCATCTACACCGGGGTATCTCCTAATTATCATCGACACCGGGGTATCTCCTAATTATCATCCACACAAGGGTATCTCCTAATTATCATCCACACAAGGGTATCTCCTAATTATCTTCTACACCGGGGTATCTCCTCATTATCATCTACACCGGGCTATCTTCAATTATCATCTTCACCGGGGTATCTCCCAATTATCATATACACCGGGATATCTCCTTATTATCATTTTCACCTATGCCTCTCTTACTTATCATCTACACAATGTACTCTTAATTATCATCTACACCGGGGTATCTCCTAATTATCATCTACACAGCAGTATCTCCTAATTATCATCTACACCGGGGTATCTCCTGATTATCATCTACACCGGGGTATCTCCTAATTATCATCGACACCGGGGTATCTCCTAATTATCATCCACACAAGGGTATCTCCTAATTATCATCCACACAAGGGTATCTCCTAATTATCATCTACACCGGGGTATCTCCTCATTATCATCTACACCGGGCTATCTTCAATTATCATCTTCACCGGGGTATCTCCTAATTATCATATACACCGGGATATCTCCTTATTATCATTTTCACCTATGCCTCTCTTACTTATCATTTACACAATGTACTCTTAATCATCATCTACATCGGGGTATCTCCTAATTATCATCTACACCGGGGTATCTTCTAATTATCAATTACACCAGTGTATCTCCTTATTATCATATACACAAGGGTATCTCCTGATTAATATCTACATCGGGGTATATCCTCATTATCATCCACATTCGGGTATCTCCTAATTATCATCCACACAAGGGTATCTCCTAATTATCATCCACACAAGGGTATCTCCTAATTATCATCTACACCGGGGTATCTCCTGATTATCATCTACACAGGGGTATCTCCTAATTATCATCTACACCGGGGTATCTCCTAATTATCATATGCACCTGGTATCTCCTAATTATCATCTACACCGGAGTATCTCCTAATTATCATCTACACCAGGGTATCTCCTAATTATTATCTATACCGGGGTATCTCCTAATTATCATCTACACCGCGGTATCTCCTAATTATCATCTTAACCGGGGTATCTCCTAATTATCATATGCACCTGGTAACTCCTAATTATCATCTACACCAGGGTTTCTCCTAATTATCATCTACACCGGGGTATCTCCTAATTATCATCTTCACAGCAGTATCTCCTAATTATCATCTACACCGGGGTATCTCCTAATTATCATCGACACCGGGGTATCTCCTAATTATCATCCACACAAGGGTATCTCCTAATTATCATCCACACAAGGGTATCTCCTAATTATCATCTACACCGGGGTATCTCCTCATTATCATCTACACCGGGGTATCTTCAATTATCATCTTCACCGGGGTATCTCCTAATTATCATCTACACCGCGGTATCTCCTAATTATCATCTTAACCGGGGTATTTCCTAATTATCATATGCACCTGGTAACTCCTAATTATCATCTACACCAGGGTATCTCCTAATTATCATCTACACCGGGGTATCTCCTAATTATCATCTACACAGCAGTATCTCCTAATTATCATCTACACCGGGGTATCTCCTAATTATCATCGACACCGGGGTATCTCCTAATTATCATCCACACAAGGGTATCTCCTAATTATCATCCACACAAGGGTATCTCCTAATTATCATCTACACCGGGGTATCTCCTCATTATCATCTACACCGGGGTATCTTCAATTATCATCTTCACCGGGGTATCTCCTAATTATCATATACACCGGGATATCTCCTTATTATCATTTTCACCTATGCCTCTCTTACTTATCATTTAAACAATGTACTCTTAATTATCATCTACACCGGGGTATCTCCTAATTATCATCTACACCGGTGTATCTCCTAATTATCATTTACACAGCGGTATCTCCAAATTATCATCTACACCGGGGTATCTCCTAATTATCATCTACACCGGGGTATCTTCTAATTATCATCTACACAGCAGTATCTCCTAATTATCATCTACACCGGGGTATCTCCTGATTATCATCTACACCGGGGTATCTCCTAATTATCATCGACACCGGGGTATCTCCTAATTATCATCTACACCGGGGTATCTCCTCATTATCATCTACACCGGGGTATCTTCAATTATCATCTTCACCGGGGTATCTCCTAATTATCATATACACCGGGATATCTCCTTATTATCATTTTCACCTATGCCTCTCTTACTTATCATTTAAACAATGTACTCTTAATTATCATCTACACCGGGGTATCTCCTAATTATCATCTACACCGGTGTATCTCCTAATTATCATTTACACAGCGGTATCTCCAAATTATCATCTACACCGGGGTATCTCCTAATTATCATCTACACCGGGGTATCTTCTAATTATCATCTACACAGCAGTATCTCCTAAT
Source organism: Gibbula magus (assembly GCA_936450465.1). Classification (NCBI taxonomy): domain Eukaryota; kingdom Metazoa; phylum Mollusca; class Gastropoda; order Trochida; family Trochidae; genus Gibbula; species Gibbula magus. The sequence goes on along the minus strand of OW388305.1, from coordinate 28,198,768 downwards.
TATCATCTACACCGGGGTATCTCCTGATTATCATCTACACCGGGGTATCTCCTAATTATCATCGACACCGGGGTATCTCCTAATTATCATCTACACCGGGGTATCTCCTCATTATCATCTACACCGGGGTATCTTCAATTATCATCTTCACCGGGGTATCTCCCAATTATCATATACACCGGGATATCTCCTTATTATCATTTTCACCTATGCCTCTCTTACTTATCATCTACACAATGTACTCTTAATTATCATCTACACCGGGGTATCTCCTAATTATCATCGACACCGGGGTATCTCCTAATTATCATCCACACAAGGGTATCTCCTAATTATCATCCACACAAGGGTATCTCCTAATTATCATCCACACAAGGGTATCTCCTAATTATCATCTACACCGGGGTATCTCCTAATTATCAATTACACCAGTGTATCTCCTTATTATCATAAACACAAGGGTATCTCCTGATTAATATCTACATCGGGGTATATCCTCATTATCATCCACATAAGGGTATCTCCTAATTTTCATCCACACAAGAGTATTCCCTAATTATCATCAACACAAGGGTATCTCCTTATCATCATCTACACTTGGTTATCTCCTAATCATCATCTACACCGCGGTATCTCCTAATTATCATGTACACCGCAGTATCTCCTAATTATCATCCACACAAGGGTATCTCCTAATTATCATCCACACAAGGGTATCTCCTAATTATCATCTACACCGGGGTATCTCCTCATTATCATCTACACCGGGCTATCTTCAATTATCATCTTCACCGGGGTATCTCCTAATTATCATATACACCGGGATATCTCCTTATTATCATTTTCACCTATGCCTCTCTTACTTATCATTTACACAATGTACTCTTAATCATCATCTACATCGGGGTATCTCCTAATTATCATCTACACCGGGGTATCTCCTAATTATCAATTACACCAGTGTATCTCCTTATTATCATATACACAAGGGTATCTCCTGATTAATATCTACATCGGGGTATATCCTCATTATCATCCACATTCGGGTATCTCCTAATTATCATCCACACAAGGGTATCTCCTAATTATCATCCACACAAGGGTATCTCCTAATTATCATCCACACAAGGGTATCTCCTAATTATCATCTACACCGGGGTATCTCCTAATTATCAATTACACCAGTGTATCTCCTTATTATCATAAACACAAGGGTATCTCCTGATTAATATCTACATCGGGGTATATCCTCATTATCATCTACACTTGGTTATCTCCTAATCATCATCTACACCGCGGTATCTCCTAATTATCATGTACACCGCAGTATCTCCTAATTATCATCGACACAAGGGTATCTCCTAATTATCATCGACACAAGGGTATCTCCTAATTATCATCGATACAAGGGTATCTCCTAATTATCATCTAAACCGGTGTATCTCCTAAATATCATATACACCGCGGTATCTCCTAATTATCATCCACACACGGGTATCTCCTAATTATCATCCACACAATGGTATCTCCTAATGATAACTCCTAATTATCATATACACCGCGGTATCTCATAATTATCATCCACACAAGGGTATTCCCTAATCATCGTCAACACAAGAGTATCTCCTTATTATCATCTACACCGCGGTATCTCCTAATTATCATCTACACCGGGGTATCTCCTAATTATCATATGCACCTGGTATCTCCTAATTATCATCTACACCGGGGTATCTCCTAATTATCATCTACACCGGGGTATCTCCTAATTATCATATATACCGCAGTATCTCCTAATTATCTTATACACCGGGGTATCTCATTATTATCATCTACACCGTTGTATCTCCTAAATATCATATACACCGGCATATCTCCTTATTATCATCCACACAAGGGTATCTCCTAATTATCATCCACACAAGGGTGTCTCCTAATTATAATCTACACTGGGATATCTCCTAATTATCATATACACCGCGGTATCTCATAATTATCATTCACACAAGGGTATCTCCTAATTATCATCTACAACAGGGTATCTCCTAATTATAATATACACCGCTATATCTCCTAATTATCATCTACACCGGGGTATCTCCTAATTATAATATACACCAGGGTATCTCCTGATTATCATTTACACCGGGGTATCTCCTTATTATCATATACACAGGGGTATCTCCTTATTATCATTTTCACCAATGCCTCTCCTAATTATCATCTACACAATGTACTCTTAAGTATCATCTACACCGGGGTATCTCCTAAATATAATATACACCGTGGTATCTCCTGATTATGATTTACAGCGCGGTATCTCCTAATTATCATATACGACGGGATATATTCTAGTTATCATCTTCACCGGGGTATCTCCTAATTATCATATACACCGGGCTATCTTCAATTATCATCTTCACCGGGGTATCTCCTAATTATCATATACACCGGGATATCTCCTTATTGTCATTTTCACCTATGCCTCTCTTACTTATCATTTACACAATGTACTCTTAATCATCATCTACATCGGGGTATCTCCTAATTATCATCTACACCGGGGTATCTCCTAATTATCAATTACACCAGTGTATCTCCTTATTATCATATACACAAGGGTATCTCCTGATTAATATCTACATCGGGGTATATCCTCATTATCATCCACATAAGGGTATCTCCTAATTATCATCCACACAAGGGTATCTCCTAATTATCATCCACACAAGGGTATCTCCTAATTATCATCCACACAAGGGTATCTCCTAATTATCATCTACACCGGGGTGTCTCCTAATTATCAATTACACCAGTGTATCTCCTTATTATCATAAACACAAGGGTATCTCCTGATTAATATCTACATCGGGGTATATCCTCATTATCATCCACATAAGGGTATCTCCTAATTATCATCCACACAAGGGTATTCCCTAATTATCATCAACACAAGGGTATCTCCTTATCATCATCTACACTTGGTTATCTCCTAATCATCATCTACACCGCGGTATCTCCTAAATATCATGTACACCGCAGTATCTCCTAATTATCATCGACACAAGGGTATCTCCTAATTATCATCGACACAAGGGTATCTCCTAATTATCATCGATACAAGGGTATCTCCTAATTATCATCTAAACCGGTGTATCTCCTAAATATCATATACACCGCGGTATCTCCTAATTATCATCCACACACGGGTATCTCCTAATTATCATCCACACAATGGTATCTCCTAATGATAACTCCTAATTATCATATACACCGCGGTATCTCATAATTATCATCCACACAAGGGTATTCCCTAATCATCGTCAACACAAGAGTATCTCCTTATTATCATCTACACCGCGGTATCTCCTAATTATCATCTACACCGGGGTATCTCCTAATTATCATCTACACCGGGGTATCTCCTAATTATTATATATACCGCAGTATCTCCTAATTATCATATACACCGGGGTATCTCTTAATTATTATATACATCGCAGTATCTCCTAATTATCATCGACACAAGGGTATCTCCTTATTATCATCGACACAAGGGTATCTCATTATTATCATCTACACCGTTGTATCTCCTAAATATCATATACACCGGCATATCTCCTAATTATCATCCACACAAGGGTATCTCCTAATTATCATCCACACAAGGGTGTCTCCTAATTATAATCTACACTGGGATATCTCCTAATTATCATATACACCGCGGTATCTCATAATTATCATTCACACAAGGGTATCTCCTAATTATCATCTACAACAGGGTATCTCCTAATTATAATATACACCGGGATATCTCCTAATTATCATCTACACCGGGGTATCTCCTAATTATAATATACACCAGGGTATCTCCTGATTATCATTTACACCGGGGTATCTCCTTATTATCATATACACAGGGGTATCTCCTTATTATCATTTTCACCAATGCCTCTCCTAATTATCATCTACACAATGTACTCTTAAGTATCATCTACACCGGGGTATCTCCTAAATATAATATACACCGTGGTATCTCCTGATTATGATTTACACCGCGGTATCTCCTAATTATCATATACACCGGGATATATTCTAGTTATCATCTACACCGCGGTCGCTCCTAATTAAAGATGCACCATGATATCTCCTAATTAAATCTACAACGCATAAAGTTATAAGATGAAGTAGAAGCAGTTGGAAAGTTTTAAAATCTTTACTAGGCCAAAATTCTGCATATATATTTCCGTTAGAAGAACTTTTGCTAAACTTCTATTCCAAAGAAGTGTTATTCTTCCGACATTATTTCTGTCGCTAGAAGTTATTGATGTCGACAGTGCAGACATAATGCCATAAATTGTACCAAAACGACAACTTTTTACTGATTGAATATCTTACGACTCATATTATAGTTCTTATTGCCTTACATTCCATAAAACTATTTATCTGCATTTTCATGTTGCTTGTAAGTGAAAATAATGACATTTCTAAATGTTCATGAAATTATAACCACTCCAAAATATCAATATAGTGATATTATATAATGATAAATGAAAGGTGAAAACTTGAAACTTTGAAGAAAACATCGGAATTTGGCAGACAGAACAAACAAACAGACATTCAGATCGAGTTCAAGTCACAATGAAGCGCATTAGCTCCAATAACATTAATTTAAGGCATAAGGAGATTCCTTACCTTTGTTTCTGTTGACTCAGGTGATTATAACCTTGTAGCTTTTGTGTGCGTTATTTATCAAGAATGCACATTTTAAAAAATCAAATAATCGTTTTGTTGTGAATCATTCATTGTATAAATCCTGTGCACAAAATTCTCCGTTTTATGATAAAAAGATATATTTTTGCTCTCTAATATATTTAAAAGAAAAAAAGTCATGTATATTGTCTCAGTAAAGCGTCAGAGTTATCTCCCATTGAACTGAAAACTTACCATATTTCAGTTTGAAAACTTGACCTGAATACATATGATTGTTTTTGGTTAATTGAAATTTTGTTTCCGGCAAAGCTGTTAATGAATTAATATGAATGTTTAACAGCATTGCATTTATATGTTACCACAACTCTTTTATTCAGGTTAAGCCATAATCATGAAATATGTTTGTAATGTTTTCATGATGATGGTGTGAAAACCAAGTGACAAATGTTATTAATTTTCGACGACCCCATCTAGATTTTGAGCTCATATATAAACAATGTTGAACGGTAAGCCCTATTTTTAAACAGAAATGGATTAAGCAGATGCTTATTATGTAGAAAATGAAATATTAGCAATTTCTTGAGATTTTTCAATTTAAAACGAAATCAATTAGTTCGTCAGTTTTACTAATAAAACGTTAAGCATTATTGCACTCTTTCAATAGATGGATATGTACATGGTAAAAATAAGTATGTTTTATTTATGACCAGATGATGCCTGTTTAGATCTATATATTTAAGTTTGACATTATATAGTCCTTAACATCTTTACATATTACCTACATCATGGTTGTTAATATAATGTGTATCCTTTATCTCGGAGTCCCCAAAGAGGTAACTCAGGAATCGATCTAAATAAATTCAGATCGACTATTCTATATATGTTAATACGACAATATAACATTATAAAACATGTCGATCTAACTTCATTTTGATTGCTCAGGTATATTGTTCCGACGTTGACCGCTACTTTACCCAAAATTCTCGATTCTAGCAAAATCTGCTTGCGACACAAGTCGTACCACGGGTTATATCTCTACTACTCAATGAGATCACGTCTTACATTGGCTACATCGACCATGTTACTTAAAGGAGCAGAAGCACGTTTTTTGAAAACATTATTTTTTCAAATTTCCCATTTATAATGATATCTTATGTCATTATAATTAACTTTAGAGGGTAACACATCTTATTACACACACCAATTATCTGTAGTGGTAAAAACTATGTTGCGTATAAAGCAAAAATTGCATGGCGGTCATTTTATTGTGAACACAATTAATTATTTTGTATTACTAAAACGATTCCCATGGCAATACCGAAACATGTACACTCATTTTAAACTTTATTTTCCGAAGAAAGAAGGATCTTTTACTATTGGTGAAATTATTTTTCAAATACATTTCATCAACTTATTTGAGCGAAAAAACGTGCTACTGCCCCTTTAAAACTTAAATCTTAGTTCCTAGTCATTGACTGAAACTTGTCTGTATAAATAGCACATACGTTATCAGTTATTTATCAGCATCTTTATTGCCAATTGTTATCACAAATTCAAATGACATACAGCCAACGTTTCTGTTTCCGAAAATAGCATTAGAGCAAACTGACCGAAGCTTTGACAACACTGAAATCGCCAGAACTTCGGATACTTTTCACATGGAGCGGACGCAATAATAGCTGTAACTTGTCATTGTACAATTTTCCTTTGCAACATGTTGTATTTGTCATTTCTTTTCATAATTATTTGTTGGTTGGAAACTTCGAAATAATGTTTGAGAGAGGTTCAATTGACGGTTTCATTAAAGAAATGTGTGAATTAGTTGTTTTTATGTAAATGTTGGCGCACAGTTCACAATATATCAAATACAAGTTCTGATTTGACATTCGCAGGTGTATGATATTGTTCGTAATAATTAAAAAAAATCAATTTGATAACATCAGAAAGAATGCAACTGTCACATATTATTAATTATTAACAATATTATATTAGCTGATGTCATTATATATAATTTGAGTTACATATGTCACAAATAGAGTCGGGTCACGAACTAAATTGCGTGAAACACTAAATGGTGGACAAATCGCTGATAACATTTTTCATGTGTGTGTGACGAAATGACATCAGCTTAAAATTACCGCCAATTATGTTGTAAGCTTTATCGATATAGTGTAATCGAAAAGGAACTACACTTTTTATTAAAATGCCCATTTTTAAAGGAACTAAGAAGGAAATGTATAAAACATTTACCTGATCATGTAAATATATATACTTTTTACAACTTCAAAAGCAAAGTTATTTTAACCTATTCATGTTTCATAGAGACGCAGTTGTCCTACGACCATCAAATTAACTGACAATGTAAACTTAAATCTTCTCTCTTATGTTTGTCTGTTCTGTATATGTGTTTTGTTCTTGGACCTAAGGCCTTTAACTGAAATAAACGAATTTAATTGAGTGGTAATAACTTTGAAGTTAAAGAAAGTCCAGTTAGATCCATATAATTGAGATTTTGCATTTGGGTATTCGGATGAATGTTGTTTTATCCTTCATATATGAAGAACTAAATGAACAAAATGAACAAAATGTTAGTTTAATCTCAAACACTCTCTAGGTGAATGTATGGTTTACTGTCAAACCCAAACGTTCCATAAAAAACACAAAATACCTTGTCTTACAGCAGAGTTACATCTACACCAAACACATAGATTTCATGTGGAAATAAGACCAAAAACTATTGTTATCCGCCGCGTTTGGTGAAGAAATTTACACATATATACATACATACAAACATAATTATGTATGATGCCCAACTGTATCACTGGAGGAAGGTAATATATATAGAGAATATTTGTCTTTTCTTGACTGATAGTACCATGTTTATCTCAACGAGTGAGGTAGAAAGGTTATATTTTCACGAGTGGCGCAGCCACGAGTGAAAATATATATTAACTTTTCTACCTCACGAAAGACAAGACAAATTTTCTATTTATTAAATGACCAAATCCTTGCATATTCACCGAAATCGACTTGCATTACGTTAAGTCGGCTCCAGAATGAGCCTGTCGCCTCGGCAACAATGTGACGTCATGAACGTGTCATGACGTCGGAGCCTTGTTTTATGACGTCAGGCCATTGTTATATATGACTGATAACACGTTCCATTGTTATTTTCACTAGTAACTGATAACACGGTTTATTTTCTTTGACAGATCCCGGTATTTCACCTGAAATCATATGATAATTCTCATTCTTTAGCTTTTCTTCTTAATTTATATGACTCCCTCAATCGACTGAGTATGCAGAGAATTATATTGTTGTTTGGATTGCTTATTAATCTTGCAAGCATTGTCAAGGAATATACAATTATAGACTGGTGATTCGGTCAATTACTGTACTTTATGGACCCGATAAAGTAATATTTACCAAGGACGAAGTACGCGGTCAATATCGTTTTCTCGGGTCCATAAAAACAGGTACCGGTATTGACCGAAATCACCAGTCCATAATTGTTTTATTATGTATTTAATACAGAAACGAAAGGAAACAAAAACATGTATTCAAAAGGGTAATTTTATTTGAAGCGTTAGGACTATGACGTCACGATAACAATAGCATGACGTCATGCAACACTCGTTTGACGTCACTCAAGTCAATACGGCTTTAGGTCGGACTCGGGCTGGAGTCCAATACGCTTTTCTGTCGACGGTCACGTGATTGCCTTTCGACTAATCAGATCGCTGAAAAAATATGCTTACATAATAATATACTCTTATTACCAAACTTATTTAGAGTTACAAAAGTTAACATTTCCTTCTGCTTATAAAGACACACACATCACACTTTGCTTTACTTTAGGTAACATCATTCTTCAAATGTCAAAAGAAATACGTCCGTGTTTTTTACTTGTTTTGAAGATAATGCATTTGTCACTGCAGCAATCACTGTTATTTTGAAGTAAAAGTCTCATCACGTTTTTGTTAACTGGTCTGCGATGAATGAGCACCAGCTTGTAAAACAAGATAATAAAAGTAGATAAATAAAAGTAGATAATATTAAGTGGGCGTTATCACCAATTTCTTTGCAAATATCTAAAATGTCACAAACATGTTATTCTTGCGATGATCTGTTTAACGTTATCTTTTTAAAGATATTCGCTCTTTCCATTGATAATCGATGTTGATACTGACACTGTATCTGTGAATTACATCCCACTTAGACCTCGTTGCCCGTAGCAACCATTCGTAAAAGTGCCTTGTTCATTATCGATATCGGGACTGTTTCATCCAAACATCCAAAACACTTTTAAACAAGATTAGTTACAGTTTATCAACGAATATATCATAAACATTAAGCTAAAAGTTTATTGACTAATATAAGATCAAGACGTAAGAAACCGAATTTTATTTGATGTAATACGCAATGGGGTTGGGACTAAAATACTTGAATCAATTGATTGACTTCTGCAAAAAAATTAACTAGAAACAATAGACCCAACAAATAAAAATGACTTTGATAAATTTTCAAGAACAACCGTAATGTTTAAAAAGTTATGTTAGAAATGATAAATAAAGTAGTTTGAAGCATAGAAAATAATATACAAATATACAAAATTAACAATTTATAAGAATGTTCAAGTTACCTAAATATTGAACATTCAATCGAGTTTAATCCTATTTAGTAGCCGCCTTCAATTTTCTTCAATTGTCGCGGAGCCACGCTAATACGGCGGCCTCATTATTGCAAAGCAATCTAGAAATTGACAAACAGTGATATTTCGTCGCAATTTACCCGTATGTTCATAACTTACACGAACCTCCACGATCTTTGAACATTTAGTTCGTGCCCCTAATTTGACACGTGATTTTTGACACACGAGAATCACGTGCTAAAATCGCTCTGGCTGAACATCCGTAGTACTGCGCACTTCATTCATACACTAGAGAAGAGGCCACAAAAAGGTTAGGGTATTTTACATTAATTAAACGCTTTATATTCTCTTCACTCGGAATAAGTTAAATGTAAGTTTCACCCATAGTTTCTGAGTTGTATCGGGAAATAGCAGGACAACTGTCCTCGAACCCCTTTCTCGGCCAAAGGCCTCGGACCGGAGCCTCTCGGACAATCTTTCCTGCTATTTCCCGATACCTCGGAAACTATCGAAGTAGCTATATAACTTATGAAAACGGATGAAAGCGTTACATTGTTTACACATGAACAGATGTGTCAACCGCAATTGTCAGTCATTTAGTATCAACTTGCACCAAATTTACCATTTGTAAATCAAACAGGTAACATATGTCACGGAACCATTGGACAGTTTTTAAATGTGATAATACGAAGGTGCTATGCAAAATAATACGAAGGGACTATGGAAAATAAGAAGAAGAGACTATGGTAGCGATGAACAGAGAAAAGTGATACATGTGTATATTGGCGACACGAATTCATAAGATGACCACTCGAAGGGCAAGATTGATATATATGTACATGTATGCACCACAATAATACCACAGAACTACATAACCTTGTCATGTAAACGCATAAGAGGAAAACAATTCATCGGAAAATTTCAAAACTTGGTTTTCTTCAAATTTTTTACTCAAATATACATGAAAACAGGGCAAAGTTAACACACATGTACATGCAGCTCACACCCCCTCTTTAGTTTGACTCGTCTTCATAAAACTTTAATTTATTTGAAAACATATGTTCTCAATCATGTCAATCAGCGAGGATAACTTTCAATTGACACCGTGGAGTTTTGATCCCAACTATCCACAACACAACCACATTGGCAGTTTTCGTAGTAAATTGGAAATTTAAAAACATACTCGGAATGTTGGACAGTTTTGGTCAAAACTTCGAGATTAGTTGACACTCAGGAGTTTAAACCCCTAAAAGGCCCACAACCACCACACAGGTAATATCCACACACATTTTGAGGGCTCCAAGTAACATATTTTCAAGGTATGCCCCAGAAATAAAGAATATTGAGGATCTGACCAAGTTTGGCGAATCTTCTTGGCACTTTGGAGTAACCTGAAAATTAGATGAAATATACGATGAACAAGTAAATCGATATCATCATCTTTGTCTTTATTTTCGTGTGATGTGAATGACTCTTGAAGTTACTGTTTGAAACAAGATACATTTGAAGAGCCTGAAAACGATACATAATTGTTGAGGGGGCTTACAGACTTGTTAATGTTCTACAATCAGACACTTTAATGTGAAATGACATGAAATAGCACTAGACATCTCATTAAATACGAATTCTAAATACATTGATCATCATAGGGGTACATACAGCAGACGATCGCAAAATACAGTAGTAGAGAAGAAGAGATCGCATCTCCACAACACAAACAAACGAGGTCAAAGTGGTGATGAAATTACGCCGACCATTCAACAAGGCGGTCTAGCTAAACTGTTCACATCAGTGCACTAAGATAGTAGTCGATCTACAAACTTGCAATGCAGGTAAATGACAGTGAGATTATATGCACTAGAAAAAACGGACTAATTCACGGCGGATCTAAATAGAGAGGTGACAAAGGTGAGAAGCGAATAAAGGTCACGGTCGGTGATGTAAATAAAGACTTTTGACTCACTTCACTGCACTTCCCAATGCAAGGCATAACTCTTGCCAGTCTGCATTACTGGCTGATTTGGCGTTTGGAAGTTGACTTCACTTTCCAAATGCACAGCACATGTTGACAAGCTTATAAAAAGACACGGATAACTTTTCACGTACTTTGGATGGTAAGAAAAGGGCCTGCAAAGTCAATCCCTACTTGGGAAAAAGCATGCAGCGAACAAGACACACACACTGCAGGCAGGTCAGCCACGACTTGACAGGCTGGCTTTGTTTTCTGGCGTCTACAAGTAGCACATTAATTTTCCCATTCTCGAATCTCCTCCAGAATAGAGATTATCCAGAACTTTGATGTTACCCGACAGGGTCTATGCAGACTTGGAATTCGTGTAGGCTTCAAAAGCCATGGAGTATTTGTTCAAGCTCCGTCACCATGTAAACCCGAGCAACATTTGGTTTTGTTTCCACGTTTTTGCAAGAGCTGAAATCAACAATCTGTTTGGGTAATTCACTTTTCAAAATGAAATCTGGACCTTTCAGCCAACTGTCGTATGACAGTGACTGTATGTGTGCACCTCTAGTCAATGTTTCAGCAGGATTGCATTTTGCGGGAACATACAACCACTGATTAGGATGTGTATGGTCTTGAAAGTAGCTTACTCGATTTGCTACAAAGGACTTGAATGTATGATTCTTTACCCAGCACAAAATATTGATACTGTCAGACCAAAGGGTGGCACATTTACCTGAAACATGTAAGGCTTTGATAACATACATAAGAAGCTTTGCACCAAGTACAGAAGCAACAAATTCCAATCTTGGAATGCTGACTGTTTTCAGTGGTGCAACATGAGCTTTTGTGGCGACCAGAGTGCTCGTTATTTCGTATATCACAGCACCATATGCTTCCTGTGAAGCATCAACAAACACGTCGAGTTTGCACAAGCTAACCCCGGGAACAAAGTGTATACACCTTGGTACTTGTTGGTACTTGCACATTTAAATCTCAATGATTCACTGCCAAACTTTGTTTTCTAAGTCAGGACCTATGTTGTCGTCCCATGAAAGACCCACATCAGTTGAAGAAGAATCTTGGCTCGGATGAGGAATGGTGCTATGAGACCAAGTTGATCAAAAAGATCAACGGTTTCAAAAAGTTCCTTTTAGTCCAACTCAAAGAAGTACTCTGGAAGGAGTAAGAGAACTGAAACTGATCTGTCTCTGCACTCCAGATCAAACCAAGAGCTTTTGTCAAAGGGAGTTTAGAGGACTGAATCTGAACTCCCTTTGACAAAGCTTTGACAAGTATCTCATTGAGAACTTCACATGAGTTTGATATCCATTTTCTTGCATACATACCTGCAGTTGTCTAAAGGTATTTCAACTGCTCATAGAGCTATATCGCCTGTGTCACTAACAGTGCTATCCATGATGTCATCCATGTCAGTGGACTTTGACACAACATCTGCAGCCAATGGATAAATGTCTTCATTCCATCTAGCATGCTCCTGTGATACAAACTGCTAGGAAAGGAGAACTGTTGAGCCAAAAGCCGACACGAGAGAATTCATACACAGTTGGGTCACGTTTTGAATCCAATGATTTCAAAGAAATCGGAGGCAAGACTTCTGCAATACCTCGATTTGGGGATACATTTCTGCGATGTCACAGATGACTCCAACTAAAAAACCTACGGAATCTAATAAGAATTTCAAACAGCTCATTCTGTAATTGAGGACCAGGATGAAGGAAATCATTCAGAGAATCACCTTTGCATTTGGCGAATGCATCAAACACAATCCGGATTTGGGTGGTTTCCCTGTCCATTTTGACTACATGTCACTCTCGTGAACTTTCTGGATATATCCCTTCTGGAGGTAATGCTGTATAACAGCATCATATGCTTGGGAAAGTGATTCGTCTTTGGAGAGTTTCTTCTCCATGTTCTCAAGACGATTGTAAGCCACAAGGTAATTGTCTGGGAGATCACAATGATCCTGTGTCCATGGAATGCCTACCCACAGGCGCCAGACCCTAAATATTTAAGTATACCTACTATGTATATAATATGTAAAGAAGGTATGACAAGGTGGATACTGCAAAAGGACCGGAAATGCAAACTTGAATCGGGCTATGAAGTTTACAAAGCATATTTGAGCCAGATAACCACTTCAACCATTTCCGGTCCTATGCCAGGAACCACTGTGTCATACCTTCTTTTTATGTTATACAGATGGGTAGGTATACTAATATATATGTTTAGGGTCTGACGCCTATGTGCCTACCTTATACCTCTCATTTGAGTATCTAATGGATTTATTTACAGACTCAATTGCTAATTGTTCATTAGCAGACAAAGCTGGTTGGTCTGATGGAAAGCTTTCGATTTCCCAGAACGTCTGGAGAATGTGAACCATTTCAATGGAAGGAGGACTTTTCACTTCATTGTTACCAACAAAGAAAGTTTTGGAACCCTCAGATTGACCTTCTGAGATGTTGCCAATGCAAGTTTTGCGAAGTGAATGTCTTTAAGATGAGGCGCTTAGCTTACTTTTTCCAATCAATAGCTTTCAAGCTTCCCGTGACCTTGCTATTTGTCATAGCCATCAAGGAAGTATCTGCTTAGCCATCAATACCAAGCTCCACAGTCATACTGCTGACAGATTCGGTTTTACTATTCAAGACATTCACGGACACTTGCTGTGTGTTGACCTGAAAGCCCTAACTCAGAAGCAACATTCTTATTAATGTAAGTTTGAGTGCTGGCATCGTCCAAAAGTGCATTAACCATCAAATTTCTACTGCCACTCTTCAACACAACAGGGATTGTATTAAGTGCTATATAAACTGAACGCCAAAATAAATGTTACACCTATTTGAATTTGAAGTTACGTGTTCAGAGGAATTTGCTTTGTTGTGTTGTAACACTCCACCAGTTTAGTGTTTTGTGTTAAAATAGCAGACCTGTAACTTTAATGGTAAATACGCTATCGCCAGTTCTTTGATCATGGGTGGGGTCAATTGTCCTATTTCCGATCATGCACAAAAACAACAAAATCATAGAATAATGATTATTTTAATGACAAGTTGTATGTGATCAGTATCTGGTATGTCCGTCGTTGGCATTCAAACATGCCTGAACTCTTCGTCTCACAGAAAACGTCAGTCGTCTGATGAAAGCAGGTGGTAATGCTTCCATTCGGCCATCAATGCAGCAATAAGTTGTTGACGTGTGTGTGGTTGGTGTCGACGTTGACGGATCCTTCGATCGATGTAATTCCAGAGGTGCTCGATGTGATTCATATCGGGCAATCTGCCCGGCCAAGGCAAAACGTGGACGTTCTTGACGTTGAGGTACAGTAACGTCACTCTGACTACATGAGGGCGAGCATTACTATTGGAAAAGGGTGTTTTGATGGCGTTGTAAGAAAGGGATGACCTCTGGCTGAAGGACCCTGTCAATGTTAGTTTGTTTATTAATATAAGCTCACAAGTATATTTCGAGGAAGACGCATCCGCATTTTTGACATTGTAATACTAATGAATTAGTAAATAACGCCGTTTAGACTCCATGAGAACCATGTGTGACAGCAAAAAAGTCATTGCATACGTGTGTCAACAGCATTGGAGTCGTTTCATCTTGTACCAGCCGCCATTTCTACTCGCCTGGGTGTCACTGCATATGAAAATAGGGAAAATAAATTATATCACACTGTAATGAGAACACCACAGACAATCACATCTTGGAAAGTATGTTCCGATAAAGTAATGAATACTTATTTCATATACTTTTGGTTTCAAGTGTAAAAAACACGATTGTTACCCTTTATTATCCTCGCATGTACCTTCACCAAATAGAAGCGCACATAAAATCTCTTTTAATGGAATTAAGAGCTCCATGTCATTCATTTTATAGAGTCCGGAAGTAAATCAACATTAGAGGTGAGTTTATAAAAGCTGGCCAGTAGAAGATTAGGGCCTTTCTCTTAAAATACACAAATAATAAAACATTGATTATAATGTACACAAGGAATCCTTTTTTGGCCTACGTTTCTGCTTCCACGAAAAATAACATAAAAATTAAAATAATGCTAATTAATGCAAACAGATGAAAAGTTCCGGAGAATTCAGTATCTCCATAAAATATGATGAACTAAATCTTTATTGACTCACCTTTCATGGCTTAGAATGGTCGAAATATATTCCCATTTAATAAGAAAAATCCTGAGGTGTGGAACCATGTTTTTATTCGCAAGGTTTTAATCGGTCAGTATTTTTAATAAACGTCAGAAATAAGATAATAAGGATCAGAAAAAAAACTTTATTGCAAATAAATCCACCCAAAATCCTTCTTTAATCACGATATGACTATTTAAAGTTCATTTGTTAAGAGCCAGGACGGGAAGGGAGGCAACTCCTGCAGTGCCACACGTTTCAACACGTTTAAACACATCAAAAACTATATAAATAAATTTTTAATATCCACCAAAATCATAATCTTAAAAGAAGAACATTCAATGAATGATTATAAACCTCTACTAAAACAAAGCAATAACTTATTTGGATAGAAATGCACACTTAAAATTCACTGTGTTCGGTGACTTCAGCTAAGGACAGTGGTCACGTCTGTGCAAGGATCTCAGTTGCGTTTGCATGCGACTTAGAGACCAATATTACACACAACCAGCTAAAGAAGAAGACATTTAGAGTTATCTTCCAAATTAGATTTTCCTAACACTTTTGAATGTTTTATTTGTAAGTGGACCTAAAATGAACAATGAGAAAGATGAAACATGCTTATGAAACCGATGCTATTTTGAACCTTCGTTTCAAAGTTAAAATATAAAAAGCATTATTTAGGAGAAATGTAAATGTTGCTTGAATAAAAACATGTGGCAAAACATTGACATATCAGTTCAGAAAATTGTGCTTCTTTGTCAAATAAAGTATGCCAACGCACTGTTCTTTATAAGCTTCAGTAAGTACTTCCTGTACACCGATGTTACAAATAACCAGCCTCCATATATACAGAGGTTTATATGTTCATATTAGATATTACTTAAAGTCAATCCCGAATACCCACAGTGTGGATAACAATACTTCCTTGTTTAGTTGGGTTTTTTTAATTAGGAATTGTCATTCATATTTGAAGTAGTTAAACTATTTATTTATGAGAGTAATTAGTCAATTAGTGAAAGGCCTACATTTAATGCGTAAGGTGAGTGTGTACAACACGCCCGAGACAGTCGATTTAAAAAAAACAGCCTGTCCGGTGGTCGGGTAGATGTTGTACTCTCACAATATAACTGACAGTGTAATAATTCGTCATCCTGATATGTTCGGTATGGTAGCAAGTGATAACAATTAAACAGTTTACCAGCGCGTGTATCTAGACTCCTTTCAATGCCATTACATGTACTGGTCTTCTTTTTATTACTCGCCCGTGTAAGATACTGTTGTACCCGCAGATATATATATATAGAACACAACAAGACTGAGCTAACTGTTGGTTTATTCACGAACAAACTATACTGCGAGTGAGGGGACACACGTGTGTACCCTTGACTCGCTACATGTGAACTGCCAAGGTAACAGCCGGGAAACCGTAAACGTCCCAAAGCCCGGATGCACGCGCATCATTCGGACTCCCGTCCGGGCCGCACCACATTCCTCCCCATCTTGTAGAAGTCCTCTGTGTTTCTCGCTGTTGTCTGCAGGACGATGGACATCGGAATGTTGTTCTGGCGTGCCACCTCAGCCGCCACCTTTGGGATGTGATATGGTGAGGGTGCAAGATAGGGCGAGTCTGTTTCCAGGATGATCTTATTCAGAGGCAACGACCTAACAACGGCCACGACATCATCACGTACCTTGGGCCTGAAGATTAAAGGCGAGATTCCCAGAAGTAGACTTGGAAAGGCTTGGCTCCACTGGCGAACTTGATCAATACCCCCAGAGAAGCAATGAAAATGCACTTTATGCGCCTTGTCGAGGCCCTTTTGCAACACTGAAAGGCAGCGATCTGCCAATTGCCTTGGTCCCCGGCAGTGGATGATCACAGGCAAATTATTCTCCCTTGCTATATGCAATTGTTGCTCCAAGACATACTGCTGATGACTCAGGTAAACATCATCATCCTGCTGAGTGGAATCTAAACCACATTCTCCAATTGCAGATATTTTTCCAGAACTGGCATATTTTTTCAGCTGATGGAACCAACTTCTGTCGTTTACAAGGACTGCCGCTTTGGGGTGGATTCCAACAGAAAATCTAACAATTTCGTCGCGCATCTGGATGATCAATGGCCAATGTTTGGGCCAGCAATAATTTGCGACAGCCACAGTGAGTTTGAGGTTACCACTTGTCTTGGGTGCCACCTCAGCAAGACCAGCGCAGCCAGTCCGCTGAAGCAACACATCCAAGTGAAAATGGCTATCGGCCATAATTGTCGTTCCTGTTGATCTGAGTACCTGGTTCACTTCCAATTCGTCGCTCCTCACCCCCTCTCTGGCTTCCGGTGAGAGCTGTTCCAAGAGTGACAGCACAGATCGCCAATGAAGTAATTCACCATGCTCACCGATGTCAATTGTGGACTTCAGTATGTTTCCAAGAGGTTGGTAAATATCACAGTCCAGGGTTTTGCTTTCTCTCAGCATGGCAGCTTGTGTTGGCAAACACAGACTCGTCCTTAAACTAACAAAGAAGGAGACCATCAGACTAACCCACGTTTTCAGCTGCTGCTCTTCTGTGAATGATGCCTGGTCGTAGGTGTCCCCATGTTCCGATTGTAGGTGCCTCAATATCAAGTTGAGTTGGCAAAACTGTTTCTTGCAGGTCCAGCAGGACGTGGTTGGCTGGAAGAACCAGGGAAGGTGCGTCTGTAGAACGTGGCGATGTAAGTGGGTGAACTTGCCACCGCACAGGGAGCACACATTTCCTTTCTTCCGTTTGGTGGAACCTCTCCTGGCCACTGGACCTGCCTTAACAGCAATCTCATCCTCACCAATCCCTGACTCATCATAATCAGGAATGAAATGTTCTTCCTCCATGACAACTGAAACAATACAGCAAAAAGTACAAAGTATAAACACTTTAAGCATATACATACATTTAAATTATACTTTATATGATAGTATGTACTCAAAACATTATCCATGACATACCTACAACTTGGAGTATATACAACTTGTGAAAATACTTAGCTTCATCCAGCTCGGTCGTTTGCGGAGTCTTTTCCCCATTTTTGGTTGATTTGCCTCATCTATCAAACAAGGTCCATCACTTGGCTCTGTCGCAGCATTGGGTTGGCAGTCTTCAGTCTCATCCTGGTAAACCGTCATGTCAGAGTCCAACTGATGACGCATTCTTTTAAGCCAGAATGGAACTGTCCTGTCCTGGCACATCTTCATCCGATCGTGATGTATGACAAATGACCTCTTTCGTCCCTGAAGTCTGTACAGCACAGGAGACAGACACCCTGTGACCATGAAAGGGCCCTTCCATTGTGACTTTAATTTTTTACTGATTCCAATCTTGGTTGAGGAATCAAGCACATAGGTGAGGTCCCCAATCTCATAGGTTCGTTGATTCAGTCCGACATCATAATCTTTCTTTTGGCGTTGTTGCGCACCACCAATATTTGCCCTGGCAATGTGCTTCTCTCAGGGTTCTATCTAAATGAGAGATAAAGGAATATTGATCCTGATCCATTTGGTTCACCCCTACCAGGCCAAACATGATGTCTAACGGGAGAGATACCTCTTTTCCAAGCATGAGCTTATTTGGCTTAAATCCGGTTTGTTGACTCTTGGTTGCTCGCACTGCCCCGACCAACTGTTGGAGATTCGTATCCCAGTTGTGTTGCTTGCCATCAATAAAGCATCTGATCATCTGTAGAATGACTCTGTTGTAGCGTTCCACTTGTCCATTTGAACTCGGATGGTATGGAGTTGTTCTCGTCTTTGTTATCTCCAACAGGGAACATACAGCTGCAAACAAATTGCCATCAAAATTCCTACCTTGATCAGTATGAATCTGTAATGGGCAACCGAACCGAGATATAAAACCATCGACAACAGCCTTGGCTATGGTTTCAGCACTCTGATCAGGTAACAGGATACATTCTAACCATTTGGTAAATTGGTCAATGATCATCAAAATGTACTTGTTCCCTGCCTTTGTTTCTGGCAACGGGCCCAAAATGTCAATGTGAACACGTTCCATGGGTGACCCTGAATGATACTGGCGGAGAGAAGCTTTTGCCTTAACATTAGCTCCCTTATTGCTGTTACATGTGGAACATGACAAAACATACTGATCACATTCAGAAGACATACCAGGCCAGTAAAACCTTTGTTTCAGACCCAACAATGTTTTCTTCAATCCAAGATGTCCCGCAGATTTTTTATCATGACATTTTTCCAGAACATCCGGTATCAATGCCCTCGGGACCACCAACAACCACTGTGTTGAAGTAAGCTCTTCCCACCTATACCAAAGTACTCCATTTTGTAAGGACAACTGCGATTTGCATAACCAAAGAAATTTGGAAGTTTTACCTGACAGACTGAGTTCCTATTGTGACGGTTGACCATCTCCTAACCACTTCCTGACTTTCCCAAGATCTTCATCGTCTCCTTGCAACTTTTCAAGGTCCTCAAATGTATAGCCGGGCATCCAGTTGGACAACTCTTGTATCCAATCGTTTGCAACTGAGTTCGCCTCAACCTTTCTCACTGCCAGAGGGACTACATCATCAACATCCTCGCCAAACCTTGACCATTGTTTGTGAGCTCTCGTGCAAAAATGACATCCTCCACATGGCAAGTCTGTCAACTTACATCCAGCAGTATAACAATCACAAAATTGAAATTCATCTGGTTGCCTTGACAGCCCGTCTGCATTTCTATGCTTCTTACCTGAACGATGTTGGATCTTCATGTCGAACTGTGCCAGCTCTTCCATCCATCGGGCCAACTGCCCCTCGATGTGCTTGAATTTCAACAACCAGGTCAAACTGTTGTGATCAGTCCTTACCACAAAAGGTCTTCCAAGTAGATATGTCCTGAAATGTCTGGTGAAAGTTACAACAGCTAAAAGTTCCTTATGAGTTGTGCAGTAGCGTCTTTGGGCTGGAGTGAGAACCTTACTTGCAAACCCGATCGTTCTCTCCTGACCACCCTGTATCCGGACAAGCTCAGCTCCTACTGCCTGGTTGGAAGCATCTGTATCGAGTATAATAGGATCGGAAGAATTCGGATACCCCAGCAAAGCCGAAGCAGCCAAAGCTGATCTTAATTTTTGAAATGCTTCTTCCTGCTCCTGTTGCCAGACATATGGTACATTTTTCTTGGTGAGTTGGTGCAAAGGTACTGCAATACCTGCAAATCCACGAATGTGTTCTCTGTGGTAGTTGACATACCCAAGGAAAGATTCCAGTTGCTTTTTGTTGGTTGGCTGTGGCCAGGCCATCACGGTTTCCACACTTGTGGGGTTGACTGAGATACAATCTTTGCTAATAATTTTGCCCAAGAACTTCACCTCTGTCTGAAGTAAATTGCATTTTGACGGTTTGAGCTTAAGGTTGAATTGTCTAAACCTACACAGAACTGCTCTAAGGTTGGACATATGTCCCTCAAAACTTGTACCCCAAACAATGATGTCATCCAAATAAGCCAAACATTCTTCCCACGTCAGCCCCTGTAATACTAGTTCCATAGCTCTCTGAAAAGTTGCTGGTGCATTACAGAGCCCGAAGGGCATTCTCACATATTCAAAGAGACCATACTTTGTAATAAAAGCAGTTTTGTCCCTATCCCCTTCAGCCATGACAATCTGGTGATACCCTGACGCCAAATCCAAAGTACTCATAAACACTGAACCTCCAAGTGTGTCAAGACAAGAATCTATGTTTGGGAGAGGGTATGCGTCTTTTACAGAGCAGGCATTCACCATACGAAAATCCTGGCAATATCTAAGGTTACCATCTTTTTTCCTAACCAGAACTGGGGGTGACGCCCATTCAGACACTGACGGCTGTATTATTCCATGGTCAAGTAAGGTTTTAAAATGCTGTTTTTCCTCTGATTCATCCTTTGTCGAACTGGCTTAGCATCCCCTACATCAATCTTATGTTCAACCACTGAGCTACAACCAAGATCCCACTCATCTTTTGAAAATACGTCTCGGAACTCAATGAGTACTTTAGCTAAATCCTCACTCTCCTCTCTTGAAATACCCTCAGAAGATCTATCAAACAAAGACTGCAGATGATTGGGAACAGCAACTTCAGAACTATCATCAACTTATGTAAGCCGAATCCTAGCATTATCAGTCTCAGTGAGTGTGGTATCATTGTCAAGGACCTGTTCAATCCCCGTAGCCATGCCAAGTTCACAATGTTTACTAAGAGATACAGGACTATCTGAATGGTTTCTCAAAACAACTGGCACTATTCCAGGTCCTCGAACGACGGCAAAGGGTGACAACAAACCGTTAAGGTTCTTTGACGGTTGCATAAGATAGTCACCTACACTATAAAGTGATGCCTCAACAGTTTTCATGGAGTTAGGTGGAACAACAACCTTTTTCAAAAGTTTGACCCGAGCTACTTTGCTGACACCAACAACAGATTTCAATAGCGCTGCCTCAACCACTTCACCATCCAAAACAACTGACAGATTGTCTAGGTGAATGACTGCATGCTTACTCCTTAGGAAATCTAGACCTAGGATAATTGAGTCAGAAATGGCAGCAACTACTACGTCCCATTTGAAAAGTTGCGTTCCTATTCTCATTTGATAATCCCTTAGCCACCATCCATTGACACTACCATTTTTATCAACACCTCTCAGGAAGATGTGTTCTGATAGATCTAGAGATATACCCAGTCTATTCACTACTTCTTCACTAACCACAGTGACCTGAGCTGCTGTGTCCACTAGAGCCTGGCATGACAAACAACCACACTGGACTGGGATAACTAGATTTTGGTTCCTTCCACCTTCTCCACCTTGCTCATACAATGTGATTTCCCTTACACTAGCCTCAGAACAAGAACCTTTTGGTAATAGAAACGTTTCCAGGGAAATCAGAGAATCCGATTCCCCTGAATCCGTAAACAAATCAACCCCACAATCTTGTTCCTGGCCCCTACTAAGTACACAGGTTGGGGACGGGCCGTCTTTCCCAACCATTACTTGTTTAAAGACTTTGCTACTGGAGATGGAGATCTAGGTCTAGCCTTACTGGGACACTCCCTTGCGAAATGACCCCTCTCCCCACAATTGTAACAGTTTCGTTGTGTATTAGGACTCAGTGATCTAGACCTTCGTTCAGTGAGTATCTGCATTACATGTTTCAGTGACTGGGAAATTTCTACAAGACAAGCCCTAGTTTTAGCATTTTCGTTGGTGAGTTCTGAAAAACATTTCAGATCAGGGGCATCAGGATACCCTGCCACAACAAGTTCCTGGACCTTTTCCGCAAACTCATCAATGGACTCATCAGAGGATTGCTTCAATCCAATAATTTCCCTTCTTATTGTATGTTGAAGATCAGTTCGTCCGAACCTAGCTCTCAGTTTAACCAAGAGAACCTGATAATTGTTTTGAACTGCTTGAGACATTGTGCTAAAGAAGTTCAAAGCCTTGCCCTGTAATGATTCAACAAGAAGATCCAGTTTCTGTTCTACATCCCATTGACAACGAGAAGCCATTCTTTCGAATTGAATTTCAAACGGTTTCCATTCCGATTTACCATCATAACTCCCTAACCGAACCGGTGGGGTCCTTGTGTGGGTTGCCATCTGTTGACCCGAATGCCCAACCTCTGAAGCCCTGTTACTGGTTAAGGATCCACGAGAGTCTATATGACGATTATCTCTGACACTACCTTGATGTAAATTGTCAACTTGGGAATGAAATGTTGGTTTCCCCTTACCATATATCCCTAAAGGTGCAATATTGTCGACGAGACAGCTATTTGGAGCCCCTACAGTGTCGTTGTCTGACTTATGGTACCCAACCAATGTCTGCCTCTCCAAATGTTCAATACGCCTATCCTTTGCATCCATTTCACTTCTACAAAAGACAATTTCCTTCTGCATTGAGTCCACAACACTATCTAGTTGCCCTAATCTTTGTAGTACACGTGCAAATTCACTGTCTTCCAATTGTATTTCTGTAGACAGCTCGGCACATGGTATTTCAAAAGAAATCAGTTTTTGTTCAATAAGAGAATCCCAAATAGAAGCAGGTATGTCATGGATTTGTCTTGTTTTTTCTTCAGTAAGAATTCCCCCACCCAATTCACGCTCATTGACGATAGCCCTAGCACGGCCCGAACCAATACCTTTCAAACATTGTAACTGCCCAACATCGGCAGTGTTCATATTCACATGACCATCCATATTAAATGCCTAAACTAAATTACTGAAACCTAGCAATAAACCCTACTTATTTCCCTTAACTAACTACCTTTTTCAAAAACTACAATATTCCAGAATATCCGAAATATTCCCTAGCACTAATATTCAAACAATTGCATTAATATTCAAACAATTGCATTATAATAACAGTGAACAGAGAAACAAAATGGTATTTGTGATTTTATTTGTATTGTATAAACTGCGGCATGAAATGCACGTGCGTTTCGTGACCTGCGACGGCCTCCCGGCAATTCAAAAACCACGTGACTACTCGAATGCGAGAAAACAACGCGAGGCAAATATAAAATTATACTCACCAACAGTTCTCAAACTCTCCAGTTGCCGACGACGCCAATGTTGTACCCGCAGATATATATATATATAGAACACGACAAGACTGAGCTAAATGTTGGTTTATTCACGAACAAACTATACTGCGAGTGAGGGGACACACGTGTGTACCCTTGACTCGCTACATGTGAACTGCCAAGGTAACAGCCGGGAAACCGGAAACGTCCCAAAGCCCGGATGCACGCGCATCATTCGGACTCCCGTCCGGGCCGCACCACAATACTGCAGTGTAATATTAATACGGCAATATTAAACTAGTGTAATACCGCCCCACGTATGACGTCGAATAGTTTATGGTTATGACGTCACGTGGGAGTAACGTCGTCACAATGGTCATGACACTTGCGAGAATCGTAGATTCAGAGTCATGTCGGCGATTTCGCTGGATTATGCATGTAGGTGTTTGGTAATAAACCAATTAAACTCGTGAATGGTTTCGTATCAAACTCGCTTTCTCTCGTTTTAAAAACAATCATTAACTCGTTTAATAAAAAATGGTATTAAATAGAAGGTCGTTTAGTATCCTCTATATATTAAACACTTAGTCATGACAAATTCATGAATACTACAACTAGAGCCTGACACAGGACATTTGGAATTAAAGGCTTTTGCTAGCCTATTAGAACATACAAATAATTATGAAGGCTTTGCGTCAATACCTTTTTCTGCATATTGTTCACAACTAAACAATACATTAGATTTGTGATAACATATAATTTATATTTATCTAAATGGTACCAATGTGAACATATCATCTTAATTCCAACCTACTTTTGCCAAATCATCCGCCGTTGATTTCAATGAAATACGTTCAAGCCTCATGATGTCGCAATGATAAGAAAGATATCTTATAAAACATTTTGTAAATATGTCTGATTTCAAAATAATGAGTCTATTTGACAAAAAAACGTCCAGCACTGTCCGTTCCAATGTATACATGTATCATGAAAGGACACATGCTATTCCGATCCATCACTCGGTGTTCTTGTCCAGATTAAATAGCCAGTCAACAATGGGAGTAGTCGAGATTCATTCACAATTTGTCCATTTGATGGGATCATACATATACCCCTGCCACAATGCAGTTACATGTCATAGGTAAAATCGTGCATACCATATCGTAATGTTACGAGAGATTGTGAGGTTTGACTTATTTATCTATATATGGCAATATATAAAAGACACATATTTATTCTGATTTCTTGAAGTGAAAACCACGAGAGTGGGCTAAACTATCCTTGGAAGATCGTTGTCTGTCGGCATCGTAAAGTTGCTGACGTCATGTTTGCCAACATTATTTTCGTGATCAATTATGAAAGAGAGTTTTACATCCTAGAATATCTTATGGTCCATTTTTTCTTAAAATGACGTTTAAGTTAAGAATCGAGCATTATTCTGACGACAGTTGTTTACTGAAATGTAAAAGAAGTCGAAGATTCAATTGCCGATCGCGACCAGTGCATGTTCTTCTTATGTTAGACAGTCACACGGTAATGTTTAGCAGAACATTTTTCCCGTAAAGGACTGATGATTAAACATAACGTAAGGCCAGATTTCACTGTAATTTGGTCAATTGACCAGCATAGAGCACTGGTGAAAAATGAGTAGAACGTAGACAAAACAATAATATATGTGTACATCTAAGTATGTATGTTAATTAGTTGCAATAACTTTAAAAAATCTTCATATTAAAATGCTGGAAACCGGGTTTCCCCCGCATTCAGTGGAATTGAAATTGGATTCCAAGTGTCTACCGTGTGGTTTTTTGGAGTTTTCTACATTGTTAGTAAGCTCAAATATTTGTACATTTTATTGTTTTGTTTATTATTAATATTACTCCCAGGAACTGCGATGGCGACTTGTAATGGAATACATATTATACACAAAGCTAACGTCAAGCTTGTAACCCAGAATAATGTTCAAAGTAAATCTTTAACTTAAAAAACTAAATATTTGGTTGTTGCGTTTATTATTGCTGACAACTAATAGGGGGAGAAGATAAAAAAAACATGATCAAGTAATTGACAAGGAATCCTACGGTCAGTCACTGTCATTTATACCTCTCTGAATGAGTATTGCAGAATACGTCACTTTCGCATTTTCAATTGGACAAAATTAAATGGTTATGCAAAAGTATTTATAGTATCTGACATTATGAAAAATGAAATATTGCTACATACATCAGACCATGGCCTATATGAATCCAGTACTGAAGCTCCAAAAATTGTTTTAAACAAGAAGTTAGGAATTTAATTGTCAATCCCGCAGCCGCTCGAAAACCGAACACTCTGTCGAAAACCCACAAAATAATTTATTGCGCGAAAACTATTGATTGTCATTGAGCTTCAGTACATGTAGACAACACCATATTCTAACGGTACGTACTTTTTTTAGAATTTAGAATAATACTTTTGTATACGTTGTTAACGATTTAATCGTAAATTCAACCGGAAGTACCGTAACTCGCGTGACACAGTTGAAAACCTGAATCCACAGGTGGATGACGCAATGGTTACAATAGATACTTTAGGAGGTAAAGGATAGGCATACATTTCATTGTTGATTAGGTGTATTTTGTGTTCTCTATGCGAGTTTAAGCACATGTTATTGTTTTTGTAGCGTTTATTGACGTTTTGAGGTTTGTTTACAAATTCGTAGGACCCGCTCAAAATGGAGCTGTGATCGTGACGTCACTGTCAACCCTAGTACTCGTGAGAGAAGGTAGGTTTGACTTCGCAAAGTCCCTAACATTGATGGAGTCGAAGGAACTGTACTGCAAAATACTATGAACATGTCTGAACATGAGAATTCTTTTGTTACTTTTGCTATGTCAATTTGACACGTCCTGTCGAAACGGACCCTTAAGCCAGAGTGAAGAGAAACACTGAAATATATCACTGCAGATATGCACGTGGCCGGAATTCTCGTGCAGCGGTCGCAAGTTGCGTTCGAGAGAATGTTCATGGACGGAAACACTGTTCTAGATGGTAAATTAGGGAAATATAGAAACGTTTGAAATTCCCTTCAAACCACATCATTTTAATTTTAAGAACAAAATATTTGTTTGTAATGCAAACACACACACACACACACACATATATATTTATATATATATAAGTAAATTTAAATAATACACTGAAGACGTATATCAACTTTCATAATCATTCATCATTCCCTGATGAAGCTTCGAAACGAGAAGCAGAAATATGCATATCGGAATATAAAGTATTGATTATGAAAGTTGATTTTGATTTATACACTTCTCCACGTTTGATACCACATACCTATTTCAATATATATATATATATATATATATATATATATATATATATATATATATATATATATATATATATATATATATATATATATATATGCCGACCGTATTACTTACTTTTCGTTTTGACCTTGATATTTAAACATGTTCTTACTTTGTTTTTAACAGTGTCTATTTATAAAAGTGCACTTAACTGCCACCGAAAAGAAACTTTCGCATGAGAAGATATTTCTGAAATAAGAAGGCGTTCAAATTACTAAACTCTATAGATCTGGTGCAGCCATTGTCGACCGATTTTTAAAAAGTATTTCTACCCTACAGAAGAAAACTCAAAGGTTGACTCTCTACTTATCGATATATACACAGCAAAAATAGTGTTGCACTCCAAGCTTTTACCAGTAAAAGTTGTCTGATAAGAAAGTTGATAATGTTTCAGGACAATCAACTTTGTGATATGACAGAAGCATTATCTACCAGTTTAACGAAGCAAATTTCATTCAGATAACGTTTCACGAATTTGTGATATTTGCATTCATAAAATTCTGCTATATTGGTGTCCAGGAACAAGTATTGTTACACTGAAAATTGAAATTCAGCATTGGTTGTTCTAATGTAAGCAGTTCCATTCTTTCAAGTGAACTGATGAATCTTTAGTAACTTACTTTTAACCAAACGTCACTCGTTAAAGCAGGATGAACCTTTGAAATCAAATTGTTTGGAAAAAGACAAAGTTGAACGAAGTTGACTACATTCGGTCTGTATTACTGTAATGACACCTCTAAATCACAGAGATGTGTTTGTTAACGACTCGAACTCATAAAGTCCAAACTTGTATGATTATAACCTTTTTATCACTTGTTGTCAACAATTGTTGCAAAAGGGGATGAACCAGTTCCTTCCATATTTTGCTTGAAACAAGATGTTTTGATATGTGAAAGTCAACTTGGTAACAACATTTTTGTTTTCGTCCTCTTAAACCTAATGTTCATCGGATAGTTTCGGCACAGGAACAATAGTTGTTTAGGTGAAAAAAACAGTACCAATGCAAATTCAGTCGCAATTTCTTTAAATGTCAACATGAATATTTTTATTCGAAGACATAAGTCATTAACTATCCTATCTTTATGTCTTTAGTGTTCAATTCTATACATGTATCCTAAAATTGCCACAGCATCACATTTTAGGTATGGATGTAGGGAGAGGGGGGGGGGGGGGGGGGGGGGAGGTGCAACACTTCTTTGTCTAAGTACACATATATGTTTTCTTAGGCTGTTTAAATGACTCGACTGCTCGTTACTTCGCCGGACTATTTAAACATAACCAACTAAAATAAAATTATCACTGATTCGTAACTGATAATAAAGAAAGATCAAAGCCTGTTTGGATGACGAAGGACTATTGTTTTATTTAGAAAGGAGAGATATTATTATGTAGGAGATACAAATACATAAGTAATTCCTGTTTTATCAGTTTTCGTTTCAGCGAAAATTTCAATAAAATGTATTTTAACACTGTATAGAAGCATGAAGTCGTTATAGTATGGACTTTTACTGTCTTTTCACTTGGAAATTCTGGCAGGCCATAGGATAGGAGATAAGTCTTCCTATCGTGAATACACTGGCGTTCAAGAATATTGTGCGACTGTTTAATGGCGGCCATTTTCTCTCGTAGTTTCTTCAGTTCAGTTCCATGCGCCTATACGTCATTTTGCAATTTCTTCTGCGACTTCGCTTGCACGTGTTGACATTTTTACGAATGATTTAATGTTCACTATTGATGGCTATTAAGTGGAAATATGTTCTATAAATGTGTTTTTAACTTGTGAAAGCTTTGCCGTATGAAAAGTTGATCACAGCGTCATTTGGCAGGATTGCTTACGGGGGGCGTTGGTTTTTTTAGCGTGGCTTATCTTTTCCGTTGTACAACCGGAAGTGTTTATCTTCCCACAACCGGAAGTTTTTATCTTCCAACAACCGGAAGTGTTTATCTACCAACAACCGGAAGTTTTTATCTTCTCTTACGAATTTACTCCTGCATTCATTATAAAAGTGTAAATAAATGTACATTTTGATGTGGGAAATTAACGATGTCCAATCCTTTATCTTTTCTTTATAACATATTAGGGGGATACGGGCCATCTTACACAACGCATTTTTTTAGCATACGGGTTTTTAAGAAACGCCTCGTTGATCGTAAGGGGAACAGTTATACAGCCTCCAGTCACTCACTGTTTACCAATTATTGCTACATACCGTATTTCCTCTAATAGAACCCGGGCATCCAATACAACCCGGGGAGTAAAGGGTGCTGAGGTAAATACAACCCGGGTCTCTATTAGAACCCGGGCTTTACGTAAGAATTGAATACTCCGTGTTGCAATATAAACTAGTTATACACTCGTTTTGAGGGGAAATATTGGTGTGACCGTGTCAGCATAGCAGGTCCATGATAATAAATATCCGTCATGTTCAGTTAATTCTCCTTTTACAATGCAAGTCGATAGAAAACACTTCACACCAACTTATAATTGGGCAATCCCCGTCCATTTATAAACAATATGTTTTTTCAAATGAATTTCAGTAGAAATGCCACGAGATATGTAGTACTACATCGCTAATTTTACCTTTCCAATAAGTCACACCAAGAAGATTATAAACGTCAATCCATGTCGGAAAAAACATAACCCGGCCTCCAATACAACCCGGGTCTCTAATAAAACCCAGTGGGTGAGGGGGTGCTGAATGAAATAGAACCCCGGGGTTGTATTAGAGGACATACGGTATGCATAGAAATCGATCAAGGTCATGGAATGTAAATCAATTCTAAAATAATTATTTCATTCAACGACGATATTACTTATCAAATGATTTTTAGTTTAGGGTACTGCATTTCTCAATATTCTCATATTTGTTTCTTAATACAGATTTAGCTCTTGTTATTATTGCTCACGAATATTCAAAATAAGCCTATTACATTAGTGATTCTCAAATTACCCTGAGAGGATCTCGTTAACAGTTATCTTAAAAAATTCCATGCGTTTCAGATTTGCATCCAAAATGTCAGTGTTGTAAGATCCTGGTTCCCGGTTCGAGTCCGAGTCCGAGGCAGCTTATATGAAGGTATTGACATTAAGTGACCTTTATACAGAAAGTTGCCTTAGCCAAAATATATTCTAAACAGAGTGAGTGAGTGAGTTGGGGTTTATCGCCGCTTTCAAGAGTATTTCACTTATATCGCGGCTGTTAGTATTATGGCAGGGAGAAAGCCCACAACGCCACGTGGCTATGCACTGCGGTGAAACCTGCGAGCAGCGGCTGAAACTAGCGAACCATGGGTGGTACTACGCTGAAATTCAGTTTAGCATTGCACCCAAACCTTACGGCGTGTAGAACAGTTCTCTACTGCAGACAAAGAGAATTTACACAGGCATACACTGTATATAGATGAGAGTGGTAACCCTACCGCAGGACGGGCGTACAGCTGTATGTTACCGGAAGCTCGTGATGGAAGCTGAGAAACATTGTATCTTCATTGTTGGTATGACTAGGAACATTGTACGTTAAATGCATAGCGGTTGGTGTCCGACAATTCTGTGAATCGTTTTCTGGCATTCAGGAAAGAAGCTGGTCTGAATGTTGTTTTAACTATACGAAGAAAACTTAAGAAAAGTTAAATATAATGCATAGCATGTCACGCTCTACATTTACAAATGCGGCTGAATAGATAACACAAACAAATGTTTAATTAAACAAACTGTTTGGAAATGTATAGGCCGAGAACACTGTAGACCAAGTAATGAGACATACTTAGCACGGCTCCACTGGGTATACTCTGGGCATGATTTGTGTTAGATTGTTTGTGTAAGGAGTTTAGCGGGGCCTCACAAGTGATGATGTCATCACTATACGTGCACTTGTAGTGAAATACTGGTAGCATCAAGACAACTTAAATCTAGATGAAGATAGTATAACCTGCTTATGATACCGTTTGATTGGATTTATTAAGACAACAGGACAGGTCTTAGCTATGAGGTGTAGGTGCATCTCATTGAAAACCCCGTTAGAAAGAAGGTACTGGAAGAAACTGTAAATGATGTAATATAAACCAGTGTAGAATAATGTATACTATGCCGTATGTGTTTTCCAGTAATCATGATAGCTAGTTCTGACAAAGGTACAGTACACGTAATTCAATCAGCATCTGTTATCCAACAATATCTGTTAAAAGAGACATGTATTGCATCCGAATGTTTCGTGATCACAAGAAGAACTATCTACTATCCGTTATCTTTCATAACCCAAACCTTTTCCCCGGTCACAGGCGATGTCGATTTTGAGTTATTGCACTGTATTACTGGTGTATATGTTGTAAAGAAAGTAACAAATCCGCGTTAACTCGCGACTCACGACATGTGGTTACCTTTAATTATACCAAAGTGCATCTTTCGACTACATGAAGCGGAACGCGAAATTCGGTTTCTATTAAAACTATAAATGCGACATGGAAACCGGAATGCGAAGAATAAGGGAATGGAGGTTCAGAAGACTACAATTACATTTCAATGTATTAAAAATGATAGTGATATAACACCATACCACTTCATTACTACTCGTATCATTAACTTTCGTTTCATGTCTGGCTGTCGAATTTGTGAAATATTTCATTGCGTACCTCATTATTTGAATAGTAAAACATAGTATTATAACGAAAAGACAGGCATCCACAGACATATGTATTTTAATGTAAATATGCACCCTCACTTAATTTGGGTTTTAGCTTTCTAACGTCCAGATTATATACATAAATGTAAAACTATTGGGAATATCTGCAATGGAGAGCCCAACTGCAACTGTGTGATTGGATGATATTGGTTAATTTGTCAACTTATATGACATGTAATGATATATGTTGTTGATATAGCATGTATTTCGTCGAGTCGCCATTTTTTGGTTTTTTGTTGTTGTTTTTTTTAGATTGAGTAAAGTAAATAAAAGAAGAAATAAAAACTGTAAAAAAAAACTAATGTATATTGATATTATTGTGTTTTTTCCATTTTCTTCAGAAAAAGTTTTGACAAACTTGTGCTCATCGAGAGAAAACATCCGGGGAGTTTGAAATGTCCTCTACTTTAATTTGTGTTCAAACCAACGAAGACCTGTACTTCCACTTGGTTATTTGTCAGGTACCTGGAAAAACGTTGCATGGACCTTAACGATTTTTTCTATTTCTAAAATATTCCCAAGTAAAGATTTCAAAACGTTCACCATGGCCTGATTTATGCTTAACTTGTTGAATTATCTGTTCATATATTTTCAAAAATGTATAGTGATATGATTATGTTGATCCAAGATGTGAATTTCGCAACAACCGATTGAACTAAATGTATTAATTTCTTCCAACGTCTAATCCATGCCAAGGACATGAAGACAATACATCGAACTGCAGTAAAATGGATCTTGCCTCTCGCACAGTTTTTCGCCTTTCGAGATTACCTTTTTCTAAGCATATAAAGGATTGTGATTCTTAGCTGAAGCCGCCTACAAGATTTGTAAACATGATACCGAATAGCCTTTCAAATATGTCAAATTAAAATGTCAATTGTCTTATCAATGTTGAAGCTATACTAGCATTTCCCAGGAAAGGGACTGTTGATAAGATTGTCAGATACCTACAGATACATTTAGTATAATTGATCTAGTTGTGTCCTTAGAAAAAGTAGGGGGGTTTTCTGAAGCCTGTGCGTACATTTTCTGTTTCGTTTGTGCATTGACTATCGTCAGGGTTTTTAGTTGTGTCCCATGCCATTTACATGCTTCGGAATCAAGTTAATAATGAATGTACATGGTTCGGTAAAGCCATGGGAATCGGTTTTGTAATTCGAAATAATAAAATGTGTTCACATTAAAATGGCTGACATGCATTTTTTACTTTATACGCAACACCGTTATAATGTATTGTTTACATATATTCATTTTAATATTTTATGTAGATTTTTCGAATGGGGTTTCGTCATTAAACAACTCCGACAGTTTTTCTCTAATCACTTTAATTCATTTCAGTTTTGTTACGAAAATCTGCACTTTAATAGATTGAATTGGTAAGATCGCCAACTTGTGCCTTAAATGTTATATTTTTTGGGAGGTTTTCATAATCCTATAGTCAAATTCGTGTATTTCCCCGACGTTTGATAGAATACTGTTTATTGCCATTGTTAAGTTTGTATTTCTAAATTGTTTAGTCTAACAAAATATTGGTTATCAATATAGTAGTTTTTTGTCTTTTCAAAAGTCTGCTTACAGAATAATGGTCAAACACTATTTAAAACATTGTATTTCCCATAAGTTTTATAGAATTCAATTTAGTCATCAATATCGTTATTTTGATCGTTTCTATAGTCTTATAAAATTCTGGCCATTACAGTTGTTAACTTTATCATTCTATTTAGTCTTAATTGCAGAACATCGCAACCAGTATAGTTATTTTTGTCTTTTCTTTAGTTTTTTTTCCAGAATACTGGTTTTCAACATATTTGTTTATCGTTTCGATAGTCTCACAGAATTATTGTCGTCCATAAAGGTTCATGATTTTGCCTTTCTCTCCAGTCTTAAAGAATAATGCATGGTCATCAATAAAGTTGTATTTTGCCTTTATCTATAGTCTTACAGCATGATCATCAGGAATGATTATAATAAGATTGATAGAATTATTCATGAACTTTTCTGTAAGTGCTATATGCTAAGGCACTTAATCAGTGCACGTCTTGTCTTGTTGATTAAGCGTACTAAGTTTTACAAGAAAGTTTGTGCAAACCTATCTCTGAAACGGTTTAATCAGATTTAAAGCATATGATTCCGTGACTTCAATGACTAATCCCACCACCCTTTTCCACATTGGAAAAAAAATTCCATTGGAAAACAAAAATTCCATTGGAATTTTTTTTCAAAAATTTAAAAAAATAATTTTAACCTGAAAATTTCCAGAGAACTCATGCAGGACATTTAAATAATGAAATTTCTTTGTAAAAAAATGTTAGTCGCGACACTTTTATTGTCGCGACAAACTTCGCTCTCGACCGGATTTTCAAAGATAAGCCTGAGAGCATTATATGTTTCCGTGAAATGGGGATTGTTTTATGGAAATGTATCATAAAGCAACTTATTTTCTTCCATAAATCAGTTCTTAATTGTATGTGATTATACGACGAAATATAGTTAAAGCTTTAGATGTAAAGTGTATCTGAAATTGAACGAGTAATGTGAGTTGTGTAAGAAACACAGGCAATACATCGTCCAGAGAAGAAACACTTAACAATGGTCATGATAGGTGGGAAGTATTTAATCATTGACATCACGAATCAGCAGATGGAATTACAATCTCTCACTTGTGTAACAGATGTCGCTATGATTACCGGATACGTACTTCTTGAATATTTTAAGCTGAAAGCAATGAATTGTTTCAAAAAGCATTTACATTTATCTCCTATCGGAGGAGAAATATTCTTTTCGGAAAACCTCATTTACCGTTTAAAAATGAAAAGTAATCCTAATTTATTTGAAATAGTGCATTTACAGTACAGTCATTTCAGCATTATGACAATCCTTAAATCAATCTTGAAAAACATGTAAAGATAATTTCTTATTTCAGAAAACACAATAGATAGGAAGTAGTTAGTTTGGGTCGACTTACAATAGAAACATTACAATTAAACCCTGTGTGGAGCCGAATCTAATGAGTTGAAATGTTTTAATGGGAATTTGCCCTATTTGTAGCTAGATTTGATGGATTTAAAATAGCAAATAGCAAACACAATCAAATATACAGAAGTGTCATACCATCCTAAAATATTTCAACACAAAAACACTTATCACTTCTCAATTGATTGATACAATAGTAAACATTGTTCACAGATTTTTTAAACAATTAGCATGTTTTTTTTTATAGAACTGGCCTAGTGTGCTTCTATTAACTCCATAACGTAAGACTGCAATATCAATCTGGTATAATTTCACAATACTTATATTTAATTAAATGGGCCCATGCCGAGAAAGCAAGATTGGGATATATAGACTCACGGACAAAAGAAGGTATCTTTTTTACAACAGAGTCGAACACAATATAGGTCGGCCGGATAACGTCGATTTTGAATGTTTGTGATAAGCAATTTCATTCATGAGAGTATGATACTTAATATTTAATGTCTGTTCAAACAGTAATGGGGTGCTGAAATTGAGTTTATAAGGATATTTTTACATAATTTTTTGTATTTAAGGTAAGAGTTTATGAAATATGGAAATTATGTTAGTACAAGATGTTATCGGCATAACGTACCTTCTTGGACTTAAAATCAATCACGCATGTAGGATGTCATGAAACAAGCCAGAAAGCCATATTTCACTCGCCTATCTCGCCTGGTTAAGGACATTCTATAACGGGGATTGTTTTTAAAAATTCGTGTTTTTAGAAAAAAAAACTGAACAGATACTGTTTCAAAAATTACAAATGAAGTTAGTTTTTTTGTGTAACTACTGTTACAACTACAACTATGTTTCAGTTGTGTTCATCGCTCGCTGAAAAATTTGTTTAGCTTGTTTTGTACCTATACTTCCTTTGCCCGCGAGTGTAGATGTTTTAATGTACACTCAACAGCAAATAAAGTATAATTTGCTTTCAACAGAGTCAAAGACCGAATAATTCTGCCGGATAAAGTCGACTTTGATTGTTTGTGATGAGAATATATCTCGTTGAGAGATATACACAATTTCATTCATGAGAGTATGATACTTAATATAATTGTATATCTGTTCAAACACTCATTGGGTGCTGAAATAGCTATTTCAAAGGGGTTTTGGGAAATAATGTTTGGTATTTAAGGTGAAACGTTATGAAATATGGAAATTATGTTAGTACATCATGGTGTTGGCATAACATACCTTCTTGGACTTTAAAATCCCTGACGCATCTTTGTGTAGGATGTCATGAAACAAGCCAGAAAGCCATATTTCACTCGCCTATCTCGCCTGGTTAAGAAGATTCTATAACGACGACTTTTAAAAAGCCGTGTTTTCAGAATTATGAACAGATAATGTTTCCAAAATTATAGATTAAGTTAGTTTGCTTTTAGAGACATTGTGTAACTATGTTTCAATCGTGTTCATCACTCCATGATTAAAATAAATTGCGTTGTTGCACCTATACTTTCTTTTGTCCGTTAGTGTATATGATTATTTCTTAGCACCAGGGCATCCACTTGATGGTATCTTTGAACATCAGGGCATATTATGGTAGTGTGTTAAAGCACCAGGGCATCTATATAATACTGTTGTAAAAGCTCTAGGGCATCTATATGATAGTATGTTAAATCACCAGAACATCTATGTGATAGTATGTTAAAACACCAGGAAATCCGTATGATAGTATTTTAAAGCACCAGGGCATCTATATGATAGTTTGTTAACGCACCAGGCATATTTATGATAGTATTTTAAACCACTAAAGCATCTCTTCGATGGTATGTGGAAAGAGGACACCATCTTTATGATAGTATGTTAATTTATTACCCATATGGTTGGAAATAATCGAGTTAATGTTATTGATATGATCAACTATTGTTCATGGCTACTTTCGATATTTTGTCGTCTTTGACGTCATTAAACGTCCGTTCTTGACCTCACTGTAGCTTAGTGTCGCAAAAGAAGTGGAACGATTCCCGACTATTTTTAAGCGATCAAATGGAAAATAAAGGGTATAAAGAACTTATTACACTCGAAAGAGTGCCATGTGAATATTAGTAAATGTATGTATAACCCTCGCTGTCACTCGGACAATACAAAAAAGTCACTCGTTTCGTTAAAGTCATATATGCCAAACTTTTCGGTTAATGACCTCTATGTACCAAATCATCTGAATGATAGTTTGTTAAATCACAAGATCATCTGTATGTTAGTTTGTTAAAGCACCAGACCATCTGTATGTTACTTTGTATTAGTACAATACCATCTGTATGTTAGTTTGTTAAAGCACAAGAACATTAATTTGTATGATAGTTTGTTACAGTACCAGACCATCTGTGTGATAGTTTGTTAAAGCACCAGACCATCTATGTGATAGTTTGTTAAAGCACACGACCATCTGTATGGTACTTTGTTAAAGTACCAGACCATATGTATGATAGTTTGATAAAGCACACGACCATATGTATGGTAGTTTGTTAAAGTACCAGACCATCTGTATGATAGTTTGTTAAAGGACCAGACCATCTGTATGTTAGTTTGTTAAAGCACACGACCCTATATTTGTTAGTTTTTTAATTTACCAGACCATCTGTATGTTAGTTTGTTGAAAATACAAGATCATTTGTATGATAGTTTGTTAAAGCACAATACCATCTGTCTGATAGTTTGTTAAAACACAAGACCATCTGTAGGATAGTTTGTTATAGTACCAGACCATCTGTATGATAGTTTGTTAATGTATCAGACCATGTATATGATAGTTTGTTAAAGCACACGACCATCTATTTGGTAGTTTGTTAAAACACAAGACCATCTATTTGATAGTTTGTTAAAGTACTAGACAATCTGTTTGATAGTTTGTTAAAGCACATGACCATCTGTGTCATAGTTTGTTTAAAGTACTAGACCATCTGTATGATAATTTGTTAAAGCACACGACCATATATATAACATTTTGTTAAAGCACACGACCGTCTGTATGATAGTTTGTTAAAGTACCAGACCATCTGTTTGATAGTTTGTTAAAGCACATGACCATCTGTGTCATAGTTTGTTAAAGTACTAGACCATCTGTATGATAGTTTGTTAAAGCACACGACCATATGCATGGTAGTTTGTTAAAGTACCAGACCATCTGTATGATAGTTTGTTAAAGTACCAGACCATCTGTATGATAGTTCTTAAAGCACAAGACCATCTGTATGATAGTTTGTGAAAGTATCAGACCATGTAAATGATAGTTTGTTAAAGCAGAAGACCATCGGTATGTTAGTTTGTTAAAGTACAAGAACATTTGTATATGTTAGTTTGTTGAAAATACAAGATCATTTGTATGATAGTTTGTTAAAAATGCCGGTCGGTACAAATTAGGATTGGATCGCGGAGTCCTAAGTCGACCGTTCAAATTTCATCGCTTTCGAACAAAATTTTTTTTAATTAAATTAGATTTTTATAACAACTTAAACATGTAGATGAATATTTGATAATTATTTTTCATGCAACCTACATTTAAGAAAAAATGCCATGGCATTCTGCCATGGCATTTTACCATTCTGCCATGGCATTCGCCAATGCCATAGCATTCTCCCATGGCATTCAATAATGCCGTGGCAAAATGCCATGGCATTCGCCAATGCCATGGCATTCTGCCATGGCATTCTTTGGCTGCAGCAAAATGCCATGGCATTTATCATTGCTGGAAATTTCAAAATCAAAATATGAAATATGAGTAGTGATATTAATTTTTTTACATTCTATTGAAATATTTAGAAGTTTTCAATGGAAATTTGGTTCGATTTCCAGGGTTCAGAGTATATATATGACTCTAAGAGAATTATGACTTTGTTTTAAATATCAATTTTGTTTGGAATTTAGGTTTAAGAAATGTTGATGTTGGAAATATTAATTGAATCTGGTGAAGTTTAACTTTTGTGACATGTTAAGTTTAAAAAATTATAATTTCTATGAAATGTTGACTTTGGAAATATTTTTTGACTTTGGTGAACTTCAACTTAAATGATATGTTGACATGAAAGTTTATATTAAATTTTTTGAAATGTTGACTGAAAAAGTCATGACTTTTGCAAAAATGTTGAATTGGAAAAAAAATTGACTTTAAAGAAAAGTGGACTATTACATATAAATTGAATTTGGTGAAATGTTGACTTTGATATAAAAAAAATAATAAATTTTTGTGAAATGTTGACTTTGGAAATATTTAATGACTTCGATGAAGTTTAACTTGAATGGAATGTTGACTTTGAAAAAAGTATGATATTCGAAATAATTATTGACTTTTTGGAAAGTTTAATCTTAATACAAATCATTAAATTCGGTGAAATGTTAACTTTCAATAGATATGCATTGACTTTGGTGAAAGTTCAATTTAAATGGCATTTTGACTCTGACTTATAAACAGTCAACCCGCGATAATCCGGCCACCGATAATCCGAATCTCGCAGTTTCCGAACGGTAGGAAGATGTAACCAAACTAATCTCTATAGTAGTCCTCAGTACTTAGTAGTCCGAACATTTCACTATCCGAACGTTTTTGATGAAAAACGGAAGGGTTCGGATTATCGACAACTAATGTCTGGCTTATGGTGTATGTTTCAGACAGTAAGTGTTAGATCACTTACCTGCGCTGTCGCCCAATACACACCTGTCACCAAGATTAACGATGTATACAGAACTGAGTTTGATCACTTGCTGACTTTGATATAGACGTGTGTGAAAATTTAACTTACATAAAACGTAGAACATATTTTGAGTTTAGTTATATGTTGACTTGGAAATAATATTTTGAGTTTATTGAGTTTATTACTATTCTTAATATATGTCTGTTGATATTTAATCAAGGAACATGTATTGTGTGCAAAAACAATATTGGTTCAAAATCAAATTTCAATTAAAAATACGAGTGAAATTTTCACATATATTTAGAGTTTTATTTCAATCATATGTTAAAATATCAACAAAACTTAGTTTAATTTGAGTATTAGTTACATTTACAACAAAACATTATTACATTGAAGAGAGTTGTGGTAGTTCAAATGTAACAATAGCATACTGAATGCTGTCAATATGGTGAGGAGAAATACATTCATAAGACAGAGAGTCTAACATGTTTCACGTGCACTGTTGAAAATCACTAAATCAAATAGAAAAAAAAATTAAAACGGCGACAGCCACTGAAGCGGGGCGTATATCCTGTCACAGCCCGACCTAACACCTAAGTTGTGTATTCTGATAATTAACAGATATGTCTCTCGCTCGTATACACGACTGTCTAAATAACAGGCGGATACCCTCATGAGTGTTATATCACTTACCTGCGCTGTCGCCCAATACACACCTGTCACCAAGGTTAACGATGTATACAGAACTGAGTTTGATCACTTGCTGACTTTGATATAGACGTGTGTGAAAATTTAACTTACATACAATGTTGAACATATTTTGAGTTTAGTAATATGTTGACTTAGAAATAATATTTTGAGTTTATTGACTCTAAATTTGGTGAAATGTTGACTTTGGAAATATTTAATGACTTCAAAGATTAACGATGTATACACAACTGAGTTTGATCACTTGTTGACATTTATTTAGATATGACTCTAAATTTGGTGAAATGTTGGTTGGTGTCTTTGTTGAACATTTAACTTACATGAAATGTTGATTTTGAAAACATATTTTGAATTTGGTAATATGTTGACTTGGAAATGATTGATTTTATTGATTTATTAATATTTTTAATGTATTTCTGTTGATATTAAAACAAGGAACAGGCATCATGTGCCAAAACAATAATGGTTGAAAATCAAATTTCAATATAAACAAAATTTAAAAATATGTCAAATCTTCAAATAACTTTTGAGTTCTAGTTCAATAATATGTCAAAATAAAAGCAATTCAATTTGAGTATTAATTACATTTACAACAAAACGTTTATTACATTGATGAGAGTTGTAATAGTTTATAGGTAACAATAGCATACCACATGCTGTCAATTGTGTAAGGAGAAAAATAGTCCTACATGTTTTACGTGCCTTGTTGTAAATCATTTAATCAAATAGAAACATTTAGAACTACGACATCCACTGAAGCGGGGCATATGCCCCATCACAGCGCGACCTAATAAACAAAGTTGTGTATTAGGCTAATAAACAACTACATGTATGTCTCTCGCTCATATACACGACTGTATAAATAGCAGGCGGATACCCTCATCAACATAACACAATATATTCATTATATCCGGCACCTTTGCCTCATTATAAATGTATATATAATGGCCTTATATTGACTTTGATGGAAGTTCAACTTTAATGGCATTTTGAGTCGGACTTATAGACAACTAATGTCTGGCTTAAGATACATGTTTCCGACAGTAAGTGTTAGATCACTTACATCGCTGTCGCCCAATACACACCTGTCACCAAGATTAACGATGTATGCACAACTGAGTTTGATCACTTGCTGACTTTGATATAGACGTGTGTGAACATTTAACTTACATAAAATGTTAAACATATTTTGAGTTTAGTTATATGTTGACTTAGAAATAATATTTTGAGTTTATTGAGTTTATTACTATTCTTAATATATTTCTGTTGATATTAAATCAAGGAACATGTATCGTGTGCAAAAACAATATTGGTTCCAA
Source organism: Gibbula magus (assembly GCA_936450465.1). Lineage (NCBI taxonomy): Eukaryota > Metazoa > Mollusca > Gastropoda > Trochida > Trochidae > Gibbula > Gibbula magus. Next base: position 28,157,005 of record OW388305.1, on the reverse strand, counting down.
ATCAAATTTCAATTATAAATACAAGTGTAAGTTTCACATATATTTAAAGTTTTATTTCAATCATATGTTAAGATGTCAGCAAATCTTAGTTTAATTTGAGTATTAATTACATTTACAACAAAACGTATTACATTGAAGAGAGTTAAAACGGCGACAGCCACTGAAGCGGGGCGTATATCCTGTCATAGCCCGGCGGACCTTACACCTAAGTTGTGTATTCTGCTAATTAACAGATATGTCTCTCTCTCGTAGACACGACTGTCTAAATAACAGGCGGATGCCTCATCATACCGCTCATCTTATAACATGTCCAGATTACATGCAATTGTCAATTCATCCAGAAACGACTACATGAATAATAATGAACACTTCGTTTCATTTAGTAGTTGTCCATTCGACTTCGATTATCCCAACACATGTTCTCATTCAAACAACACATACAATAATAATAATAATACTAATAATAGATCACAAGTTTGCCTGCGCTGTCTCTCAATACACCTGTTACCACCGCGGTGTTGGGATAATCGAAGTCGAGCACTATCAAAATTCACAAAAATACGTACTTTTTAAAATTGAACAGATGTCTGATGATCAATGTTATAATGAATTTAAGTTATATTGCGAGTTGCATGTCTGTTCATTTCGTTTTAATGGTCAACTACTAAATGAAACGAAGTGTTCATTATTATTCATGTAGTCGTTTCTGGATGAATTGACAATTGCATGTAATCTGGACATGTTATAAGATGAGCGGTATGATGAGGCATCCGCCTGTTATTTAGACAGTCGTGTCTACGAGAGAGAGACATATCTGTTAATTAGCAGAATACACAACTTAGGTGTAAGGTCCGCCGGGCTATGACAGGATATACGCCCCGCTTCAGTGGCTGTCGCCGTTTTAACTCTCTTCAATGTAATACACGTTTTGTCGTAAATGTAATTAATACTCAAATTAAACTAAGATTTGCTGATATCTTAACATATGATTGAAATAAAACTCTAAATATATGTGAAAATTTCACTCGTATTTTTAATTGAAATTTGATTTTGAACCAATATTGTTTTTGCACACAATACATGTTCCTTGATTAAATATCAACAGACATATATTAAGAATAGTAATAAACTCAATAAACTCAAAATATTATTTCTAAGTCAACATATTACTAAACTCAAAATATGTTTAACATTTTATGTAAGTTAAATTTTCACACACGTCTATATCAAAGTCAGCAAGTGATCAAACTCAGTTGTGCATACATCGTTAATCTTGGTGACAGGTGTGTATTGGGCGACAGCGATGTAAGTGATCTAACACTTACTGTCGGAAACATGTATCTTAAGCCAGACATTAGTTGACTATAAGTCCGACTCAAAATGCCATTAAAGTTGAACTTCCATCAAAGTCAATATAAGGCCATTATATATACATTTATAATGAGGCAAAGGTGCCGGATATAATGAATATATTGTGTTATGTTGATGAGGGTATCCGCCTGCTATTTATACAGTCGTGTATATGAGCGAGAGACATACATGTAGTTGTTTATTAGCCTAATACACAACTTTGTTTATTAGGTCGCGCTGTGATGGGGCATATGCCCCGCTTCAGTGGATGTCGTAGTTCTAATTGTTTCTATTTGATTAAATGATTTACAACAAGGCACGTAAAACATGTAGGACTATTTTTCTCCTTACACAATTGACAGCATGTGGTATGCTATTGTTACCTATAAACTATTACAACTCTCATCAATGTAATAAACGTTTTGTTGTAAATGTAATTAATACTCAAATTGATTTGCTTTTATTTTGACATATTATTGAACTAGAACTCAAAAGTTATTTGAAGATTTGACATATTTTTTTAGTTTGTTTTTATTGAAATTTGATTTTCAACCATTATTGTTTTGGCACATGATGCCTGTTCCTTGTTTTAATATCAACAGAAATACATTAAAAATATTAATAAATCAATAAAATCAATCATTTCCAAGTCAACATATTACCAAATTCAAAATATGTTTTCAAAATCAACATTTCATGTAAGTTAAATGTTCAACAAAGACACCAACCAACAATTCACCAAATTTAAAGTCATATCTAAATAAAAGTCAACAAGTGATCAAACTCAGTTGTGTATACATCGTTAATCTTTGAAGTCATTACATATTTCCAAAGTCAACATTTCACCAAATTTAGAGTCAATAAACTAAATTAAACTAAGATTTGTTGATATTTTAACATATGATTGAAATAAAACTCTAAATATATGTGAAAATTTCACTCGTATTTTTAATTGAAATTTGATTTTGAACCAATATTGTTTTTGCACACGATACATGTTCCTTGATTTAATATCAACAGAAATATATTAAGAATAGTAATAAACTCAATAAACTCAAAATATTATTTCTAAGTCAACATATAACTAAACTCAAAATATGTTCAACATTTTATGTAAGTTAAATGTTCACACACGTCTATATCAAAGTCAGCAAGTGATCAAACTCAGTTGTGCATACATCGTTAATCTTGGTGACAGGTGTGTATTGGGCGACAGCGATGTAAGTGATCTAACACTTACTGTCGGAAACATGTATCTTAAGCCAGACATTAGTTGTCTATAAGTCCGACTCAAAATGCCATTAAAGTTGAACTTCCATCAAAGTCAATATAAGGCCATTATATATACATTTATAATGAGGCAAAGGTGCCGGATATAATGAATATATTGTGTTATGTTGATGAGGGTATCCGCCTGCTATTTATACAGTCGTGTATATGAGCGAGAGACATACATGTAGTTGTTTATTAGCCTAATACACAACTTTGTTTATTAGGTCGCGCTGTGATGGGGCATATGCCCCGCTTCATTGGTTGTCGTACGTAGTTCTAATTGTTTCTATTTGATTAAATGATTTACAACAAGGCACGTAAAACATGTAGGACTATTTTTCTCCTTACACAATTGACAGCATGTGGTATGCTATTGTTACCTATAAACTATTACAACTCTCATCAATGTAATAAACGTTTTGTTGTAAATGTAATTAATACTCAAATTGAATTGCTTTTATCTTGACATATTATTGAACTAGAACTCAAAAGTTATTTGAAGATTTGACATATTTTTTAATTTTGTTTTTATTGAAATTTGATTTTCAACCATTATTGTTTTGGCACATGATGCCTGTTCCTTGTTTTAATATCAACAGAAATACATTAAAAATATTAATAAATCAATAAAATCAATCATTTCCAAATCAACATATTACCAAATTCAAAATATGTTTTCAAAATCAACATTTCATGTAAGTTAAATGTTCAACAAAGTCACCAACCAGCAATTCACCAAATTTAGAGTCATATCTATATAAAAGTCAACAAGTGATCAAACTCCGTTGTGTATACATCGTTAATCTTTGAAGTCATTAAATATTTCCAAAGTCAACATTTAGAGTCAATAAACTCAAAATATTATTTCTAAGTCAACATATTACTAAACTCAAAATATGTTCAACATTGTATGTAAGTTAAATTTTCACACACGTCTATATCAAAGTCAGCAAGTGATCAAACTCAGTTCTGTATACATCGTTAACCTTGGTGACAGGTGTGTATTTGGCGACAGCGCAGGTAAGTGATATAACACTCATGAGGGTATCCGCCTGTTATTTAGACAGTTGTGTATACGAGCGAGAGACATATCTGTTAATTATCAGAATACACAACTTAGGTGTTAGGTCGGGCTGTGACAGGATATACTCCCCGCTTCAGTGGCTGTCGCCGTTTTAATTTTTTTCTTTCTATTTGATTTAGTGATTTTCAACAGTGCATTTTTGCAAAAGTCATGACTTTTTCAGTCAACATTTCACAAAATTTAATATAAACTTTCATGTCAACATATCATTTAAGTTGAAGTTCACCAAAGTCAAAAAATATTTCCAAAGTCAACATTTCATAGAAATTATAATTTTTTAAACTTAACATGTCACAAAAGTTAAACTTCACCAGATTCAATTAATATTTCCAACATCAACATTTCTTAAACCTAAATTCCAAACAAAATTGATATTTAAAACAAAGTCATAATTCTCTTAGAGTCATAATCATACTCTGAACCCTGGAAATCGAACCAAATTTCCATTGAAAACTTCTAAATATTTCAATGGAACAATGTAAAAAAAAATAATATCACTACTCATATTTCATATTTTGATTTTGAAATTTCCAGGAATGATAAATGCCATGGCATTTTGCTGCAGCCAAAGAATGCCATGGCAGAATGCCATGGCATTGGCGAATGCCATGGCATTTTGCCACGGCATTATTGAATGCCATGGCAGAATGCTATGGCATTGGCGAATGCCATGGCAGAATGGTAAAATGCCATGGCAGAATGCCATGGCATTTTTTTTAAATGTAGGTTGCATGAAAAATAATTATCAAATATTCATCTACATGCTTAAGTTGTTATAAAAATCTAATTTAATTAAAAAAAATTTTGTTCGAAAGCGATGAAATTTGAACGGTCGACTTAGGACTCCGCGATCCAATCCTAATTTGTACCGACCGGCATTCAAAGCACAATACCATCTGTCTGATAGTTTGTTAAAACACAAGACCATCTGTAGGATAGTTTGTTATAGTACCAGACCATCTGTATGATAGTTTGTTAATGTATCAGACCATGTATATGATAGTTTGTTAAAGCACACGACCATCTATTTGGTAGTTTGTTAAAACACAAGACCATCTATTTGATAGTTTGTTAAAGTACTAGACAATCTGTTTGATAGTTTGTTAAAGCACATGACCATCTGTGTCATAGTTTGTTAAAGTACTAGACCATCTGTATGATAGTTTGTTAAAGCACACGACCATGTATATAACATTTTGTTAAAGCACACGACCATCTGTATGATAGTTTGTTAAAGTACACGATCATCTATTTGGTAGTTTGTTAAAGCACTAGACCATTTGTATGATATTTTGTTAAAGTACAAGACCATCTATTTGGTAATTTGTTAAAACACAAGACCATCTATTTGATAGTTTGTTAAAGTATCAGACCATCTGTTTGATAGTTTGTTAAAGCACATGACCATCTGTGTCATAGTTTGTTAAAGTACTAGACCATCTGTATGATAGTTTGTTAAAGCACATGACCATGTATATAACATTTTGTTAAAGCACACGACCATCTGTATGATAGTTTCTAAAAGTACACGACCATCTATTTGGTAGTTTGTTAAAGCACACGACCATTTGTATGATATTTTGTTAAAGTACAAGACCATCTATTTGATAGTTTGTTAAAGCACACGACCATATGTATGGTAGTTTGTTAAAGTACCAGACCATCTGTATGATAGTTTGTTAAAGTACCAGACCATCTGTATGATAGTTCTTAAAGCACAAGACCATCTGTATGATAGTTTGTGAAAGTATCAGACCATGTAAATGATAGTTTGTTAAAGCAGAAGACCATCGGTATGTTAGTTTGTTAAAGTACAAGAACATTTGTATATGTTAGTTTGTTAAAGCACAAGACCATCTGTATGATACTTTGTTAAAGTACCAGACCATCTGTATGATAGTTTGTTTAAGCACAAGACCATCTATTTAATAGTTTGTTAATGTACCAGACCATCTGTATGACAGTCTGTTAAAGCACCAGACCGTCTGTATGTTAGTTTGTTAAATACAAGAACTTTTGTATGATAGTTTGTTAGGGCACAAGACCATATGTATGATAGTTTGTTAATGCAAACGACCTTCTGTATGATAGTTTGTTAAAGTACCAGACCATCTGTATGTTAGTTTGTTAAAGCACACGACCATATATTTGTTAGTTTGTTAATGTACCAGACCATCTGTATGAGAGTCTCTTAAAGCACCAGACCGTCTGTATGTGAGTTTGTTGAAAATACAAGAACATTTGTATGATAGTTTGTTAAAGCACACGGAAATCTGTCTGATAGTTTGTTAAAACACAAGACCATCTGTAGGATAGTTTGTTAAAGTACCAGACCATCTGTATGATAGTTTGTTAAAGTATCAGACCATCTGTATGATAGTTGTCCCCCGCCGCAACGCGGAACGGGGGACTATGTATTCAGCGGCGTCCGTCCGTCCGTAAGTACGTACGTACGTCACATTTCTTGTTTACGCGATATCTTATGAAGCGTTGCATCCAAAGTCTTCAAATTTGATGTGTGCCTACATAGTGGGAAGACGCAGACACCAGTCAATTTTGGTGACCTTGGTCTTATTTTCAAGGTCACCACCACACTTTGACCACTTTTTGAACTCTTGTTTACGCGATATCTCATGAAGCGTTGCATCCAAATTCTTCCAATTTGGTGTCTGCCTACATTATGGGAAGACGCAGACACCAGTCAATTTTGGTGATATTGACCTTATTTTCAAGGTCACCGCGACACTTTGACCACTCTTTGAACTCTTGTTAAGGCGATATCTCATGAAACATTGCATCCAAAGTCTTCAAATTAGTTGTCAGCCTACATTTGGGAAAGACACAGACACAAGTTGATTTTGGTGGCCGTGACCTTATTTTCAAGGTCACCGCGACACTTTGACCACTTTTCAAACTCTTGCTTATGCGATATATCATGACCGGTTGGACCAAATGTTTTCAAATTTGGTGTCAGTCTACATTGGAGGATGACACAGACACCAGTCAATTTGGTGACCTTGACCTTATTTTCAAGGTCACCAAAACACTTTGACCACTTTAAGATCTCTTATTCAAACGATCTATCATGAACCCAAGCACCCAAAGTCTTAAAATTTGCTGGTCATCATGGCACTTTTTACCAGTAATGCAATATATAAAGTAGCTCCAATGATGTGTCTTACTAACTCAATGTCACCGGCGGGGGACATTGCCATGTTAGTGGCAAACACTTGTTTGTTAATGTATCAGACCATGTATATGATAGTTTGTTAAAGCACACGACCATCTATTTGGTAGTTTGTTAAAACACAAGACCATCTATTTGATAGTTTGTTAAAGCACACGACCATCTATTTGGTAGTTTGTTAAAGCACACGACCATCTATTTGGTAGTTTGTTAAAGTACCAGACCATCTGTATGATAGTTCTTGAATATTTTAACCTGAAAGCAATGAATTGTTTCAAAAAGCATTTACATTTATCTCCTATTGGAGGAGATATATTGTTTTTAAAAAAAAACTCATTTACCGTTTAAAAATGAAAAGTAATTCTAATTTATTTTGAAATAGTGCATTTACAGTACGCTCATTTCACCATTATGACAATCCTCAAATCAATCTTGAAAAACATGTAAATATAATTTCTTATTTCAGAAAACACAATAGACAGGACGTCGTTAGCTGGGGTCGGTTACCAATAGAAACATTACAATTAAACCCTGTGTGGAGCTGAATTGAAATGTTTTAATGGGAATTCGACCTACTTGTAGCTAGATTTGATGGATTTAAAATATCAAATAGCAATCACAATCAAATATACAGAACTGTCATACCATCTTAAAATATTTCAACACAAAAAAAAATATATGATACTTAATATTTAATGTCTGTTCAAACAGTAATGGGGTGCTGAAATTGAGTTTATAAGGATATTTTTACATAATTTTTGGTATTTAAGGTAAGAGTTTATGAAATATGGAAATTATGTTAGTACAAGATGTTATCGGCATAACGTACCTTCTTGGACTTAATCTCAATGACGCATCGTTGTGTAGGATGTCATGAAACAAGCCAGAAAGCCATATTTCACTCGCCTATCTCGCCTGGTTAAGAAAATTCTATAACGACGACTTTTAAAAAACCGTGTTTTCAGAATAATGAACAGATAACGTTTCCAAAATTATAGTCTAAGATTAAGTTAGTTTGCTTTTAGAGACATTGTGTAAGAATGTTAAATCGTGTTCATCACTCGATGATTAAAATATCTTGGGTTGTTACACCTATACTTTCATTTGTCCGTTAGTGTATATGATTATTTCTTGAAGCACCAGGGCATCCACATGAAAGTGTCTTAGAACATCAGGGCATATGCATAGTAGTGTGTTAAAGCACCATGGCATCTATATAATACTGTTATAAAAGCACTAGGGCATCTATATGATAGTATGTGAAAGCCCCAGGGCAATCTTTATGATAGTGTGTTAACGAACCAGAACATTTATATGATAGTATGTTAAAAAAACCAGGACATCCGTATAATAGTATTTTAAAGCACCAGGGCATCTATATGATAGTATGTTAACGCACCAGGCATATTTATGATAGTATTATTTAAATACCTATCTGTTGACCAGACCTACTATGCCTTACCTCCTATAGGTAATGCTATTTCAACCTTAACACAGACGAACTTGAAAGTGGAGTAAGGGATGTGTAAAATCCCTATCCAAGGGCAGGTAAGTCTGCCTGGTCTCGTGACGTCACTACCGGAATAAGTCACTCTCCTATTTGTTGCAGGGCAAGACAGACGTGTTTTGTTCTGTGACTAGGTTTTTGTTAGCGCTTTGTTGCTATTGCTATTTTATCTGCTTGCTTAATTAAGAGATACTTTTCACGCCTTAACTACGTTCGTCGTTAGCAGGTTGTTAGACAATCTGTTTTTCTACAGGTGTTGAGTTACAAGGGGCCTTGTTGACATGTGCTAGGTGTGTGCTGCCTAGCGGGGTGGTTGCATGCTGTGCACGTGCAAGTCGTGTCACTTGTTTTTCTCTCACCTGCATCGGGTTACTGCTTGGTTCGCACGGCCTAAGCGGACCCTCCGCCTGTATCCTTGTTCGCCTGGAGTTTTTGACTCGCTTCGTCTCGTCTGACTTGCGTAGGCCTACGCTTGTCATTCGCTCCGCCGGTCATTCGCCTTAGGGTTGATCCACTTGACTACGCGTTGTCTTGCGAAGGGTTCGCCAGTTACTAGCTTCGCCAGTTACTTGCTTCGCCAGCTATTCGCCTAAGGGGGCCTTAGGTGGAAATCAGCTTGGCTGGCATCTTCTCGCTTGTGACTTACTTCGTTAGTGACTGGTTTACCTGTCGTTCCTTTGGCTCGATTCTACTTGACTCGCATCATCTCGACTGTGGCTTGCAAAGGTCACTTGCTTTTCTTGTCCATCGCCTTAGGTTCGACACTCGCGTAGGCTTCGCTTGTCATTCGCTTCACTAAGCTTTTGTCAAGGTTTCGCTTCGCTAGTCATTCGCCTTAGGTTTGATTCTACTTGACTTGCATCATCTCGCCAGTGGCTTGCAAAGGTCACTCGCTTCAGCTTGTCCATCGCCTTAGGCCCGACTATTGCGGAGGGTTCGCCTGTCGTGCCTTGCTAAGCTTTCGCTTAGTTCTTCGTCTTAAGCTTGATTCTGGTTGACTCACCTGTTCATTGACATTGACTTTGTTCTCTTCGCTCGCCGTCTGCGTTTTCTTGTGAGTCTACTTTGTTGGTAATTAGCTATCGGAAGGGTTGCCTTTCCTTCGCTACGCTTCTTGGTCACTCACCTTCGCACAGGTTAGTGATTCGCCTACGCCGTCATGTACTCCGCTTTTTGTACAAACTGCGTGGGTAGGAAATCTGCGATCATGGATCCGCATCTTTTGTGTAGGAAGTGCAAGGAGTATCGTTGCGTCAAATGTGCTCCTCTCTCCGCCGCTGACTTCCAAGCGTATGTCTCGGCTATTCGCAAGTCCGTCGCCGATAGGTCTGCGTTTCAGAAACGTTCCGCTTCAACGAGTAAGAGTCGGGAGGTGTCTCCCATTCGTCACCCGTCTCCAGAGGAGAGGGTAGACATTGTCCTTACGGAACGGGCGGATGAGTTCGACAGGGAATCGCCAGTCTTATCTGACTCTGTTAGGGGGTCTAGAGATTCGCTCTCCCCTCTTTCGTGTTCGCGTTCTCGTCCGCAGGCTCGTACTTCGTCTCCACCTTTGGCAGACAGACGCCTGTCGCCTTTGAGACTGAAGGTCGGCGGACCCTCCACACCCAAGAGCAAGAAGAAGAAGTCCAAGAAGGATAGGTTTGACAAAGTCAACCCTGACCTCCTTTTCGCGTGCGTTAAGGACATGGTCTCTTCTTTGCTGGATGCTCGGTTGGGTCCGCTGGCTTTGCCTAGTCTCGCCACCCCCACTGCTACGCTCGTTCGTGAACCCAATGCAGACTGCGGGTCTAACAGTTCGCGTCACACGTCCTAAAGGGCCTCCGGGTCCGCTACCTCCACGCGTGCGCCTCACACCCCTTCGTGTCGGGTCACAGTGGTGTCACCCGCCCGGGATTCCTCGCCAGACTCGGCGGAGCGTGACATCCGCTTCATTAATATCGTACCCGATGCGGTGGCTGCCGCGCGTCTCGCTCTTCCGCTGCATAGGCTCCTGTTGGATGCCGCCGAGGATATGGAGCAAGTAGTCTCCTCCGCACTTCCTGGCCGTCTTCTTCTGGCTTTAGTGGTGTAAGATAAGCGCCGGCGGTTTTTGCCTTTGTACCCGACTCCTTTTCAACTCGTTCCTCCTGCTCTTGATCAGGGTGCGTCTCGTTGATTGCCCCTGATGCGCCGCATCGCATAACTGATGCGCAAATTACACATTTCGACAGAGAGGCTGGCACAGTGTTAGGGCAACAACGTGGCGTTCACCTGTCAAGCGATGCTTGCCTGTGCCAAACAGGTTGGCATGGAGTCGGGAGACCAGGTGCTGTTCAAAGCATTCGGCAACGTGGCGGCGGATCTTGCGCAGATCATGTTATCTGCTTCACGGATTTCTTCGGGCATTACAGTGCTACGTAGGGACAATTTCCTACACCGTGGGTGCGACAGGAGGCGCAGCAGCAGGACCTGACCAATCGGCTCGTCGGTCAGAGGCAGACTACGCCGAAGCGTCCGCTTACCTTCGCCTAAGAAGGCCAAAACGGACTTTCGTTGGGGAGGTCGTGGCCGCGGATCCACGGGTCAGTCCCCAAAGTCCCCCCGCGCTGGCACCGGAAGTCGTACCCCTCAGAAAGGGAAGCGGAGGAAGTGACCATTGGTCACCCCCTCTTCTTCCTCCTCCCCTCGTTACGGTGTCCGAGGGTTCGGTGGGGGATCGGCTTCGGGACTACGGCAGCAACTGGGTGCAGTTGGGGTTAGACCCATTCGTTTGTCGGATTCTGGGTCAGGGGTTCCACATTCCCGTCTCATCCCCTCCGCCTCTTACCTGTGCTCCAACGGAGCGTCCCTGAGCAAAGGACCGGCTCCAGTTGACGTTGGAACAGGTGGAGATTTTAATCTCCAAAGGGGCGGTGCAGGAGGTCCTGACCCCGCATCTTACGCCCGGGTTTTACTCCCCGGTATTCATCATACCCAAAAGGAATTCGAAAAAATGACGGCTCATTCACGATTTGAAGGTATTCAACCGCTCCTACCTCGTTCGGCCGCCATATTTTCGACTATTGACGCTTCCATCTGTGATGCGATCTCCGGAGCGCTCAGACTGCATGGTGTCTCTCGATCTCCAGGATGCGTACCTGCACGTTCTGATTCGCTATCGGGATCGCAGGTACCTCCGTTTCATTCTGGGCGGGAGACACTTTCAGTGGAACGTTCTACCGTTCGGGATATCGTCCGCCCCCTGGCTATTCACACGGGTGACTCAGCCTATCGTCCAATTCCTGCACCAGTGCGACATTCAGTTCCTAATGTATTTGGACGATGGGCTCGCTCACGACCTTTCTCCTGTCGTGCTCGAGGCGCAGCTCAGGTTCACGATAAACCTGTTCCGTCGTTTGGGGTGGTTAGTGAACTTAGAGAAGTCGGATTTGGTTCCGGCGACTCGCCTGAAGTTCCTAGGGGCCATCCTAGACACTCAGCTGTTCCGCGGGTTCGTCACGAGGGAGCGGATGGCTCGTTACGATCGTCTGATGGATCGCGCGCTCGACGCATCGCTCTCCCTTCGTCAGGACCTGACGGGAGGCTGTTCCTTCGCCCGTTACAGGTGTTCCTGAATCCCCACATCAGGGAGACGCGTTGCCGTCATGCCATAGCTTTAACCCCAGATCTCCATCGTTTCCTGGCTTGGTGGCGGGTGGACGAGAGTGTGTTCATGGGTCACGAGCAGGTTGCGGGGGTCTGGTCTCAGTCGGACCAGAACCAGCACATCAACGTCCTCGAGTTGGACGCAGTTCGTCTAGCTATTCAGCACTGGCAGACACGTTTGCGAGGTCAGCAGCTGCTTGGTCGATCAACAAGCAGGGGTCCACCAGGGCAGAGTCTCTGCTACGTGTGTCGGTCCAGCTGTTCGAACTGGTGGACGAGGTGGACCTGGACATTCGAGCAGTCCACATTCCAGGTGCCAAAAACATCTTGGCGGATGCACTGTCGCGACTAGATGCCCCTCCCCCGACGGAGTGGCAACTGAATCCGGTGGTTTTCAAGGGGTTGTGTCTTCAATTCGGCACTCCTCTAATAGACCTGTTGGCTTAGACGCGCTCTCGTTAGAGTGGGAGGGGATTGACGCCTATGCTTTTCCTCCGCCGGCCATCCTCTCCCAAGTTGTAGCCAAGATAGGGACAACTCGGGTTCTTCGTCTTCTTCTGGTCGCCCCGTGGTGACCAGCCCGACCGTGGTCCGTTCCTCTCCGGCGACTCTGTCTTCAGGAACCTGTTCCGATTCAGTCGCGGAGGGATCTGCTCCTCAGCAGGCCAAGCGGAAGGTTACACAAGAACCCTCAGGTGTTCTGCCTCAAGCTTGGCTTGTATTAAGAGAGGGCTAAGGAGCATTGGATACTCTCAAGGTGCGTCGCCAATGCCATAGCTACCTCTCATAGGAAGACCACTAGGAAACTCTATGATTTCCAGTGGCAGGCCTTCGCCTCATTCTGTGTTCAGAGGGAGTTCATCCCGGCAGAGGCCTCAGTTCCTCAGGTGGCGGAGTACTTGGTATACCTACGCAACTCCAGGCATCTTAAGAGAGATGGCAGGCGTTGTCTGTTTTTACCTCATTCGCCGAGAAGTACTAAGGAGCTAGATAAGCGAGCGTTGGGGTGTACCTGAGATTGGCAGTCATCGACCCTTCGCGGTCCAACCCTCATGAGATCCGGGCAGTCTCAGCCACGATGGCTTACCACTGCAACATCGCGGTTTCGGATGTCATGGCGGGGTGTTTTTGGCGTTCGTCAGAGGTCTTCGCCAACCATTACCTACGGGATGTCTCCACAGCTGATCTGGAGGGCATCTCTAGGCTAGGGCCACAAGTGTTCGCTCGGGCGAAGGTGGTCCCCCCAACCAGACCAAGAAGGGTTCAACCCTCTTAGAAGCTTTAAGGTTCATTGTAAATAAAACTTGTTTATGTTCCTAGCTCCTTGTCTGTTGTTGGTTTTTTCCTTAGCTTCGCTTACACCCGCTCCCTGTTGGGTTTGGGGGGTAATGTGTTGATCTGAAGTTGAGTGGCTGGGTTGTCTCTTCGATCCGTTCAGCGGTAGAGATAGTATCTTCCGGGCTGTACCTTGTCCTAATCGCTGGATGGATGACTCGTAGGTTAGCTTACACTCAGGGCTTGCTGCTGGTCCCGTCTCTACCAAATATCTACTGACCCGCCTCCTTGCGGTGGGATTCTAGGCATAGTAGGTCTGGTCAACAGATAGGTATTTAAATAATAGTACGTTTTTGATTAAACGTAATTATTTATACTTACCTGTTGACCAGACCTACGCTCTAGGCCCTCCCATCCTCCCCTCTTGGTCTGTCTTGCCCTTTGGGACTTTCGGAGAGAGGCTTATTCCAGTAGTGACGTCACGAGACCAGGCAGACGTACCTGCCCTTGGATAGGGATTTTACGCATCCCTTACTCCACTTTCAAGTTCGTCTGTGTTAAGGTTGAAATAGCATTACCTATAGGAGGTAAGGCATAGTAGGTCTGGTCAACAGGTAAGTATAAATAATTACGTTTAATCAAAAACGTACTATTTTAAACCACTAAAGCATCTCGTCGAGGGCATGTGGAAAGAGCACACCATCTATATGATAGTATGTTAATTTATTACCAATATGGTTGGAAATAATCGAATTAATTTTATTTATATGAGCAACTATTGTTCATGGCTACTTTCGATATTGTGTCGCCTGATACGTCATTAAACGTCCGTTCTTGACCTCACTGTAGCTTAGTGTCGCAAGAGAAGTGGAACGTTTCCCGACTATTTGTAAGCCAATCAAATCGAATAGAAAGGGTATAAAGAACTTATTACATTCGAAAGTGTGCCATGCGAATTTTAGGAAATGTTTGTCGCTGTCACTCGGACCATACAAAAAAATCACTCGATTCGTTAAAGTCATATATGCCAAACTTTACGGTTAATGACCTCTATGTACCAAATCATCTCAATGAGAGTTTGTTAAAACACAAGACGATCTGTATGTTAGTTTGTTAAAGCACCAGACCATCTGTATTTTAGTTTGTTAAAGCACCAGACCATATGTATGTTAGTTTGTTAAAGTACAAGACCATCTGTATGTTAGTTTGATAAAGCACCAGATCATCTGTATGTTAGTTTGTTTAAGTACAAGACCATCTGTATGTTAGTAAGTTAAAGCACAAGATCATCTGTATGTAAGTGTGTTAAAGCACCAGACCATCTGTATGTTAGTTTTTTACAGTACAATAACATTTGTATGATAGTTTGTTACAGTACAATAACATTTGTATGTTAGTTTTTTAAAGCACAAGACCGTATGTATGTTATTTTGTTAAAGCACAAGACCGTCTGTATAATAGTTTGTAAAAATACCAAACCATCTGTGTGATAGTTTGTTAAAGCACAATACCATCTGGATGTTAGTTTGTCTAAGCACAAGGTCATCTGAGTGATAGTTTGTTACAAAACCAGACCATCTGTATTTTATTATGTTAAAGCACAAGACCGTCTGTATGTTATTTTGTTAAAGTACCAGACCATCTGTATGACAGTTTGTTAAAGTACCAGACCATCTATTTGATAGTTTGTTAAAGCACACGACCATCTGTATGGTAGTTTGTTAAAGTACCAGACCATCTGTATGATAGTCCTTAAAGCACAAGACCATATGTATGATAGTTTGTGAAAGTATCAGATCATGTAAATGATAGTTTGTTAAAGTACAAGACCATCTGTATGTTAGTTTGTTAAAGCAAAAGATCATCTGTATGTTAGTTTGTTAAAGCACAAGACCATTTGTATGATAGTTCGTTAAAGATCAAAACCATCTATTTGATAGTTTGTTAATGTACCAGACCATCTGAATGATAGTTTGCTAAAGCACAAGACCATCTATTTGATAGTTTGTTAATGTACCAGACCACATGTAGGCAAGTCTGTTAAAGCACCATATCGTCTGTATGATAGTTTGTTAAATTACCAGAACATCTGTTTGTTTGTTTGTTTGTTAATGCACAAGACCATCTGTATGATAGTTTGTTAAAGTACCAGACCATCTGTATGATAGTTTGTTATGGGTCAGACCATGTATATGATCGCGTGTTAAAGCACACGACCATTTATTTGGCAGTGTGTTAAAACACAAGACTATCTATTTGATAGTTTGTTAAAGCACACGACGATCTATTTTGGTAGTTTGTTAAAGCACAAGACCATCTGTATGATAGTTTGTTAAAGTACAAGACCATCTGTATGATAGGTTGTTTAAGTATAAGACCATGTATATGATAGTTTATTAAAGCACACGACCATGTATATAATAGTTTGTTAAAGCACACTACAATCTATTTGATAGTTTGATAAAGCACACGACGATCTATTTTGGTAGTTTGTTAAAGCACAAGACCATCTGTATGATAGTTTGTTAAAGTACAAGACCATCTGTATGATAGGTTGTTTAAGTATAAGACCATGTATATGATAGTTTATTAAAGCACACGACCATGTATATAATAGTTTGTTAAAGCATACGACAATCTATTTGATAGTTTGTTAAAGCACACGACCATCTGCATGAAAGTTTGCTAAAGTACAAGATCATATGTATGATAGTTTTTTTTATAGTACAAAACAATTTGTATGATAGTTTGTTAAAGCACAAGGCCATATGTATGTTAGTTTATTCAAGTACAAGAACATTTGTATGTTAGTTTGTTAAAGTACCAGACCAACTGAAATAACAACTGAAATAAATTATTGTACGATTGAAAATCTGCAACTCAACTTGCAACAAACATATATAAAAAGGATCACAATGATAAATGTGTAATAAAGGATGATGATTTAATGGTTACTGTTGCCATCTTCACATCAAATGCAACAAGGCAGCCTGTCTCGCCCCCGAATAACTATTTGGTCTTAAATTCACAAGCTGAAACGAGAGTCTTCTGTAAAATAAAACGACATTTCCGAAACTTTTATTCTGAAAATGCACAATCCTTCAAGATCGTGGTAATAATTTCTACATAGGTATGTGTAAATATATATAAACATATTTTAGAGACAGAATTTCAATTCAGCAAATATCATTTGAAGAAAAGATTCTGAGACCCATCCTTCCGATTATTTCTCAATGTAGGAACATAAAATACAGTTATAGTATTATTGAGTAATTGTGTAATTTTATGTAATGTAATAATGTAATTATGATTCTGTCGTTGTGACACTCCCATATCATAAATGTACATAACTCGCGGTAACCGTTAACAATTATCGTTAAAAATATAGATGATTGGTCTATAATATGGATGATGCACATACGTCTATCAATTTTATATATTATTTTATAATATAATATAATTTTAATGCTTATCTGTAAAGCATAGTGACAATATACTGGTAGGAGTGTGCAGTCGTGATTTGTGTATTTAAAATTTGACATTGTAAGGAGACTGACGTGCAACAATAAGTCAAAGGTAATTTTGAAAAGATCTTTTGGCAGCTAAATATACAGATTGTGGTTGGTAGTATTTAATAGGTCAAGTAACTAACATACACTTTAAGGAGATTCTTTACCATTGTTTCTGAGCATCCTCAGTTGTCAGATTCAGTTGTCAGCCGTGTAGTCACATAACCTTGTAGCCTTAGTGTATACTTTCAGTAAGTGTTCGTCATGCACATTAAATAGATGTCTAGAAATATGATCATTTCATTGCATTATAATTGTGAAATATAGTATTTGTTTTATGATAAAGAGATATTTTTTAAATTGTGCTCTGTGATCTAAAAAGGGGAAACGGTCGTGCATCTTGAGTAAGAGTTATGTCCCTTGCAATTGACAATTTACAATTTCTCAAGGTTTTTTTTTTTTAAATTATTATTCACGTTAGCCTGGATACATATTATTGTTAGGGGTTAATTTTGTTGTTGAATTGTTTTTCTACCAAACTGATTTTTTTTCAGCTAATCTTGAGATTAATTGATATAAATATTAATCTTTAACAAAAAAACAATTAAAATTTGTAAAAAATTGTTTAAATGCATTTTCGTCTTGCATAAACGTGTGCCTATTACCCTTTTATTAAAATAAGGACATCATTATGAATTAAATGTATTGTTTAACCATGATGATCGTGTGAAGTGATAGTGAGACATGTATATTTTGTGCGCATCGACCCTCCATTGGGAGCTCATATTTGACAAACTAGCACAGTGACCCCTATTTTTATTAAATGAATTTAGCATAAGTTTTTCATGTATATATTGAATTATTAGATATTTCTTGAGTTTTTTTTTAAATTGGTTGTCCCTTTCTCGATTTTCAATGAAAACGAATAAATTAATGTCATTGACATATTCGGCATTTACTAGGGGATGCATAATTATGTAAGTCGAGCGAAATTAGTTCAACTTAAATCAGCACATTGGTATTTTGTCACATAAATGTTATAAAAATTACTATTGTTATGTTAACATGAAATGACCATGTCCATTCGTAAATCAAGCGTAAAACCCTTGTATCATCCGATTGACAAACCCATGTCATGAAACAACCCGAATTATATTAAACGCAACTAGTCCTTGAAAAATAGAAGATCCGTCTAATATCCAAGTGCAGTTATTAAAGGCGCTGTGACACGATTTTCTTGCTGAAATAAAGCTCTATCATAAAAATAAATTATAAGTGTTACTAATGTCTAAATAATACTCCTAAATCAATAAATCAAAAAGAGTTATAAAACGAATGTACTTGGTACGGTGAAACCATGCGAGTCCATTTCCCATCGATCGGCCATTTTTATGTGTTAATATTAAAGGCCATTTTAATGTTTTAACATTAAAATGGCCGCTAGGAGATAGTTCAAGTGATCTGACCGATGTAGCGATACTTGGACACCCAGAGAAGAGCTTTAAATATGGTACAATGATGGAATGGTCAACCATCTTTCTGTCTGAACTCTCAACTTCTCATGAGACCTCCAAATCTATCTCTCACACTGAAGAGTTCCAAAACACTGTCTCTTTACATATCGCACCATTTCTTCGAAGACGGATAGCCGTTTTCTATGGATACGGCCTATTGGATGGTTAACCCATAAACGTACTGATATGTTGTACAAACTTTAATAATAAATGGCTAATTTGAAAAAAACATGCTACAGCGCCTTTAACACTATGAAGATAATGATACAATAGTCATTTTGAGAAATGATCTTAAATGAAATTCAAAAGATGGACAGTATTTACATTAAAGGTTTTATTTAGATTAAAAGCTTAAAGGGGCAGTAGCACGTTTTTTTCAAATTTTATTTTTTCAAATTTCCCATTTATAATGATAGTTTATGTCATTTATATTTACTTCAGAGGGTAAAATATCTTATTACACAAACCAAGTATCCGGAATGGTAATAATGGTGTTGCGTATAAAGCAAAAATTGCATGGCGGCCATTTTATTGTGAACACATTTTATTATTCTGAAAGGCAAAAACGATTCTCATGGCTTTACGGAGCCATGTATAATCATTTTATAACTTCATTTTCTGAAGAGAGAAGAGTGTTTTACTATTAGTGACATTATTTTTCAAAAACATTTCATCAACCTATTTGAGCCAAAACAACGTGCTACTGCCCCTTTAAGGTGTGTCATATACTAGTTGATGTCTGTAACCGCACTTCGTTAAGTATGAGTATAGAGTTCAACATAAACGGGTTTCATCTAAAAAGTACATTGTTGGAAGAAAACAATTATTTATTTACTTGACTAAATCTAAATGATTACCTGTCATTACCATTACCATGCTCTCTTAATATCGTCTCGTCTATATTCTGGCGTAAGTTCAACAATCCCATAACTCCCACCATTAATCAATCAATTCAATTAAACGTAGAAAATGAACAAAACACTCCTACACGCCTCCATAACAAAGATTTACAGCGGGTTTTGAACCAACAGATCACTATTTAAGTCGTTTATTAGATAACGACTGTACAGATAAAGCCATTGAGAAGGCGCATGGAACTAATTACGTTCAATCAATGGCCACATTGTCCAATCACAGAGCTCTCCAGGCGACGCCCGGAAACATGTCCAATGACGTTTTGCCTGGCGATCCCGTAAAACCCCCGCGGTGCCATTCATTGGGCTCAATATCTTGTCACTACCGGCGATACAGTTTGACTGTTGTAACGAATAAGCAAACGATAAACAGAAGGCGGCACAGGACTCATATGGAAATACTGTGGAAAGTATAACTTTTAGAAGAGTTGATAGAGGGCGGCACTTTAACAGGCTTTGTATAACTCCATAATAACTACAGGATATATAAATTAGGCGGCCCCTGCTGGAGGCAACTGCTCCTGTGGACACTGAGATACATGTCTAACTAACTATCAGAGCTGGCTTGTAGGCGGGCCAATCACCAGGACACTTGGTTACCTGAATTATCGATCCATTTCTCGGGTACAAATTTCTCTGAGTTTCTGGTCCACGCCTCTTCGGCGTCGTGCAATGTGATCCTGTGACAGTTCTTTAAGATCGGAGGGGAACGAGCTAACATTATAGACCCCTGATAATACTTAGCCTAACGACTATCAGTTTAGCACCCGCAGAGCTGAGGGTGACGAGAACCATTTTAGCAGTCGCAGAACTGAGGGTCAAGAACATCAGACCGCCTTTCCAACAATCGCTGGGCGGAGAAAAGAGAATACTTTAAACAATCGCAGAGTTGAGGACAGAAAGCTCAAGAGAACCCTTGAAGCTCTGACAGCGTCAAGTCAACTTTCTTGCTTTAAAATGGTTGCTACGAGAACTTTCTACTGGTGTCTACTGTGCTCCCTGAGTTTGTGGACTTTGGCAGCAACGAGGAGTTTAACAGGAAACGACTATCTGTACACCGACTATAAGGTAAAACACTTCTTGGGATTTACTATTGCTTTTTCATTTTTTAAAAACACGTTTAACATCACGAATTATCTCGTTTTGAAAATCAACCATATCAGTATGCTGTACGGGCATTAAACTAATCTTTGTTTGATTTGAGAGAAGCATAGTATTTTCATTGGAGAACTGATTTCAAATTTTTTATCCAACTTAGATAGCTTACTCAACATGACTGTAGAATAGAAAAAAGGATATCTAACAGAAATGGCAGTAGCATGAGAAGGCATTAACAGCAACTGAAAAATATATTACTTTACTTCGCATTTTCTCCAAGAAATTTGTCATAAAATGTAGGTGCTTTTTTATCATTTCTTTCCCCTTTAGAAATAAGTGTGCGTCATAAATTGTGTTCCGATAAAGCATAATGATGATATTTATGAGATTGAAATGCGTCTGTGAATGTACATTGAGAAAAAAGCGACTTGAAGAAACATGATGATACATATATTTGACCAAAAAACTACGATTTTGAGTACATGTACATCAAATGACGATGTTGTTGTAAATATTTTCCATTAACAAAAGCTACTGTTGAACAGGTTACAATTTCATATTTATATATCCTTTTATATTCTATGTCTTGGTTTGAGGGAGTTCTGGGTAATAGGTGATGAACAGAAACTGTTAAATATAATTAATGTTGTACATACATTGATTATAGAACCTCATCATCAATTTTAACGTACTTTTATTAAACGTGACAACTCTGTATTTACACCAGTAAACCGTTTGCGGGCTGACATATAATAGAACTAGTTGACTTTACGTTAAAATGTGTATAATATACAGTAAATATAATCGGAAATATTTGTGGTGAATACAGACAGACGTCACGAAGACGTATTGGCATGTGAAACATTATAAGATCACAATGTACATCGTATATAGGGTTCCCTCACTTAGACCTTCCTAACCTTCCTCTTATGTTAATGTGTCATTTAGGAGACATGGGATACTACACTCTCTCAAAAAAGAAACGCACGGATAAATTGTAAATTGTTTTAGGTATTTTGTTCATGTCAAACTGAAAAATATCTAGTTTCGATAGCCAAACATATTGAATGCAGGTTCAAACTCGTACACCATCGCCAAAACACATCACTTTGTTACAATATTGACCTTAAACATGTGATTTTCCGAAATGCATGAAACTTCTATGTGGAAAGTGAGAAAGAGTGATGCACGTGCAACTTGGTGAACTTGTGCTCTACCCTTGGGTATATAAAGAAATTGCACTGCGATATTTCTAGTCGCAATATTGTGTTAAAACAGCGTCAATCAAAATGCCTCGACTGGGAGCTGAAGATCGTTATATTGCAAATGGACGTCTAGAGGCTGGATAGTCGGTTGTATCTGTTGCCCGTCACTTCCATGTCCACCACAGTACGATTTCACGTCTTAGAAATCGCTACCAACAACTTGGATCCACCCGGGACCGCCCACGAAGTGGTAGGCCAAGGGTTACAACTGCAGCCCAGGATCGTCACATCCGGTTGATCCATCTACGCAATAGGACACTGGCAGCAACGGAAACCGCATGTAATATCCCAGGACTACGTAACATCTCAGCTCAGACTATAAGAAATCGACTAAGAGCGAGTGGATTACGTGCAAGGCGACCTTACGTCGGATGCGTACTATGACGTCACCATCGCCGTTCTCGTGTTCGTTGGTGCAGAAATGTCCAAAGATGGGATTTGAGATACTGGCAGAGAATATGGTATAGTAACGAGTCCCGTTTCATGCTGCAACGTCATGACGGTAGAAATATGGTCTATCGACGCCGAAATGAGCGTTTTGAACGTAAATGTGTCGCACAAGTAGACAGATTCGGCGGAGGTGGTGTAATGATGTGGGCAGCGATTTCCTATCATCGAAAGACTGATCTTGTTCATGTCCAGGGTAATTTAACAGCCATTCGCTACAGAGATGAAATTCTGCAACATCACCTCCTTCCAGTTCTCAACCCACAAAGACAAATTTTTCAACAAGATAATGCCAGACCCGCCCGCATCACAATGGACTTCTTCGCCAATCATAACATCACAATACTTCCGTGGCCCTCTAAATCTCCTGATTTAAACCCGATCGAACATTTTTTGGGATTTTCTCGATAAACGACTCCGACGGCGACATCTACGTGACGCTTTGCAGGATGAATGGGCGAGAATACCATAGGCGACAATTCGTAGACTTATTCAGTCCATGCCGAGGAGATGTCAAACAGTGCTCCAAGCAAACGGGGGTCACAATAGGTATTGGAGTTACAGCCGGCGTCAAGTGTAACATTGACGTTGTGGTGACATAACAGTACATTCACGTATTGCAGATAACATTTGACTCTCACCATGCAAAGTTTGGAATACGTACCATGTGTGTGCAGTCAGTAATTGTCATTTGAAATAAAGATATATTGTACCTAATTACCTACGTGCGTTTCTTTATTGAGGGAGTATATTTACATACAAGGTTTCTTTCAATACACATGTTGGTAACGGCATTACGCTGTTATACACTAACACTACGAGGGGCTAAACACAAGGCAACAACTGCAAACGAGTGAAACACAAAGCATACATGTGTTTTATGATAACCTTAAAGCTATCTAGAAGTGAACGTATTTTGAACAATAGTTATATTGTGTATAGTTATAATGCTTCAAAGATACACTGTAGGTTTAAACATGCACATGCATGGACTATGTTAATAATGATCCAGATTAAGATGCTTTGAACCCGTGTTCGTGTGGCCAATAAAACATCACTCATTGGAATATTGGATTTACTATGTGTAGGCCCCATATGCTTATGTCTGTGCTACATTTTGTATATATCAAAGCAACTATGTTCACGACATCCGTGCCTGAATATCTATTTACCACTCGCTTTCGCTCGAGAAATACCAATACCAACTTATATATATATATAAGTTGGTATTGGTATTTCTCTAGCGAAAGCGAGTGGTAAATCGATATAGTCTCTGATTAACTGATAACTTTACGGGTATCTTTCAAACTTTCAAAATTTAGAATATGCACACAAGTCTATAAACGGGAACGTTATAAGTTCGTTTAACCATTTATTTTAGCTTGCCTCTGTTTTGCGGTTTCTCGTATATTTTATCGAGTCCCTTTGTTTGGAGTTACTAGGCGCAAGGTTGATCCACATTGACGTGGATCCTTGCGTCCGCAATCCGTATTTATAAAATTAATGCCAATTTTAAGGTTTCCTTATCGAGAAGCCATTAACAGTTCTCTGCATTTTGCCTTTGACATTTAGTCAGTACGGACAGCCGTAATGAACGCGACTGCATATACATTTAAACATTAATAGTACTTAGATCGTGTACCTCAATCAAACACGTCATCACACTAAAGGTTTCCCTTCTGTTAACTGTTTGACCTGCACTGGGAATTACCAAGGACACGAGTAAAGACTTTGACTTACATCCGTACCAGTAAGAGGCGTCAATCAGTAGTGTTTCCTTGTCGGAAGATTGTGGACAATAGAGGTGGCTTTAAGCGATGAAGTTTCATTCATCTTCATAACTGAAAGATCATTCAGAAACTGGTCAAGACGTCACGACCAACAGTTTGAATTAATTTGAATATGTTCACCTTCTTTCATGGTAATAATTGTGTAGTCACATCAAAACATCAGCTTTTCCTGTATACTGATGACTTCATATGTAACACCACTACACGTTTGTTGCATCAAAAAGGTATTACATGTCATGAAACACAAATTAAGCGAGATTTAAACCGGTATATATAAAAGTTCAGTATAGCCTTGCTCAGATTATACTGGACAAATACTGGACAAATACGTTCATCTGAGGACACAATCTACGTTATTATGTTGTACCATACTTATAGATGAACTTTCTAATACAAATCAGGGATTCTTACAATTATAAGATACGTTCCTACTAGCACATACTTTGATCATTTAAGATGAGTTATGAACTCCATATAGCACGAAGAACAAAACTGAACTTCACTTAAGATATCCTGAAATCAAATGAAACTTGTGGATATATTTCAATGGTAAAGCAGTGTTCTTCTAAAGTCCATTTGTCATCAAATCTCTATTCATTATCTCAAAGAAAACACACTGATACTGATACTGGCATTTTCTAATATTAAAGATTAAGTTACAATGTTAAACCGTTGCTATGGCAGAGAATGTATTTCTCATTTGTGTCGATACATTGCTACCAGCTGATACGTCTGTGAACTTAAAACTCAATCATGCGTAAATGTTCTCTAACTGTTTTTAACATCGTAAAGGTTACTTACACGTATTTAAGGACATTAAACGCCCCCAAAATAAAATTTTAAAAAGTTATCAACTCTTCAGAATTTGTATCAAGACATCTAAGATATTGGTCGTAATAAATCAATATTTGAACATCTAAATTATACTTTTCTTCAAGTGGTTTCAAACGTTCGCCAGAAATCATTATTACTTTACAAGATATCGTTTTCAAATCGTTTCGAGATAGAAGGTTTATGCTTTCGAAGTGCGGAACTGGAGGAAAGCTTGTTAGTTTTCTCTGTTCAACATTCAAGATTCAAGAGATAGTTTCCCGAAGACGAAACGGTTTTTGGGGGGTCCTAAATAGTTTCAAGAGACAACATAATGAACTACCTCTAATAGTATGTTTAGTTTTTCATAAGATCTATTCTCAAAATGATATCGAAATGAAAGGCTTTTCTTATCATGCCGTCTGTTATTTATGGAAATGACATTAACACATTAAAAATTATGATTTCCGATGTTTAAGTTCTGTTTAAAACAAAAAACAGGATGCTTGAGGTAATAAATGTAGTTGTTTTAATAATAAGAAACTCATTAAAGGGGTAGCAGCACGTTTTTTCCCTCAAATACGTTGATGAGATGTATTTGAAAAATAATGTCACTAAAAAGTAAAACACTCTTCTCTCTTCAGAAAATCAAGTTTAAAAATGAGTGTAAGTAGTAGAACCATGGGAATCGTTTTTGTTATTCGAAATAATAAAATGTGTTCACGTTAACAATAGCCGCCAAAATGTTTTACTCCCTAAAGTAAGTATAAGAAACATACAATATCATTAAAAATAGGAATTGTGACAAACTAAATTTGCAAAATAAAAACGTGTTCATTTAGGTACATACAACCATAGTCAGAGCCCAGAAGACAATGGTTCTTATTTGTCCGATGTACAGTGAAGAGCTTGAGAGCTTCCACTGCGACCCTAATACGTTCTATGAGCTCTTACTGCGATTCTCTCGCGTTTTGCTTAATTTTAGAACCCACTGGGAACGCCGTGAGAAGGCATGCCCAGTGTGACAGGGGGTACAATTGAAGTGCTTTACCCCGACATGAAGGTCTTCCCTAGGCTCGAGATTTTCTGTTCGTCCTCCCTGCTGAACTCGATCTGAACGCAAACGACCACTATATTCGAGAGAGCTATATTTTAGGGATTCGCATAACAAGCGACATTCGAACCTATAGTAACTAGAATTTCTTCATATATTAAATCATGCTTGATAACGAAAAATGATCTATACCGAGACGTCGCCACGAACAAGTTGATCACCATATCCCTGTCTTCTCTACAACACCAACGTTTAAAATGCCATTTAAAGAGAAGATACTTCATTATATCTAAATGTTGACAAAGTGATATACTATGAACAATTTCATGACGTAGTGATTACATTGGCTGACCCGTTTGTGTGAGCTCATCACATAATGGTGGTGAAATATAGCAATATAGTGGGTACTGTTAACTTAATCTCTGAAACAATCGTTGAAAAAAAAGAAATGTGCATTTTTATGGAGAATAAATTATACCTACTTACATGTTACAACATTATATTACAACAACTCAAAATGTAAACTGGGTAATAAATAAACGTCAAGTAGATATTCTCACAGTCTAACATGAGAAAGTGTATTTTTCACATTATCTTCTATGGTTTTGATTTGTTCTATTATTGTCAATGGCTACAGATAGTCGAGTTTTAAAATCAACATCAACTTTAAAAAGATCATGGTTCAACGTTCTGAGACAATGTGGTTTTATTGTCTCCTTCAGACGATGTCAACTATAAATCAACATTCAAGTCTTACTATCAAGGTAATACTGTTTTGTAGACGTCACGGCTAGTCTTTATATGTTGTATTTGTCTAAGCTTGACATCCGTCGGCCTCGAGGGAAATATAATGTTGCTTTATTATTCATCGCTCTCAGAACAATTTTATATAATCATTCATTTCTACGCGGGTATAGCGAACTCATTGAATTTGTTTGGCAATGAATCACTGAATTCCCTACTGTGATACTCAAGTCATAGCAGTCTTGAGTTGTTGTTATAGAGACGTCCTTATAAATGTGATAGAATAAATGTGATAGAATAAACGTGATACAATAAATGTGATACAATAGATGCGATACAATAAATGCGATACAAATAAATGTGATACAAATAAATGCGATACAATAAATGCGATACAATAAATGCGATACAATAAATGTGATACAATAAATGTGATACAATAAATGTGATACAATAAATGCGATACAATAGATGCGATACAATAAATGCGATACAATAAATGTGATACAATAAATGTGATACAATAAATGCGATACAATAGATGCGATACAATAAATGCGATACAATAAATGTGATACAATAAATGTGATACAATAAATGTGATACAATAAATGCGATACAATAGATGCGATACAATAAATGCGATACAATAAATGTGATACAATAAATGTGATACAATAAATGCGATACAATAAATGTGATACAATAAATGTGATACAATAAATGCGATACAATAGATGCGATACAATAAATGCGATACAATAAATGTGATACAATAAATGTGATACAATAAATGCGATACAAAGATGCGATACAATAAATGCGATACAATAAATGTGATACAATAAATGTGATACAATAAATGCGATACAATAGATGCGATACAATAAATGCGATACAATAAATGTGATACAATAAATGTGATACAATAAATGCGATACAATAGATGCGATACAATAAATGCGATACAATAAATGTGATACAATAAATGTGATACAATAAATGTGATACAATAAATGCGATACAATAAATGTGATACAATAAATGTGATACAATAAATGCGATACAATAGATGCGATACAATAAATGCGATACAATAAATGTGATACAATAAATGTGATACAATAAATGCGATACAATAGATGCGATACAATAAATGCGATACAATAAATGTGATACAATAAATGTGATACAATAAATGCGATACAATAAATGTGATACAATAAATGTGATACAATAAATGCGATACAATAGATGCGATACAATAAATGCGATACAATAAATGTGATACAATAAATGTGATACAATAAATGCGATACAATAGATGCGATACAATAAATGCGATACAATAAATGTGATACAATAAATGTGATACAATAAATGTGATACAATAAATGCGATACAATAGATGCGATACAATAAATGCGATACAATAAATGTGATACAATAAATGTGATACAATAAATGTGATACAATAAATGCGATACAATAGATGCGATACAATAAATGCGATACAATAAATGTGATACAATAAATGTGATACAATAAATGCGATACAATAGATGCGATACAATAAATGCGATACAATAAATGTGATACAATAAATGTGATACAATAAATGCGATACAATAGATGCGATACAATAAATGTGATACAATAAATGTGATACAATAAATGTGATACAATAAATGCGATACAATAGATGCGATACAATAAATGCGATACAATAAATGTGATACAATAAATGTGATACAATAAATGCGATACAATAGATGCGATACAATAAATGCGATACAATAAATGTGATACAATAAATGTGATACAATAAATGTGATACAATAAATGCGATACAATAGATGCGATACAATAAATGCGATACAATAAATGTGATACAATAAATGTGATACAATAAATGCGATACAATAGATGCGATACAATAAATGCGATACAATAAATGTGATACAATAAATGTGATACAATAAATGCGATACAATAGATGCGATACAATAAATGCGATACAATAAATGTGATACAATAGATGCGATACAATAAATGCGATACAATAAATGCGATACAATAAATGTGATACAATAGATGCGATACAATAAATGCGATACAATAAATGTGATACAAATAAATGTGATACAATAAATGTGATACAATAAATGTGATACAATAAATGTGATACAATAAATGCGATACAATAAATGTGATACAATAAATGTGATACAATAAATGCGATACAATAAATGTGATACAATAAATGTGATACAATAAATGCGATACAATAGATGCGATACAATAAATGCGATACAATAAATGCGATACAATAAATGTGATACAATAGATGCGATACAATAAATGTGATACAATAGATGCGATACAATAAATGCGATACAATGAATGCGATTATCAAATACAACTATTGGAAGACAGATGGCTGCCATAATTGTGCGATTAACTTTTGGAAATTGATCTCGGGAGACAAATGTGCAAAGGCAATTAAAAAATATGTCAATTGCATATCATTCAAACAAGGATAAGCTTTATTTTCAGTTAGTTACAAGTCCAGCATATATGTTAGTAGTCCAATCGTTCATGATGTCAATGAATTGAGGTGAACATTTCAGAAAAATAATCCTGACAAAAACTCAGATTATTGTTTTCCCTTATAGGTTATTGCAGCCGTACTTTCCGCTATAATATTTATTACATTGTTTGCACACAGTAGTTGCTCAAGTCATATCTTCGAACATATTAACTGTAACGTTAATGTATTTGTAGAAATTAACTGTAACGAGTCTCTCTAACCTGCAGAGGTTACTCCAGTAATATCTGAACTCACAACTTCTGGTGACTCTGTATTCTCTCCTACAGAGCTTACACAACTTATACCTTCCTACATAACCTCTGTTACAGTCTCTCTTCACATAGGTTACTGAAGGCACGTTATCCCTGATAACCTCTGTTACATTCTCTACCAACAAAGTTACTTAAAGTAAATCTTCCCACATGGCCTGTAACTTTCTCTCCCAACAACGGCTACTCAAGTAACATCTTCCCACATAACCTCTGTTGAATTCCAAAACCATTTACACCGAGATGAGTCTTTTTGGCAATAAATGTAGCTCAACTATCGCCTAAGTCTGTTCTAT
Source organism: Gibbula magus (assembly GCA_936450465.1). Lineage (NCBI taxonomy): Eukaryota > Metazoa > Mollusca > Gastropoda > Trochida > Trochidae > Gibbula > Gibbula magus. The sequence continues at coordinate 28,127,403 of OW388305.1, read as the reverse complement.
GCATTTAAGCATTAATGCCTATACAGTGTAAAACTATGTTTGACGAAGCCTTCACAATAACCAACATCAACCTCTGAGGTCATGACGAAAGCACAATCTATTGTATGATAAGGTCACATATTAACGTACTTGATTGAAGAAAATGTTACATGTTGGTTTCAAGAACAGAACATCATTTGAGCATGATAAATAGATAAATATAAAATATATTTAAAACGATAATTACAATTATTACATAATCTTAAGATTGTCTTAGAGTCCTTACACACAGTCTGTACACAAATTTTCACCAATCTCGAATATTATCCAGTATCCTAAAGTAATTACTTTACCCATGCCACTTCGAAGATTATTTGAGATTCCGATTCAGTTGTTTTTAAAAGAATCCATTTAACTATCACCAAAGCTGTTGCTGTAATGGCGTCTATTAGTTATAGTCGCCAGGGCTTCTGTCTTTTAGGAAATCCTAGGACTGTCCTTTATAAAGTTTCAAATTCCATTGCTTTTAGACTGAACATTGTTCATGATGACCATACTCACGACACTGATTGGAGACATGTGCCTTCAACAGACTGGAATTTCTATGATAGCCTAGGTCGACAAATTTTTACGACAATACATTGGACAAGGTTGAAACCAATTCCGAGTAATAGTGCCATCTCGTGGCTTCCTATTGTTTGTCAACCGTAGACGAGGAAACCGAACCTGTAGGTAATTGTTAGACTTGTGCTGCTAGGTATTTGCTGTTAAAGCTTCTTACAGCAGCTCAATTACCTGGAAGTTCGTGATTTGTTCAATTATGTCGTGTTGTAAAAGGGATTAAAAGTTTCCAGACACCTTTTATAATCTATTCAGTTGCGATGGGTGTTTAAACGTCTGGTTTCTGCTGTTTGGAATATATAGTTGATCAGTCAACTTGAACGCTTAGTAACATAAATGCATCTATACGAAGTCGAATTAATTCATGATAAAGGATTGCAAGTCTGACTAAGGTAGCTGTTTCAGGTGTGGAGGTAAGTGATAAGCACAGTCACGTATGGTTGTAAGTTTCAAACATGTCCACGTCAAACGCAACGTTGTGTAAGAGCACGCTTTCAAGATCGCATACAGTCATACAGTCTTGTGTGTCTGTCTTTCTCCGTACAGAATACAGTCCATAGATTATAGATATAACTATTTCTAAGTACCTTTGCTCTAAACAATGATCCATTGAGGATGTTAGCCTTACATCTATTCTCAGGTAGTGATACTTCTTAGCTATTGGATTCCATAGCGTTCCAAGTCTTATATTAAGTAGAGACAACATGACCTCACGCCGCCTGATTCTACCAGATTCAGATATCAGGAGATTAGATATCTTCAGGGAAACAAATATTTTCAAATTTATAGTTCTTATTTTGAATGTTAAATGACATTTAATAAATAAGTAGTTTATGTGATATATTACAAACGAATTAAAACTAAAATGTTTCTATATCCGTCATCTCACTCACTTGCTACAGTCAGCCAATATCATATTCGATGAGGTCGAACTATCATGTTACCTGTGCTGCATTCATTGAAGGAGATTCACTGATCTTAAAGTGGAGGTTCTTTCGGGGTATTTTTGTGGAAACGAAATTCGTGGGAACATTCCTGCTTACACATATGTTATTAATATATGACGGGGATTGTCCATAATAACACCCAGTTGATTGTGAGTTTATATTTCAAAAACTGACCAGCGCTCATCCATTTAAACAATGAGAAGTGAAGTCAGTCAATGGCGCTATGGGTGTTGAAAGCTTTGCGCGCTTCGGCAAAACAGGACTTTGTTTATAAGTATGAAGCTAAATGATATTTGTAGATATTATATCAATGTATATGTTTTATTATTAAGAAGTTGTCAATGTAATGAAAATATAGTGTGGTTTTCACTTTACGTAATGCACACAAGCACGATGGCGGATAATGCCGATAAAACAGCCACTTTAAGAGTAAACGTACATCTGATATACACGTCGTTCTGCACTCATGTAAACATATACCATCAATTCAAAGGTGCATCCATTGCGTTTCATAAAATTTTATTTGGCTTTAATACGTTCCAAATCACCACATGTGCTGTCTTCAATACAAATAATAAATTCACTCAGCTTGCATATTTATCCCCAATCGCCAAATATATCATAATTACTAGTTTTCAATTAAAATCAAGTAAACATCATTATGCATGTGTAGAAACCGACATTGGACTATCCATTTACATACAGTAGTTATATGACCAATTAAACATTATAAACCCAAAATTGTCATTTTGTCTGTTATAATTAACATTCCAAAATTCCGTTTGACTCATTGGCGTGCGTCAATCGTGATGCATTGTCCGGTTTTCAAACAGAAATCACTACTTTTACTTTCATATCGTCAATATACTGAGTCGACTATCATCAAAATGGTAGTTTTTGGTAACAGTCGGTACTTCTCGATAAAGTAACACCATTTATAACGTTTGAAATATGTGACCCCAACAATACAATGAATGTACCTTTAAGGACATAGCTGAACTCATTCAGTAGATAACATGCCTTCTCATATACATGTAGATATGCCTCATTCACCCAGGTGGTTGTAGTTATCAAATCCCATGACATTCAGTTTGTAATGTATTTTCTTTGAAATTATTGAAACACCGGGTCTATTTCGCGAATTTGTACTATATCGCTGGTACATGTATATGGCAAACATAACTCTCGTGTGTTTACATATGTGAAAGTATGAGCGGCTAATGGCCAGTGGCGGTATCCACTTCATTGGAAATATCAGTAACCATTGCTAACTAGATGGCTTATTTCACTTATAAACCCTGGTTGTATAATAAGCTCGTTAACATCTCTACGAGCACCTGAATTATCAACTTCCCAATGCAAGGCATAACTCTTGCCAGTCTCTATTACTGGCTGATTTAGGCCTTGCAGTATTTCCTTAAGAAATCTGTGCTTAAGAAATCCAGGCCCACTATGCATTTCTGGTGCAGCGATTCACTATCGAGGCACAACAAAGCGAGGGAAATACCGCAAGAGTTAAATCAACCAGTAATGCAGACTGGCAAGAGTTATGCCTTGCGTTTATAAGTTGCTGAATTATCTTCTACACCATTCCAAGGAATCTTGTGATAACGCGTGAATTATCACACAACATTTTCATCGTTTATTATTACTCACAGTTTCCTTGTTAAACTGTCATTACAGATCAACATATGATCGTCGGGTATATAGTGTGTCACCTTCTGAAGACGCGATGCACAAGTCGGAACGTTTAGTTGAAAAAGGCAGGATGAGGTGGTCTGTGAAATTGGAAGCTTTTCAAACAGCCTGGAGCGTCTTCACAACTACAAGGGGTTTTAGCGTTGATGCAATTTAAGAGCAATTTGTTCGTTTAAAGGTTAATACTGTTTAAATAGTTGTGTAGAAGTAGTTTTAAGGCAGCGCAGTTGATATCGACTGAGGGATCATGGAAATTTTGTGTTGACCTTACGCCTTGCATTTAGGCACATTTCAAATCGTGTTGGTCGTTAGTCGGGGTAAATTTAGTCCTAGGGAATATTGGAAAACATTGATTCAAATTTTAAGTTTACATGTTCCATAAACAGGAAAAGTAAATAGTTAAACGTTTGACTTAAAATTTGGAACCTTCGCTTGACATACGTTTTGTAAGACCATAGTTTACATGAAGTCACATTCGTTGACCTTCTAAGCTTGAGCTAGATGAAAGATGCAATTTCATATTCTGGAACTTTAACCTTCACCTTGATAACTTTTAATTCATCAGCATCACAGTAGGCAATGGCGTTGGATTATAGTGAAATTTGCGCCGACGTTGAGATGCGCCGACGTCGGGATATCGACGTCGAAACGACGTTGCCTCAACGTTGATTTGACGAATGTTCAAACATCGTCAGTGATGTCATTTGCGTTTATTACAAAGGCAGCCTCGTCTCTTTCCTCACATTGAACTTTCTGGACTTGCTATATGATTGATATTTAATCAAATATAGATAAGGGGGATAAAATGGCCGTGTATGAATCACCAGCTGTCGTCTTTGTATTAGCAATGGAAGCTCATCCAAACTTCTTTCTGCTTCATGTGAGACACCACTCGAACATCAACTTAACAGATTTTGACATGTTTTTGGCAACAACTTACAAGTCAGGAAGTTTCCGCATGCCATTATAGTTTTTGTTTATCTTATATCAATTCCGCTCGCCTCAAATTCATTTTTTCTCGTTCCCTACTTTGACATCTCAACGGAAATACGACTTTTTTATGCAGGTTTTCGCCCACGTTTGCTGTCTTAAGCACTATATGTTTTAGGATACACTTTTCACATATTTGCACACTCGGGGATGTTATTAGCAGTTTCTCAAAATCCCCATTACCGTCTATATATATATATATATATATATATATATATATATATATATATATATATATATATATATATATATATATATATATATATATATATATATATATATATATATATGTACATTAAACCACGGATCAGCATAATTATCAATGCCATCCTAACATACAATATGCCTGTATTAAAACTAAATCCAACTCCAAGGCACTTTACGCACATCATACATGTATGCAACTAAGGACTGGATAACTATGTACAACCAAGTTCATCGAACAATTCCAATGACCTAACCAAACGTTCATCAATAGTAGGTATGGTGTTGAAGAGTGACAATGACGCACTCTACCTCGACAAATGCTTCCGAAGACTTTAAGAGTGGAATGGCATTTGACTCTGTGAATCTATGACGTGATCCTTACAATCTGCGAGTAGTTTACTAGTTAAAACATGATATTCTCTGAACACTTACGGTTTATATGCGTCAGATACTACCATGATGTGGGTGGCCAACTAATCGTCATCTCTCCCAACAATGCATTCTCTGTACATGTATACCTTGACCTTTGATTTCATCCACCATTACGACCTTCAGTATACTGCATAGACAATGATGATGTAACAGTTAATAACAGTAATTCTTACATTTCCAAATCTTCTTATAAAGTGTGAAAAAAGAGAGCATTATTACTGGAAGCTCTCTCATGATCCAGTTGGCAGCATCAGAATATGATTATGTCTACGAGTCTGAAATATTGTAATATTTACTAGCCATGCTTTATAGCGCAACAGACTGGAAGAAAACGACATTTTCTGAACATCTTTTCGATGACTTAAACTCTTCAACTTCAGTACAAATTAGTTCAACCATATTAATCCCTCCACTAATCGTCGCCATGTGTACAGTGTTTATTCTCTAGTTTCAATCCCTTGACGTGTGTGTCGGCTTTGTTTCCCCAACGTGTGGCCTTTATGTCTAGATGAGCGTGTAAGTCGCGTGTCAATGTGATGAAGTATGTTGTTAGCGTCCCATCTGAGGTTAATCATCACGCTGATAACCTGTGATTGAGGGATTGCAGCCACCTCCACCTCATTCAAACAAGCCTGTTTATTGATTGCTTGGTGATAGCGAGGTCAAGGAGATGCGCCAATACATTGCTTAATGACTGTCGACAAAACGGGATTGTATTGTTGATATTAACATTTACGTTAGTTCAGTTTCATTCAATGGTAAAAATGTTAATTTGACATTGTTTTCAATGTATTGACCCTTTTGTGGATGATAGGTGCCTTGGGTAGGGCGGGGCATGTTCTCGAATACGTTGTGTATTCAGAGGTACATCAATGCCCACTTTCATTGGGGGAGAGGTGATGTTAGTTGGGGTTTAACGCCGCTTTCAAGAGCATTTCACTTCTAGGATTATGGCAGGGAGAAAGCTCGCAACACTATGTGGCTTTGCATTGCGGTGAATCCTGGGAACATCGGCTGGAACTAGCGAATGCATGGGTGGTACTACGCTGAAATTCAGTGTAGCATTGCACCCAAACCTTACTGCAGGTAGAACAGTTCTCTGCTGCAGACAAGTCGCCGTGCCCCTGGCGGGATTCGAACCCCGGACCTCTTGATCCGAATCCGAACGCGCTAACCACTGCGCTATCCCGCCCCCCATAAACCGTTCGACGTATCTCAAATGGTGTGATGTATTAACAGTAGAGATGTTCTAGAATAAGAGGTGAGGTGAGTTGGGGTTTAACGTCGCTATCAAGAGTATTTCACTTATAGCGCGGCTGCTAGTATTATGCCAGGGAGAAGCCTGCAACGCCATGTGGCCATGCATTGCGGTGAAACCTGCGAGCATCGGCTGGAACTAGCGAACCATGGGTGGTACTACGCTGAAATTCAGTGTAGCATTGCACCCAAACCTTACTGTGTGTAAAACAGTTCTCTACTGCAGACAAAGTTTCCGTGATCCTGACCTCCACTTTCACTGGACATAAGATGTATTTGCAATATAGTTTAAGAATGTCTAAAATGTAAACATTTATTATAACTGGACACCTGCTTTAACGTTTATTCGATACGCTATCTTTCCGAATGTCGTTTGTTACAGGGTGTTGTTGACGTCAGATAACAATAAACATCAAGCTCTGTCAACTATCGTCGCCATTGTAAAGATTGATCACTTTGCAACTCGAAAGTGTACACAATTTTGAGGTTTGTTTCAAAACTGCTTGATATGGAGAGTTATAGCTTAGGCACGTCATCATAAAGCTTTATCTACAATTACTAGTCCAATTGTTTCATAACATTCAAATCATGGTAACTGGACAGAGCTGTCTGAAATTAATGAATTGTTTAATTAACACTGCTACACCCGAAGATGGACTCCATTAGGAATACAGGAAAACATTAACGCATGATAAATTACGTAACATGCATGTATATGGGACATGGTGTAATTGACTTGAAGTGACATTCTTCATCAGCGACGAATGAAGAAAGAGGAATTAAGGTGAGTGGAATATGAAGTAACGCTATGGACTAGAGCTAACAAGGACGAAATATATGCTCACAATCTGGTGAAGCCTCTATATATAGCTAGAGCTAGCGTTAATATCCTGATGTATTCGCCGTTTGGTGAATACTTTAAAGCAAGCAGTATAGGGAGATCTTCTCACAATTTGGTAAAATTCATGACCTAACAATAAAGGAAAATGTACTCACCATTTGATCACATTGATGATCTAACAATAAAGGAAAATGAACTCACCATTGTGTAAGATTTATGACCTAACAATAAAGGAAAATGTACTCACCATTTGGTAAGATTCATGACCTAACAATAAAGGAAAATGTACTCACCATTTGGTAAGATTCATGACCTAACAATAAAGGAAATGTATTCAACATTTGGTAAGATTCATGACCTAACAATAAAGGAAAATGTACTCAACATTTTGCAAGATTCATGACCTAACAATAAAGGAAATGTATTCAACATTTTGCAAGATTCATGACCTAACCATAAAGGAAATGTATTCAACATTTGGTAAGATTCATGACCTAACAATAAAGGAAAATGTATTCACCATTTGGTAAGATTCATGACCCAACAATAAAGGAAAATGTACTCACCATTTGGTCACATTGATGATCTAACAATAAAGGAAATGTATTCAACATTTTGCAAGATTCATGACCTAACAATAAAGGAAATGTATTCAACATTTTGCAAGATTCATGACCTAACCATAAAGGAAATGTATTCAACATTTGGTAAGATTCATGACCTAACAATAAAGGAAAATGTATTCACCATTTGGTAAGATTCATGACCCAACAATAAAGGAAAATGTACTCAACATTTTGCAAGATGTATGACCTAACAATAAAGGAAATGTATTCAACATTTTGCAAGATTCATGACCTAACAATAAAGGAAATGTATTCAACATTTGGTAAGATTCATGACCTAACAATAAAGGAAAATGTACTCAACATTTTGCAAGATTCATGACCTAACAATAAAGGAAATGTATTCAACATTTGGTGAGATTCATGACCTAAAAATAAAGGAAATGTATTTAACATTTGGTAAGATTCATGACCTAACAATGATGGATATGTATTCAACATTTGGTAAGATTCATGACCTAAAATAAAGGAAATGTATTCAACATTTGGTAAGATTCATGACCTAACAATGAAGGAAATGTACTCACAATTTGGTAAGATTCATGCTCTTAGAATATTGGAAATGTATTCAACATTTTGTTAGATTCATGACCCAACAATAAAGGAAATTTACTCAGCATTTGGTAAGATTTTTTACCTAAAAATAAAAGAAATGTATTCAACATTTGGTAAGATTCATGACCTAACAATAAAGGAAAAGTACTCACCAATTGGTAAGATTTTTTACCTAAAAATAAAGGAAATGTATTCAACATTTGGTAAGATTCATGACCTAACAATAAAGGAAATGTACTCAACATTTGGTAAGATTCATGACCCAATAATAAAGGAAATGTAGCCAACATTTGATAAGATTCATAATCTAAGAATATAGGAAAATGTACTCACCATTTGGTAAGATTCATGACCTAACAATAGAAATCTATTCAACATTTGGTAAGATTCATGATCTAAGAATATAGGAAAATGTACTCACCATTTGGTAAGATTCATGAACCAACAATAAAGGAAATGTATTCAACATTTGGTAAGATTCATGACCTAACAATAAACGAAATGTATTCAACATTCGGTAAGATTCATGACCTAACAATGAAGGAAATTTATTTAACATTTGGTAAAATTCATGATCTAAGAATATAGGAAAATGTACTCATCATTTGGTAAGATGCATGACCTAACAATAAAGGAAATGTATTTAACATTTGGTAAGATTCATGATCTAAGAATATAGGAAAATTTACTCACCATTTGGTAAGATTCATGACCTGACAACAAAGGAAATGTATTCACCATTTTGGTAACATTCATCAATTAACAAAAAAAGAAATGTATTCAACATTTGGTTAGATTCATGATCTTCGAATATAGGAAATGTATTCAACATTTGGTAAGATTCATGACCTAACAATAAAGGAAATGTATTCAACATTTAGTAAGATTCATGACCTAACAATGAAGGAAATGTACTCACAATTTGGTAAGATTCATGCTCTTAGAATATTGGAAATGTATTCAACATTTTGTTAGATTCATGACCCAACAATAAAGGAAATTTACTCAGCATTTGGTAAGATTTTTTACCTAAAAATAAAAGAAATGTATTCAACATTTGGTAAGATTCATGACCTAACAATAAAGGAAAAGTACTCACCAATTGGTAAGATTTTTTACCTAAAAATAAAGGAAATGTATTCAACATTTGGTAAGATTCATGACCTAACAATAAAGGAAATGTACTCAACATTTGGTAAGATTCATGACCCAATAATAAAGGAAATGTAGCCAACATTTGATAAGATTCATGATCTAAGAATATAGGAAAATGTACTCACCATTTGGTAAGATTCATGACCTAACAATAAAGGAAATCTATTCAACATTTGGTAAGATTCATGATCTAAGAATATAGGAAAATGTACTCACCATTTGGTAAGATTCATGAACTAACGATGAAGGAATGTATTCAACATTTGGTAAGATTCATGACCTAAAAATAAAGGAAATGTATTCACCATTTGGTAAGATTCATGATCTCCAACATGTCTATTCAACATTTGGATTTTTGAGCTAGCAGCAAAGGTGAAATATACTCAGCATTATATCATTTGATAAAATTTTATTGTATTTGTGTCATCACCACTCTAACATTTCAAGCTCTTAGCTCAATAAAAGAAAATACTAGTTTTGTTACTACTGGAAATAATCTAGTATTTCTATTAAGTCATCTGTTTTTTTATTTATTGATTATTAATCAAAAGAACAGATCCGTCCATATACAAGATTACAACATTGGTTGCACATGTAACATTTTTAGCTGTTATAAGCACAGTAAAGATACTAGATTACATTGGGAATGACATTTCAGTGTTGGCAATAAGAAGAATCGATGTTAGGTTATGTTTAAGTGACTGGAGTAAAGAGAGAGTATGGGGGAGGGGGGAGGGGGATTGATTCTGCACATCGTGACGAAAGTCCAATCTGTAGGTTTGAACAAATACCCATTACTCTTCATCAGAACAATTAACGGGTCGGCTTGTATCAGCCCCGGGGGTACACTTTCATTCCGGCCACAGATGATGCTGTATCGAGTACACCGACCCTGCGGCTGACCATTGTCCGACAGTACTGGACAGTAATGTATCTGTAAACAATCGCCTGTCACTGGATGTTTGTTATGGCATTAGTTAGAGAGCATGGTTCTAACTGATCGACAAATGAGCTGGATTGGTGACATAGAGGAGTTAAATTGAAGTAACGCTTTCAGCCAATCGTCATATCATTAACCATTACGTCATCATGATCTCTGCAGCATGCTGAAGCTGGCAATGATGAATGAAATCGAAGGTTGTGGTATACACGAATCTGCAGGGGATGCCTTGATGGGAGAGGTGAACGTTGTTTGTCCCCTGGACGTCCAGCTGCATCGTGGGAGGTTGTATGAATATTAAACTAAGTTTTACGTCAAGTGATACATGTTAATAAAAGTTTAAATAAAAAAAAGTATTACGTCACTCACCACTTTACTATTCGCAGATTACTTTGGTCAAAGTATTCATTCAACTCAACACAACGCCATTGTGACAATTGTCAATCTACTCTTAATAAACAATACTATGTAACCTTTTTCAATCAATTGATTGGTTGCATGAACAAAATGTTCATTCGGACATTGAATTAACTGAATTAGTGTTCCGTTTCTGGGTAGGGACTGAGATGCAATTAAATTATGGAAAAGCAAAATTCTGATAATTCAAGTGGATGTTTGAGTATAACGCAGACTACAAGTATACAAGTACAAGTTTTGCAACGTTTACCAAGCGTACCTTTAGAGTACGAGTAAGTTTAGAGCTGTTTTAACAACCTGTAAGAAACACAATGATAAATAAAGTAAAAAGAGGTAGGACACAAAAGCATTAATGCAATATACTGATTTCTTAATGTTACATGAATGTAACGCAAGCTAACGAATCAGTCAATACAAACCGTTAAGGAGATGAACAGCACGATGTGTACGAAAGTGCAATACATGCTTCACTGTCCAAATGAAGCTAAATTGAGCACATTAAAGAGCCATCACGGATGTTAGTGTTTCAAATTTTTGGAAAATATACTTATAACGTCATTCGCCAGAGAATTTTTTTATCTACAACATGGCATATGTTAAATAATTTTCATATCACGACAATGTATTGCAATTTGGTTTCAAAGAGAAGTATCACTTCGACTAGCGCGCGCTACGGGTATCTGACGTATACAAACAGAGTCCCCTTTTTTGCGTAATACGTACTACACAAACAGCAAGCGCTTCCGAAGCGTGAAGGCTCGTCTCTAGCGCAAGTCGCCATAACAACCCATATGCTGCACGTGCATCACGCGTCGCATTTGCAAAGTACCCTTGTCACACATTACTGAATGTGACGATTGCTTTACAAACTATGTTTCAAAATGTCCTGAGAATATACAAATTATTTCCTGTTTAATGTTCTTTTTATTGAGATAAGACCAGCAAATTATGACAAATTTTTACTCTCATTAATTATAAAATTCAAGAAAAATACCTAGTTGGGTAAAACGATTATTCCAATATCTGTAGCAAATACATAATTAAATGAAATGGTAAATAAATAACCATCAAAAAAATATATATTCGATTTCTTTCATTGCTCATATTTTTTTTTATTCTTTCGTGTCTTTGTTTACTGTGTGTGAGCTAGACCATAATGCTTTGCGCTTGAAAAAAATAGACTGGATCTATATTTAGACTGGAAAACACCTTTACTAATTAATGCAATTTCTCGGCTTATTTTAAGTTGGAAAAATTAGGGAAAAATTAAGTGTATTTATTTCACGGAGATAGATTTTTGGAGAAATTTTGATATTTTCATTAACATCCGTGATGGCTCTTTAAGTGAAGTTCGGTCCTGTCCACTGCTAAATTGACCAACATACAGGATGTATAAGAAGAATATCAATATGAAAGATTACTATACATTACCCTACAAAACAGTCAACACATAACTTAACCAGGTTGAGACAAGCGGATATAGAACTGGACCTTGGGATAGGGACAATAATACAGGTCCCAGTGGCATCTGGATAATCCACGGGATCAGAGCAGTTCACAACTGACAAATGTGTTTGACGGAAGTTTGTATTTGTTAAACCCATTGTGAGAGTTCTGCAGCTGGGTAACACCGCCAGGGGAGTATGGGTCATGGATCCTAGCGTACGTTGATCCCCACAGCGAGCTATGATGACGCGCAGAGGTAAATGTACTGGACAGAAGCCGTCTGAGGACAGAACAGTCAAGGGCAAACACTTTGGCGAAAGGCCATGAGTTACATAGCCTACTACCATTCACATAATAGTAAAATGTCAGGATATAGAGCTTAAGTAGAAGAGGGCAAGGGCAATGATTTGTACTTTTTAATGGGGTCGAATTTAAGTAAAATCTCATGTTAGGGTCACAGGGGCAAAGGATCGCACAACAACCCCTTCTGTAGATTATATAGAGATGGCATAGCGAGTGAGAGTTCACTCTCGACAATGTTCCAACTAGATATGTTTAAATATTCTGATTTATTCACGACCGAAAATAGGTGATAAATTAAAACATTAAAACTTTGGAGCTGAATTAATTTCGATATTGAACACTCGCGGGTTTAGTGATCTATTTATTACATACGCGTAATGAAACTAGATGTATAACAATAAAAGACAGTTCCGTAAGATCTCGTTCACTTGAATCGCTTCTACATACAATAATATATTTATAAAAATCATTTTCAACTGTCTTTCACCTGTAGCATCACTTTAACAGTAACGACGGTTAAGATCGTCATTCCTTGACGGGCGTCGCTTATAAACACTTGAGCTCGTTTATAAACTATCAACTTTCCTTCTAAAAACGGAATTTGTGTTGACAAAACACGGCAGTTGTTAACGAAAGAGACATTTAATCAAAATATTGTTTTGCTTTAGTTCGGAAAACGACTTCTCTAATCAATTATTTTGCACATTTAATTTATGCTGTGATGGAAGTTTATTAAGTGGAGAAAATAATATGTAAATGAAAAATATATGATTACCTGAAATTTAAAACGACGAGATCGTTGAACTTTCACTTGATTGCACAACATTTGTACAAATATCAAAAAAAAAATTCTTTAAGATATTCAGAACACGTAAGTTATAAAAAAAAGAAGTAAATAGAAATGAAGAAATGAATGCTAGAAAATAATAGAACTTTTATAATATGTTCCTTAACTGCTGTGTCCGTGAACTGTTTGACACTCATTTTCATTTAATATAAGAACGAACGGTGCAAAGTGCAAGCATATGCCTGAATAACAAAATTCGATTTAAGTTTAAAGTATTTATTAATATTTTTAAGATGAGAACACCGCGATATATACATTGATGGCCGTTGTAATTTACACGGGCGGAGGAAGATTAATTATGGCATGTAATCATTAACGTGTGGTTACACTTGGCAGAACATAGATTAAACGCTATCGGTTAACACTGCGATTTGATAACAGTTCCGTTAATATTTCTCGTCATATCACTTGGTCTTGATAAAACGACAACCCCCCAGATGTTATGCCCATTGACTCAGATATGACAGTATACATTGTATGGATTCGTGGACTGAAGGGGGTTAATGCATTACACATAACACTTCTTCCACTCTTGTAAAGATGCATATGATAAAAGTGCCCCTTCAGATTGCACTATCTTAAAACGAGTATTAGATTGTTAACGGGAGACGTGACAGTATAATGTGTACAGTATAATGACTTACAACAGTTGGTAACACGCGGTCCTGTCCCCTGCTAAATTGACCACTTAAAGTGAAGTTCGGTCCTGTCAACTGCTAAACTGACCACTTTATGTGACGTTCGGTCCTGTTCACTGGTAAATTGACCACATTAAGTGAGGTTCGGTCCTGTTCACTGCTTAATTGACCACTATTAAGTGAAGTTCGGTCCTGTCCACTGCTAAATTGACCACATTAAGTGAAGTTCGGTCCTGTCCACTGCTAAATTGACCACATTAAGTGAGGTTCGGTCCTGTTCACTGCTTAATTGACCACTATTAAGTGAAGTTCGGTCCTGTCCATTGCTAAATTGACAACATTGAGTGAAGTTCGGTCCTGTCCACTGCTAAATTGACCACATTAAGTGAGGTTCGGTCCTGTCCACTGCTAAATTGACCACATTAAGTGAGGTTCGGTCCTGTCCACTGCTAAATTGACCACATTAAGTGAAGTTCGGGCCTGTCCACATCTCAATTAACCACATAAAGTGAAGTTCGGTCCTGTCCACATCTCAATTAACCACATAAAGTGAAGTTCGGTCCTTACCACTGCTAAATTGACCACATTAAGTGAAGTTCAGCATCATTGCCGGATGGTCATCATGGTCGAAAAATAAGGGAATGGTGGCACTTTAAGCAAGTCACTTAGAGACAATGTGCCCCTGTTCACCCAGCAGAAGAGTTGGGTATGTTTTAGTGAATGAACTATGCTGGCAACAAAGGGAGTAACACATAATATTTTTGGTATTATTCCATTTGACAAGCTTCCATATTTGCGGATTTAAGTTCAAATCATCTCCATTGACTTCCCTTCTCTTATACAGTACTAAGAGGCAATATGATGTTATGTAGTGTGAATATAGAGATTATTATCCGAGGAAGTGTGTCATATGACTTTTACGAAACGAGTGTAAATGTCTGTATTGCCCGAGCGAGAGCGAGGGTTATACATACATTTGCACGAGTTTCGTAAAAGTCATACATGTATGGAACACTATTTCCAGTATAATGATTTCTTAACTACCAATTCTATTCCATTTGATTCGCGTCAAAATAGTCAGGAAACGGCTTACTTCTTTTGCAACGGCAAGTAACAGTGACGTAACAAACAATCGTTTTATGACGTCACATGCGTCGCGGTGAAACAATGGTTGTTAGGCAAAGGTGATATATGCACATGTTAAATATCAATAATATTAACTTGGTTATTTTCAACCATATAGGTAATAAACATTCATTTTTCATACTCTATAAGTCAGGTCTCCAAACGCCAAATAAACTAAAAACAATATTTTTTCAAACATTATCTGTTCATTTTTCTGACAAGAATACCTTTAATAATCGTAGTTTTTACCACCTTAACTAGACGAGATAAATGAGTAAAATATGTCTATTTGCTTGTGTCATGACGTCCTGCAGCAATATTTCCCAACAAATAAATATCAAATTATCTGCACATAATTTTAACACAGATAATATGAGTAAATAGAAATAGACATTTGAGACACATGTATCGAACACATTAGATATTATCACATCCTACTTCTCTTGTTAGGATTCTTCTGGCGTCGGATGCAGATTATATACCTCGAAAATATGTAGTCAATTATCACCCACTCTATATTTGATTTAAAGATAAAAAGGGAAAACAGCAATGGAATATATTTTTTGTGGTTTGAATGTACTGTTTGAGTGAGAACGAGAGTACAAAACGGTCATAAAAGTATGATAATTGATTAGGAACTAGTTGTTACAACACTGTAAAGGGACAGTAGCACGTTTTTTGCAAATTTGAATTTTTTTAAATTCCCATTTATAATGATAGTTTATGTCATTTACATTTACATTAGAAAGTAAAACATCTTATTACACAAACCAATTATCCGTAGTGGTAATAACGGTGTTGCGTATAAAGCAAAAATTGCATGGCGGCCATTTTATTGTGAACACATTTTATTATTTCGAATGACAAAAACGATTTCCATATGGCTTTATGGAACCATGTACATTCATTTTTTATCTTGATTTTCGAAGAGAGAAGAGTGTTTACTGTTGGTGACATTATTTTTCAAATTCATTTCATTGACTTATTTCATCGAAAAACGTGCTACTGCCCCTTTAGCTTTTTTGTGGGCATGATTTGCGTACTTTCTGTACCACGTGAAATACGAATACATAAGTCGGTTGTTTAACTTAAACTGGGCACTATTAATGATTTATATAATTTATTACCAAGTATTTCTTTTGAACACTATTGAAGAGTTATGGTTATCAACTTTTTATCACTTTGTTCATTTCATTTTCTGATCTGGTTTTCATTATTTGATTTTGTTACCAGGTATACAATGGATTTAACTAATGCATTTGTAATTATTCAATTATCTTAGTTTCAAGTCTTTGTGATTGTGGAATACATTGTCAGAGGTTTCATAACCTTTCCTAGAAAATTAAGAACGATTTAATTATCGATAAACTTTGCCGTTTAATGATTACAAAGAAGGAGGAAAGCTTGACCGACACAATGGTTGCCTAGGCTGGAGACGCATCAAGCATAGTTGGGGAGAGCGGGGATGGTTCGGACAGCGGGATGGTTCGGACACCCCCGCTAACTCCCAAACCGAAAATGTAATAGAGGTTTTCATTGTTTGAGGAAACTCGTGCCACGTCAACAACCATGCCATATTCGCGGGAAGTTTGATCAGCCAAGACAATTTTCGTTTTTTACCAAGTCCCATGTAATTTTGTACCATCATAACGTAAGCGCTCACTGCCATACAAAGCATAGCTTTTTTAGGAATAGAATTTTGCCTTGCAGTGATAAGCACAACTCATGTGTGGACAGTTTCAGTGACTCTAGAGAGCTGAAATGTTATGTATAGATTCCTTGGGCCAAATGTGAATCACAGGGGTCATGACTTAAAGACTAATTTTCATCTCCTGTTCCAGTACGAAATGCTCTATAAAGCTGAAATGTCGAGAACAGACTCTTTGGCCAATGAGGATTCTAAAATGTAGATTTGGTGACCCTTCGCGTTCGGCTCCGAATGACAAAAATCGGTATCGAATCTACGTTAGACTCACAAAAAGTTAAAAACGCAGTAGGTTAATCTCCTAAGCGAACAACAGTTCGTTAAATGAGCGTAAAAGATATGATGTGATCTGCTGCAACTCATCATGCAATGCATGGGTCGATGCCGGAAGGTCTTAAAACTGACGTATCCACTGTTCCTACGTCCCAAAATGTCCCACAGATGTATATTTAGCACGCGTGTCGCTAAAACTGAACAATCTGAGTTATCAACAAGGATTGAAATTAATTTTGTCCAAAGATTGGACATTAGTTCGTATTAAAACATACAACAGGAAATGACCCCGTTACCTGGATTGTGTCCCGTCTCCTTTTAAGGTTAATGTGAGGAGGGGAAGCGTCATTCATCAGTTGGACTCGCTTCAAGGAAATGCGGTGTCGAAAGCTAATGCATGGACGTCACATTCTGTAGGGCGATATAGGTTCACGATTGAGATAAATTAGCCTTGTGCCGTACGGTAAAGTATCAGCTGTGTCATGTTTGTCATAAGTCAACATGTGCAAATATTGCTCTCGTCCAGCAACCACTGTTTCTACGCGATTTTTACAATAATTCGTTGTTTGTTGAGAATTCACAGAAAGGAAGAGGCGGTGAGTGGACGTTTATGGGAGAGGGGGTTGGGAGGAAAGGGTGAGGGGCAGGTCTTTGATGATTGTTAACGTGAAGAATTAACAGTGTTCACCAATACATACTCTTTAATACAAAGATAGAATGAGTGTTGGATGAATATCTCGTGACACTCGAAAGTTTGTAAAATTTGGACGAGTTTGTGTATAGCACTTGTTCTGGTTCTGTAACTGAATACTATTGGACTGAAGAGGTTAGTTATCATCATACACATTTATTGTTAAAATGTGAAGTTATAAGGTTAGATTGTTAAAATATATTTCATTAAAATAATGTTAGAAATTTGGACATCCTAATGGTGGATTCGTTCATTTACAACCCAGTTCACTTTCTTTATACTGTGATGATATCAGAAGACACCTTGGTGAGTGTTTATTTATCTTTCAAAATCGCTATTCAACAAATTTTAACAAAAGAATGCACATATCTTAAACACAAAACTGCCATTTAGCTCATTCACTGATCGCAATGAGGTCATGGCATTGTGACGTCGTCAGTATTATGGCATCATAGCATTGTTACGTCTTTATACTGATATGCAGATGGAAGTATGGACAGAGGTTGTATTGCTTATAAGCTTTGCTTGACAATCATTTTCTAGTTAACTTTCAGTCCACTTCATGGTGATGATAGATATTTCCTATCCATTCAGAATACAGTGAGAAGAAAGTATCTGAACATTTTGAAGAACAAAATGTAACTCATGACACGAACACTTATATCTTAATGATAATAATGACTGTTCACGTTGAAATGTTAAGAAAAGCCAGGTGTTCTTTTCTTCTTGTTAACGTTGACATTTAAAAGTTGACAAATACACAGAGAATGCATTCGATATTGTTTTATCTGTTTTCTTGATGAATGAGAAAATATCATTTTTAAAATGTGATTTACGTTAACAATGTTGAATAAAAACGAATTTTAGGTTCAAAGTACTTCAATATTTTATAGGGATTACATTTTTACTCATTCATAATGAACATTTTGCTGACAATAAAGGTAATATAAGTGCGTATCGTATTACATTTAAACGTGAGAAATTTAAAAATTAAAATATAAATGTCATATTGTATTTCCTTGAATGAATAAATGTTTAAATGTGTTTTAACTTCTTATATTTGCAAAATAAACTGATTAATAATATACAAGTTTCATATTCTTTTAATTGACATAGGTTTTTGGATGGTAAGTTAAAACTTTCAGTGTAATCATGTATCACTGAATGGCAATCGCCTTCACCAATACAAACGTTTAGCATATTTCAAACGCCCACCAAGTTTTCAATAACCAAATACATGACAACGTCTTATGAATTTATTTCATTATCCGTTAACGAACTTTCTAAAATCGTTCTATCTTTCCCTGATATAATACAAATAAAACTCTAGATTTTGTCGTTTCAGTTTCAGACACAATGATATCACCAATATAGTTTAATAGTTTATACGGAAAAATATTGGGAAAAAACAAGATCTCTTTAGGAATAGCTCAAGAATGAAAAATGTTTGAATTTCTGGGATTTAGAATGACGAAAGCTGATTTTTCGTTAAATGAAATAGGTAGTAACCTTACAATACTTTATATTTTTTACAATACAAGCGATACTTGTATATGCTTGAGAAAATTGAAATAAAATTACTTTCTGTAAACTATGCCAAAATTTCGTTTCAAAAACGGCAAATGCGGTGGTGTATGGTGTAACATTAACCTTAATTTAACGGTTAATAAAAAAAAGTCGGTGAAGAAAACAGAAAGTTACTTTTAATAGTTCAGCCATTCGTTGAAAATAACAGAATTGGATACATGTATGGAATGTGAGACGAAACACCAGCATTTTCAAGATTAATCCCAATCTGATTGAACGACTGTTTAGGTTACTCCATAATTACATCACAAAAGTCATTATATCTTGAAATAACCTGAATTGAGAGTATACTTATTTAATATACTTGATTTGAATTTATAAGAAACATATGTCATTATGCTTGTCAGTATATTCTGTAGATAATTGGAAAATTCTCCTAATATTTGAAATAATTCGAAAATTTAATAACGTTATATTACGTAAGTACAAATAATACCCAAGAAAGCTGATTCTCAACAATAAGTAAATTTTACATTGAAATAATTATTCATAAAAGATCACGACATTAAAATGTCGAATTCCATTCAAAATATCGACGTTTTATCTTTTTGCATTTTTTTTATGTTTAAGTAATCTCTTCTTTAACTTTTTGGACTAATTAAAAGGCATAATCCGTCTCACTGCTGTACTCAACAAACGCTTCCTTATTTCCTGGGCTTACGAAGAGGCATATCATCCTTCATACTATAATATTGTTTATTTGGGATCACACGACAAGAACCTCACAGGATAAGTACCCACACCCTGGACAGAGTAAGGCATCAACCGCCAGCACTGACTGTACCAACAGCTTACATATTCGGCCACTGTGACCTCGACAAAAACGATTTCTAATCCTGCGCACTGTTGATTTCTCAAAAATGCCGCATTAACTTAAGACCATTTATCTAGTAATTATAAATGTATTGTTTCACTTCACTTTCAATCTTGCTATAAGTATTACAAAGTATCACACCTTATTGCAGGACAGGACACCAAACATGAGCAATATGACTTTATTACACTGATATGTTTTCCTATAATTCCCTTCTTTCACCCACAGATTACTGTGGCAACGTCAATACAGCATTTACCTTATTTATAAACTTTAGCCTTTTACCCTCAAATCTCTTCATCCAGATATAAACCTATATCAGTGAAATCAGATCGAACTTCATAATAGTACCTCGCTGCATTTCGATCCAGTATTGTTCCGCAGTGGTCATATCTTTTTGCCTGTAACTCCAGCCAGTCTAGCAAATCGTCAGAACGATTCAATATGAATACATTGCCTGTTAGTTTTTTTAATTTATGGAAGGTGAAAGGTCAGGTTCAGATAGGTATAGGTAGGAAAGTAACTTTCGATCTGATATTAATGAGATTGGATTTAAACCTAATCGTCACCTTCTGAGCAAACATAGCCTAATTCATCTGTTCGATTGACTGTAGGAAATATGAAACTATGTCAATATTACTAATCAAAATATGATCAATATGTTAAACAGTAAAAAATGTAAATGTCACCAAATCTGTTGCCTTATACCTCAAACACGTATTCAATATTAGATCCCACACGTGATTATAATATTCAAATTGTATCTGTACTTACGGCCATGTGCCCAAACTACTGAAATAAACATCATCATCAAAATATCAAACGGTACGTGTTACCAACTACATTGACATGTTCTTCCATCTGTTACTTGTGTTAATCGTCAATTGCCATTTATCATGTCCTAACACAATTCTCTTTGACGACCGCGATGCAGGCGTTATGTCTTTACGAGAAACGGTGTTCATGCATGCGCTTCAGAAATTACTTGGGTTTTTTACACTCTTTTCTGTTTGAATCTGAATTTAAGTCTCTTATCACAACCCTCTGGCCTTTGAAGTTCTCTTATCTGTTTATATATTAAGCAATATCATTAAAGCCTCTCCCTAAAATGTATTATATTTCACTTTGTGATGTTGCTAAGAGAATGCACTGCCTGGTCCAACTTCAGTGACGGAATGTCCTATTAACGCGTTTATTAAATAAGAGGACGTTGATTGTTCTCATAATGTTTCACTTTATAAATTAATAAAACAAGTGTAGAAGCGAGCAAAGCTCACATACCCCCGCTTCCCACTTAGGTCAAAGACGTTTCAAATAAGCAAATTATAAATCTGTGGCTATTGATTAACATATCAATACAGTTTGATAAAGTGGATCACATAGCTTCAGATGTTTCTACATAACATTGGAAGATGTAAGCTATATAAATAAGGTCCAGTTGACAAAAGGAACATCTAGGGATCATGGTTGACATGTGTTCCAAGTTTGGTGGTGCTTTCAAATGTAGTACAGGAGATATGCTTAGGACAAACTGACTTCTACATAGTCACTGTTGAAGTCATGTTTCCATAGCAACCATCCAAAAATAGCATTTGCTATTGGTCTTACCCTCAAAAGACACATCTAGGGATCATGGTTAACCTCTGTATCAAGTTAAGTAGGTAGGTAGGTAGGTTTAAAAAAATAAAATTCAGATATAGATCTAACCCTCAAAAGGCACAACTAGAGATCCTGTTGGACATGTGTAACAAGTTTGATGAAGCTAGCATGCATAGTTTTGGAGATCTGCTCCGCACAAAATGACTTCCTCAACGAGTCACTTTTTAGTCACGTTTCCATGGAAACCGGAAAAATTAAAATTCAGAAATAGTTCTAACCCTCAAAAGGCACAACTAGGGATCATGGTTGACATGTGTATGAAGTTTGGTGATGCTAGCATGTATAGTTTGGGAGATCTGCTCCGCACCAAGTTTTCGGACAGACGGACAGACGGACGGGCGGACGGAAAGATAACGCTATATACCCCCGCTTACGCTGTAAGGCGGGGGTATAAAAAACAAAAAAATGTTTAAAATGTTCACAGGATAAGATATAATGAAGAAAATATTGACCTCCTCCCAAACAGTTTGTATTTCTTATATCAAATCAACACTCCCATGGAGATGTATTTTGAATGATAACTATTTCGCATTGAATTTGTTCTTGTAAATTGTTATTGCGGTTTTAATTTTACGCCTAGGTAAATTGTTATCGTTTGAACAGTGTTAGATTTTCTTTTGTCGTACAGGTTCTGATATCATGTTTGAAAACACTGCTACTTTACCAACGAAGATTGTTCTTATTTAAGAAAGTTATTGATAGAATGCGTTCAGTCGACGAGAACCCTTACAGGAGCAGACGAATTTGACATGCATTTAGCGAACTAATATTCCTCATCATATACTTGTTAATTATGAACTGTCTCCATAGGTATTAAACTTTTTCAACTTCCAGGAACCGCTAAGGATAGAAAAGGACACGTGAGGCTTCTTGTTATCCTAAAACTAACAATATACTGCCTGCGTTACAATATGGTCTTCAGGTTGTCTCCCTGTCAATATATCTAACGTCATTTATTATCATAGCTTACAAATGACAGTCTAAGGCGTTTGAAAACATCAAACTGACATAGGTTTGGATACAGCACACTGACATAGGCTTGGATACAGCAAACTGACATAGGTTTAGGTACAGCAAACTGACATAGGCTTGGATACAGAACACTGACATAGGTTTGGACACAATTAACTGATAAAGGTTTGGATACAGTAAACTGACATAGGTTTGGATACAGAAAACTGACATAGGTTTGAATACAGCAAACTGACATAGGTTTGGATACAGTAAACTGACATAGGTTTGGATACAGCGAACTGACATAGGTTTGGATACAGTGAACTGACATAGGTTTGAATACAGCGAACTGACAAAGGTTTGAATACAGCAAACTGACAAAGGTTTGAATACAGTAAACTGACAAAGGTTTGGATACAGTAAACTGACATAGATTTGGATACAGCAAACTGACATAGGTTTGGATACAGCAACTTGACATAGGTTTAGATAAAGCAAACTGACAAAGGTTTGGATACAGTAAACTGACATGGGTTTGGATACAACAAACTGACATGGGTTTGGATACAGCAAACTGACATAGGTCTGGATACAGTAAACTGACATAGTTTGGATACAGCACACTGACATAGGTTCGGATACAATAAACTGCCTTTCTTGTTTTTCGGTTTGTATATACTCATTTTATGAATATTTTATGATTTTGTGGTTTTTTAAACTCTCTTTTGAGATACTAGTATTAGTTTGATTTTCTCTTTGACCTGAATTTCTATGAGAGCATACATGTATTTATGTTGTGTCTCAAATCAGTCTCCAGGGGAAATGTGTGTGACAAGCAACTTCTACAAACCAAGATACAAAGACGTATGGCTGCTTTTACAGATGTGATGTTAATCAAGGAGACATATCAATTTGACACCACTGTCATCAGCTCTTTGAAGTTTTGCATTCCATTATCAGCAGTAAGTCTTGTAGGCGTTTCTTTTCTATAGATCTCCCTCTGAAAGTCAATTGACAGCAACTGAGCACAGACTTTGGAGGTCTGAATGTGATAGAGGGCTGAGAGAACCGAAAAGCGGTTGGCATCATGTTGCAATAATGACACGCCTGTCAATGACAGCCTCGATAGGCATGATAAAACACTATTGGTGTGTCTGTCATTGACTATAAACAACCTCATTTGGCATCTTACTGCAATATTAACAAGCCTGTCATTGACTGTAAAACATATCTATTTGTATCATAGGGAAATATTGACATGTCTGTAAACAATCTAAATTGACACCATAGGGAAATATTGACATTTATGTCATTGACTGTAAAAAACATCTATTTGTATCATAGGGAAATATTGACATGTCTGTAAACAATCTAAATTGACACCATAGGGAAATATTGACATTTATGTCATTGACTGTAAAAAAAAACATCTATTGGCATCATAGGGATATACTGACATGCCTGCCATTGACTGTAAACAATCTCCATTGGCATCGTGTGGAAATATTGACATTTCTAAGGTAGCGACTTCAGTCGACATGAAGGGCCTAGATTGAAAATAAGGATTTACATGTTTAAGGTGATCCTATGAGTGACAGTGGAGGGTCCCTCTTACGTGTCCTCCTCCTTAGACTTGGAGAAACGTATTGGACAGTGTGCTGCTATCACCTTAAGCGTAATCGATATCGTTCGGAAAGTATCTGGATTTCGTTGCACGAAGTCGATAGAAAATCATATACCAATAAGGTCAGTCCATACTTACACTTGTCACGTGATTTCAGAAATATGTTTTTTCACTATTCATCCCGCTTTGTCAATATTTTACTATCAATAACATTATTAATAGAATGTTATTTAGATAAAAAGAAAAACAAGGAAATTATGGATGTTCAACTTCAACCTTTATTTCACAACGGCGACGTTCCTTATACCGTCATCAAGCATATGCTGGTCTTTCTATTACACCAACTTCTAGAATGCCTCTGAACCAGTGTCATTTAGGTGTTTTAAAGTCGCAGCGATTTTCCGCTCCTCAAACCAATCCGCATCGATTCTACTCCTTTTGTTAAGAAATGGAGAATAAGCCCATAAACGCATTTCACACTGTTGTCGATTATGTTCGGACGTCAAATAAGTATTCAGTATGAAATTGTACGACAGGGCATGTCCTTTCAATAACAATGATCAACATGATTTGCGATGATAGCGAAATTGCTATGATAGCAAAGCACTGTTCTTAACTTAATGACTTGTCGTTCTTCATTTTGTTTCTTCATACTTGGACTATTAGGTGAAAGATATATCGAATTGAATATAATCCATTGTTCTACATATGATCTTGCTGGTTATTTAGATGATGCAATTATATCATTTAGCATTTATATTTATTTATTTTCTCTGTCACAGATTAGTATTGTTTTATACGTCAAACCACACATGCAATGTTTGAAAATGGTCATTATGTAACGGGTAGTGGATATGTCCATGACACACCAATTTCAAGATTATATTTATGAGGTAAGAAACTCGAGTACATTCAGTGATAGCGCAATATGAGTCAATACTCATATATGAATATGAATTGTAAAAGAACAAATGTTGCATGGATGCTTATAAATATAGCTCACTTATGAAAACACATGCTAACAGACGATGTACAGCATCACAAGTATGTGGAGTCTGTGTCTTGGTATAAGGGATTTAATTAACAAACACAAAGCCAGGTCACTAATAGTTCAAATAAGTTTACATTCAGTTCCTTTCTGACAGCTCGCAATATGTGACGCATCACAGAACTGTTGTCTAAGTGTTTAGGCTGTTGGGGTTCTCACCTGGTATGTTACTCCATGGATGCTGGTTCCCAGAGACCCCATAGAGATCAAACATAAAGGGCAATACTACATTCATATGTTTTAGGAACATAAAATGACCACCCGCCCCTCTTATATTGGAAACCAACTACGGTATCAAAAGGAGTGATTGCATCAATGATTTTTTGCAGGATGTCAACAATATATGATACATGCCACAATGTCCCTTCAGCACTATGATATAAATCAATAACAAAAACAGGAGTATAGATTCAGGAAAATATCAGTAACTTCTTTTACCATATAACCAAAAGTAGCAACGTGGTTATGTTTCAGAGGCCAAATACCACACACATACACATACTCAATTGGTAGATAGTGTTTCATCATTTAATCTATTTTCTAATTACTGTATGACGTATGTATGACAATCATATGTTTGATAATGTTGTATATATAGTTTCAGACCTTATTATGTGGATGATTGAGACTTAAATTGAACAGAATTATGTTTTTCATTTGATACAGAGAAATAAATAAATATGTCGTTATAATTTTAACATTTTATTATTTGTTTTGAACGGATCCGACGTTGTTATGTCTTCGACGTTCCATTAGTTAACTATATATCTGAAATATAAAGGCAATTGCCTCTATTGTACGTCAATGTGCACGTGGTATCGACAGACAATATGTATCTAAACACACAAAACTATACAATATCTTCTCGGCTTCCATCGAAAGGAAATGATCCATTAAATGTCATATGTCTTGTCATAAAAGATGCCATTTTAAAATCTTACATTGAACAAAGATAGCAGTACCATTTGCATAGAGAGATTTAACAAATTACTACAATATAACAAAAGCAATAGCTTATTCCAACTGTGACAACAACAAGTTCGTTAAATTCTGGTCCAGCTGCCATAAGCTATTTCTTTGACCACTCCAATTAAGCTGCTCATGTGTATACGGTGTTTTTCTCTCTTCTCATTGATGTTGAAACAATTGCAATATTGTATGATTTGCTGTACACCAAAAAAGTGGAATAAAAAAATAAAAAGTACTATCAATACAGTGCAATACAATAACACAAATAGAACAATACAACATATTACAGTACAATAACATACAGTCCAATATAGCACATAAACATCAAATACAATAACCAGAACATTACAGCACAAATTAGTACAATTATACAATACAGCACGATACGGACTAATAAAATACAACGTTACACACTACAATTTTTCATTAGAAAAAAGCTAGTTATTTTGATTTTCCCATTGAGATTAACACAGTGTTAGTTCAGTGTGTCATTTAAGAGAAAAATCTTGCCTTACTAGTAAGCATGGCTGTTCATTATGATAATAATTTTGCCTAATAATAAAGTATCAAATATTTGTTCATTGTCTCCAAATGACTTGCTCTGATTGACATGTATAAATAACATTGAGTCCCTTCTCCTTGTCGCACCTCCTTCCCTCCTTCCCTCCTTCCCTCCTTCCCTATTTTCCCTCTCGCCTTCCCTCTGTTTTACTCCTTCCCTCTTTCCCACCTTCCCTCTTTC
Source organism: Gibbula magus (assembly GCA_936450465.1). Classification (NCBI taxonomy): domain Eukaryota; kingdom Metazoa; phylum Mollusca; class Gastropoda; order Trochida; family Trochidae; genus Gibbula; species Gibbula magus. The sequence goes on along the minus strand of OW388305.1, from coordinate 28,100,313 downwards.
CCTCCTTCCCTCTTGTTTCCCTCCCGCATTCCCTCTGTTTTACTCCTTCCCTCCGTTTTACTCCTTCCCTCTTTCCCTCCTTCCCTCCTTCCCTCTTGTTTCCCTCCCGCATTCCCTCTGTCTTACTCCCTCCCTCTTCCCCACCTTCCCTCTTTCCCTCCTTCCCTCTTGTTTCTCTCCCGCCTTCCCTCTGTTTTACTCCTTCCCTCTTCCCCACCTTCCCTCTTTCACTCCTTCCCACGTTCCCTGCTTCCCTCTTTTCCTCCTTCCCGCTTTCCATTTCCTCCTTCCCCTTATCCCTCCTTCTATCCTTCCCTCCTTCCATATTTTCCTCCTTCCCTCCTTCCCTCTTTCCCTCCTTCCCTCTTTCACTCCTTCCCACGTTAATTATCCCCCCACCTTCACGCTTTATCTCCTTCCCTCTTCTCCTCCTTCACATTTTCCCTTTTCCCTCTTCCTTCCTTTCCTCCTTCCCATTTCCCTCCTTCCCTTCCTTCTTTCTTCCCTTTTTCCCTCCTTCCATCTTTTCCTCCTTCCCTCTCTTCTTTTCCCCTCTTTCCCTGTTTCCCTCTGTGTCTCTCTCCCTCTTCCCTTTTCCCTCTTTTTCTCATTCCACCTTCTCTCTTTCCCCAAGAATAGTGGATATCTTACAGCGTCATTATGTTATGATCAGATACACATCTTAACCTTATAAGTCTTCTCCCCATATCTCCCTCTACTTGACAACGTCAAATTGGCAGTATTCTTCTGTTCTATTAACTGAGATAAATATCTCCAGGCGTCTGTCAGCACCTCCATTGAGAAAACCTCCCTTGGCGTGTTGCTCTGTTCCCCGTAAGAAATATATGCCATTTCGATAGTGAATAAATGTTACATTTTGCATAACACTATCTGTATGATTTTCTTAGTACGCATTCACCCTTGAATACACAAGATGTTGATATATAGGAAATGTCACAATTCAGATTTGAATTTTTAAAACTTAGTATAAAAGTCACTGTAGTAGTGATAGCCTCTCTTTACTCTCGTACGTGTCCATGTATATATGTAGTCACAACAGATGAGCCATCTTAACCATTGACAGATATAAATATTTATTCAATCGACAAGAATGGCCATTAGTTCATACAGCCGTAAATGACCCCTTGACCCGGAAGTTTTCTATCTCCTGGAAGACAGATTTATGTAAGAAGAGGAAGACATCAGCCGTCAGTAAGAGTCGCTTCAAGGAAATGGTGATGTGGGAAGTTAATGGAAGTAAGGGAGTTATTCACTTATCATGCTGAAGATAGCTGGATTATGGCCATTGACACGTTACTTATAGTTTATCTATAGTAATTCGAAATCAACAAATTCATTCAGTAATCTTTTAGAGTGGATAAATTATGAAGAGAACGAGGGCTATTCTCATTAAGGGAAATCTCTTGATTAAGTAACGAATATATCCCAGGTAGAAAAGGTTCTCTCAATTTGTGAAAAGAGAATTCACCCAAGGGTCTTCTGATATAAAATAGAGTTGATTAAAGTTACGTCATATATTTGTGAGTCATTAATATCACTTGATGTAGGGGCTTAGTCTAACCCTGAAACAAATATTCTTTGCAACTTGCCTCTTTATTAAATATTACATAGAAGCTTCTGAGATAGTGAAATTTCAGACCAAAAGCTAGACTTGCTTATCAAGGGTGGATCATATTTCGAAACATTTGAAATTAAGGTTGAATACTTATAAACTACTGTCTTATAGAAATACTAGCAAAAACGTTTTGAGATGTAGAAATGATTTTTGCTGTTAACTGTCCTACTTTTAAAGGCATTTTAGAAACGAGATCTAAGGTGTATCCGTTGTCATAAGTCACCGCTACCTGATGAAGGAGTAAGCATATATTCCGGCGGGCCGCATATGTTCAGAATAAATATGTTATTGTTCAGACAACTTTTGCTTTTCTTTCAGATTGTTACTTAGAGGTGAACTTGTATCGAGCAATAGTTAGTTTGTTTGATTATTGACTGAAAATAATCCACCCTATGTTGTCGCTTAGTGACATGTTGATAATCTTAATATTTGAGGGGGGGGAGTTGGAGAAGGGGGGTTTGGGCACGATAGGAGAACAAGTAAAAAGAAAATGCTTATCATTTATAGAGTTATATATTTGTATAGAGTCAAAAGCTCTTACCTAAGAACTCTGGCAAATTTGTGTTGTTGATATAGATTTGTAGTTTTAATACATTCCTTCGGATAACTTCGTTGCCATTTACAGTAGGTGTTGTAAGGTTGTATCCACCTTGTCTTAAGGGTGTTGAATAAAACTTAATGCGTGCCTGATAATTGACGATTTAAAACTTAACTGAATGTCATAACCTAATAGCCATATTGGCTTCCTGTAGAGGAGGACATGCCATTGATCATGCCATCAATTGATTGGCATAACATTCTAGCAATATTTGCTATCTGTATGTCAGGAAATGACATTTCCAATGTCATTAACTGATTGTCATAACCTAATAGCCATATTGGCTATCTGTATGTGAGGAAAAGACAGTTACCATGCCATTAACTGATTGTCATAACCCAATAGCTATGTTTGCTATGTGTAGGGTATGGCTTGCCATTTACTATGCCATTAACTGATTGTCATAACCTAATAGCCATATCTGTAGGGGAGGACATGTCATTTACTATGCCATCAACTGATTGTCATAACTTCTGTTGCCATGTTTGCTATCTGTATGTCAGGAAATGACATTTGCCATGCAATTAACTGAGTGTCATAACCTACCGTAATAGCTATATCTGCTATGTGTAGGGTAGGGCTTGCCATTTACCATGTCATTAACTGATTGTCATAACCTAATAGCCATATTTGCTATCTATAGGGGAGAACATATCATTTACCATGCCATCAACTGATTGTCATAACTTCTATTGCCATGTTTGCTAACTGTATGTCAGGAAATGACAATTACCTTGGTGCCTTTAACTGATTGTCATAACCTACATTGTCGTATTTGCTATCTGTACTGGAGGACATGACATTTATCATTTACTCTTATCTTGAACTGAGGAACCACATTGCTGGGAAAGAAACCAAGATAAGCCTCACAAGCTTACAGGAACCATACCTCACTCCCGTCTCATTGAATAAACCAGTAATAATTGGCTTGTTTTTACAATAGACGGAAATGTTAGACATAAGTGGATATATAAGGAATGGAAGCAAGCTTAACAGATGTTATCCTCCTGTAAGTGTAGTGCCCATAGCTTATCCTAACACTCTCTCAATATTCTCCAAATATAGAACTCTTCAACTCTTCTCAAGTCCTCGAAGAGTTGTGTCAGATAAGTCGTGTCACAGGAGAAGGACACACATGTTAGACTGTCCTCCATACGATGTTGTTGCATATTGCCAATGTTATGAATGCCACTTACAGGATAAATTATTTAAGTTATTTCTACAACATTTGCTTATAGATTACAAATGAGAGTATCGTTGCATTGTGAAAACATAATGTTAATTGATATATATGGGTTCATTTGATCGAGTTTGTTAGACTGCTGAATAATATTGATTGCTTTTTTAAAGCATAAATGCAGAACCAGGGTATCCTCTTGAAATGTGTTTCCTCAAGAAAGCATATACCACCTTTAAAAAGCCAATATCAAGAAATGAATTTCTGAATAGAACAAACTGATTATGTTTACTAAGGAGGACATTTGTACTGAACAACAGTTGAGGGACTCAGTGCTATTGCCATCTAAGCAAACACGTTTATGAATCACAATGACGCCAATTATTAAGGTGATATTCTAGTAGATATGAACCCGAGGGTCTGATCAAGGTTTTGCTGACAGGGCCAATTGTTTCTAATTATAACATAACTTGTAGAACGAAGTGCTTGATCTCACTTGTATATCACAGTGTATGCCGAAAGCAAAACACATTCAAGCACGTTATAGTGGTCTAATGTGATAAGACTTTTCCGTGAATTACCGCTACCTATCTCACCACATGCGACCTTTCGATGGTTACCCAGAAGAACATCACAGATGTCCAGGTCCTCCTTTGGATTACGCATCGAGTAAGATGTTTAGATATGACTGTGACGTGACTGATGTGAATGTGATGTGACTGTGATGCGACTGTGATGTGACTGATGTGACTGTGATGCGAGTGTGGTGTGACTGATGTGACTGTGATGTGACTGTGATGTGACTGTGATGCGACTGTGGTGTGACTGTGATGTGACTGTGATGTGACTTTGAGGTGACTATGATGTGACTGTGATGTGACTGATGTGACTGTGACGAGGACTGTGATGAGACTGTGGTGTGACTGTGATTTGACTGTGACTTGGTGTGCCTGTGGTGTGACTTGTGATGTGACTGTGATGTTACTGTGACATGCTTGTTACGATTGTGACTGTGATGTGACTTGTGACGTGACTGCGATTTGAATATGATTTCTCACTGATGTAAGTGATGTAAGTGTGATAAGTCTGTGGTGCGACTTTGATGTGGCTTTGATGTCTGTCTGAAGTGTCTCTGAAGTGTCTCTGGTGTGTATCTGAAGTGTCTCTGAAGTATCTCTGAAGTGTCTCTGAAGTATCTCTGATGAGTCTCTGAAGTATCTCTGATGTGTCTCTAAAGTATCTCTGAAGTGTCCCTGAAGTGTCTCTGAAATATCTCTGATGAGTCTCTGAAGTATCTCTGATGTGTCTCTAAAGTATCTCTGATGTGTCTCTTAAGTGTCTCTGAAATATCTCTGATGTGTCTCTGAAGTGTCTCTGATGTGTCTCTGAAGTGTCTCTGAAGTATCTCTGATGTGTCTCTGACGTGTCTCGGAAGTATCTCTGAAGTGTCCCAGAAGTGTCTCTGAAATATCTCTGAAGTATCTCTGGAATGACAAAGACATCTTTGGTAGTTTCCGTGTATCCATTCACGTTTTTGACATTTACATCTTTGCGAGTGGTTCAGTACAAATCATCGACTTTTAAGTTCAGTTCACCGCGGTTCAATGGTACATTATAAACATGTTTAGCTTCAATACATTACTTTTAATTGCAGTCTTGAATGCAATTTTTTTGGATATCAGGAAGTCAATAATCGCAGCTACGTCTTACAGTTTCGTACAATTTGTGGTTATTCATAAACTTCAATATTTGAATTCAACGATGATAGTGTCTTCTCTAAGGAATATATTAGCACTCAAAGTACACGGACAGGAGTGGCATACTCAGTATAGCTTTCAATGATTACTGTAGACACCGTACACAATAGAGACAAGACTGGCTGCCGTCTTCAATAACCAGTACAGATACGTCATGTGGTTGACTCTAGTCTCTAATTACACGGTAAACACACTGCTTGTGTGAATAACATTGTTGTCGGTGTAGTTTAATCTAGTTTGATTGTTATCTGTTGTTGTGTTTAAAGATCTATTAACACCCTTTTGCAATTAGTTAAATCAAATCAGGTAAATTGGTTGGCGTATAGGTTTTGACGGTTGATTTGAAAGCGAACATATTGTTAATATCAACCGTCAAAAGAGAATGAAAATTGAATTTTTAACTCTTTGTGTAAAAAAAGGTAATCATCGCTTTCTAATATCCATCATAATAATTTTCATTATATTATCGCTGCTATATAAATCCATTGCAATGAGCCATTTGACTTCAATAACGGTTTAAAACTAAGTGAAATTGAAAACTTGAGACACTAACCGTTGATGTTAATTGCCAAATGAAGCTTTAAAGACTACTGCAAGAACAGAACGCGATACAATGTCTGTGATTGAAACTGTATTCGAATACGCATATCTAATTTCAGTGAAACTGGCATATCTTGAAACTGTGAAAAAATGTTTTCAAATTAGTAACACGTTCATAAAACATGGTTTGATGCTTGTCAAATAGGATTTATGATCACTTAAATGCATGCTTTATTTATTTTCTATTAACCTTAATGTATTCAATTCCCATAATACATTAGAAATAATGAATTTTCAGCCCAATATCTAACTAGGCTGCAGATCGTTATCATATGTCTCACATTTCTCATATGTTATGTCTTTATGTAATCATGGAAACTGTCAATTAAATTAATTTAAATGAATTTTAAAGTATACGGTTGAGTTTTCTTATCAAATATGATTAACGATATCGTGCTCTCTAATATGCAAAAGTTGATCTTTTATTCTCTGATAGATTACGTACAAAATGATGCGTCATGAATTAATTTTCCAATTGTGTTATTGTCAATTGATTGATTGCTGTTTTTTGTTTACCTCATTGCGATTTATTACTAATAACAGCATCCGAGCTATTGCTCATAATTAATATATATGCAGCATGCTATATTAACAGTTTGACATGGACAAAGTGCATTGAGTACCTGGCTTTACTTCATTCAGAAGCAATGCATTACACATTTCATTTCAATGATATTATTAATTTTAGTTTTGAGCGTGAAATCAAGTTGGCCAACTTCTTTAACAACGCTTGTTTCTTCACAGGCGGAGTGGAATTTGCTTATCATTTCAAATTAATATATAACTGTTGATGATCTTTGTAAATGTTGACAAATATAAATCATCGTATCTGTTGATAATTAGTTATTAATAAGTCATTCTCCTTTTCGTTATTAATAAGTCATCTCCTTTCATCATATAAATAAAATACTTCAGACGACACTTGCTGTAGATATCATTTTAATAATGACTGGATGCGTCGCATTTCGACTTGTTTACAAGTCTTGTTTACAAGTCTTTTCAACAATGAATTTTCAGCCCAATATCTAACTAGACTGCAGATCGTTATCATATGTCTCACATTTCTCATATGTAATGTCTTTATGTAATGTATTGTACATTGTTTAAGCTACCTATATATTCGCCATGTTGAAAATGCTCCACACTGTTGAAAAGACTTGAAAACAAGTCGAAATGCGACGCATCCAGTCATTATTAAAATGATATCTACAGCAAGTGTCGTCTGAAGTATTTTATTTTTATATACATTTACTTCACGTGAGACCTTCCTCAACCTTTTCATATATACATATATATATATATATATATATAATAGCCTTACATTCACAAATGCAATTCACAAATGCTGATTGTGAAAGTGTATAATAATAAGTCATATTTTGGAATAACGAAATTTAGAAAATAGAGTAAACAATCTCATTGGAAGATCAACGTAAGTGTACATGTATCTATAAGATATTAATATAAAAAGATATTTAGATATAAAAAAATCTCCAGTCCGATATATAGGAATTGACCTTGTTTATTAGATGATAAAATGCATTTATCTGGTTGGTACTCTTGTCCTATGTATTATCCGCGGGTTAGTGGTACATGGTGAGGTAAGTTGCTGCATTAAATCATAATATTGGCAGTGTGGATATAAGCGCTTTCACTAAACAAGAACGTGATGGCTTCCACTAGATGGTAATGTCAGTTAATGTGACCGCAATCCTATGTTTGCTTAGAGAAACCCTTAAGAGGAAAGAGAGTGAGACTACCATAGATTCCTGGCGATGATGCTTTAACCTAACAAAGCCAATCTGTTGGAGCCAAATTTCAGCAAATCAGAGGAAATTGAGGACACTACCGTGTGCCATTCACTCAAAGCTGGGTCGAGCGAGGTGGGATATTCATAATACAGGTAAAAAATAGATCTCGACGATGCATAACCATGGTGTGCTGCTGATGTTTAACTCAGGTAAATTAAAAACAGGTAAAATGTAGCAAACATTTTCATTTTTTATTTGTCTCGAGCTGATTAAGGATGACCTTTATAATTTGACTTACTGGGAGTTGTTTTTGAAAATAAGTATCAAAGCTCAAAGCGCACACACATTATTACTCCGATTTGTGTATCAATCAAGTATGATTTCAGGCCAAATGGGGATTAGGTGTTTACATTGACAAATAAAACATCATTGTTTTCCGAAATGGTGGTATCAAATCCAAGCATGAAAAATAGACCTATAACATAAATCTTCAAATTGTATCTTATTACAAGTACCTTGGTATCGTATTTTCATCCAGACTGATATGGACAAAAGCATGTGATTTGTGTATCATGTACAAGTTTATGCAACTCTTTAAGATACGGTTAGGATATCGTGCTACAATACAATATTAAACATAATATTTGTAATATTTTATACTTCACATGAACATTTAGCATCGACTCTCGTTAAGTGTTTAAACAAAATTAATGGACACAAACCTTTTCTAGCGGAGTTATATAAAACTGTATTTCCCGCTGCTCATTATTGTCTCTACACAGAACTGTCAGTATTACTCTTTACATTGTATGATGACATTTCAGTGATAACGCTGCAGAATAGAGCATCAAAAGAAAATATTTCAGTTTCGGACTATTAAGGAAAATGTAATTTCATTTCAATTAGAAGTGTAATATCGTGAAGAAAAAACTAAAACATGGCAAAATTCATTCTTTATGATAGCAAGTAACGGATAACACATAATTTCGGTATTGAAGAGTATAAACATTCACTGGGTCCAGCTCAATGCATAGAGAGAACCCTAGGGAAATAATTTCGAAGGAATGTAATAATTGTCATACTTCTTAGCAAAAAGTGTTCCAGTGATCAGATCTGAAAGCTCAAAGTGATAAAGTCTTCAAGAAATCCATCATGGCACAATATTCTCACACTCTCCCAGTGGATCTTGGATAGCAGTCTGCATCTTGAAAGAATAACCTATTAGATCGTTAATCCCATCCAAAATTATTGACGTGATCCCGACCATTTGATTCGGTGGAAACATAACATATGCAACGAAGGTCTTGGAAGCATTGTTCATTGTATTGTACTCGTACTGACTATGTGCTTTCCATTGACTCCTGGGAAATACATTGAGATGTTCACACAATGCAGGATTGAAAACGCATTTAAACAGTTAGATTCTCATTCCACGATCCCCTTTCTAGATATATGTCCATATATCTCAGATACCAACCAGTGCAATTTTACTTTCAATATAAAACCCTCTTCTTTGTACACCACAAAAAGGATGCTTTGGGTTTCAAAGGTTACTGGTTTCCCTGCTATTAGACAAAATGAGTTTTCAGCAAAAGCAAATATATATCATATATATCTTCCAGGAAGATTCCAAGTAATTTGGTCACCATTCAACAAAAACGTCAACGCCATTGAACGTGCTGCTTAAAGCAGATTGTAAGGAACATGAAGCGACAAATTGTGAGTTTCATCTATTCATCAATCCGACTGATCAGTTGTGCTGGCTGTCAAGGCAGCTGAATATATCAACTAATTTCAGGTCCATGTCTAGAGAGGTTTTCACATCGACATATGCGGACCTTTAAACATGTTGCTTTCCGTAAAACAATCCTTGAATTGATGCCTTTGTTTCATACTTTGATGACACAAATGTACTTTTCAAATGTCAAGAGTACTTTCAAAAAAGTTTCGGTTAAAGGTATTAATATAAACGAGTTTAAACCACTTTTTTCCAATAGTGAAATAGTCCATTGGCTGAGGAAGGTTTCATAATGAGTCCTTTACTTCTCTCAGTGAGAGAATAATTTAGATGGTCGTTGAAACACTCATTGGTTGCAGATGTGAGAAATATTTATTTTAAATAAATTTACTCATGCTTGGTTGAATAAAATGTTGGGGACAGGAACATATGTCTATTCTTAAAAGTGAATTCATTATTATTCACATTGTAAATTGGTGTTCGGAATGGGAAATCGTAAAAATTTCTGACTAAAAATGTCAAATCTAAATCCCTCTAACATTCCTTAAAAATACAACGCTTTAGAAAAAAAAGAAAATGGGATAATTTATCATATACTTATTGTGCTTGTCAAAAAGAAAAGGAATTGCACTTACGTATATTATTTGAGTCTTTTCTTCTTCCTGTCGAAAGGCGTAATTAATTTATAAAATGTATTAATATTACCCTACAAACAATGTATAATCTACTTAATGTAATAATGCTGATATGTCAAGCCGTTGCGATTTTATAAAACAGTTCATGTCCATTCTAAAATCACGAGATAAACCATTGTCTCTCACGTGACCTGAAGCTATCACCATGTAACTTCATACTTTTTTCATACGTTCAGACCTTAATTATTGAATAAAAACTGTGTGTCTGTCTGTCTGTTTGATATCCTTTAAGAGCCTTTGACCCCGATTGTCATTTGTTAATGAAAACGGCAAACCAGGTATTTGACAAGTCACTGAATTCGCTGCTGCAGTTGTTTGTATATGACAAATTTATGTACACGTCAGAGAACAAGAGATTGTATTGTACAGTAACAAAAGCTTTGTTTTTCAATCTCTTGATATATTGATTCTTTATAGTTAAACGTGTTGTCAGATTGGCATTAGTGATATATAGCGTGTTACATTATACCAGGTTAGCTAATAATACATGAAAGAAGTTAGCTTGGAAATATATTTGAAACTGACACATAGTGTGAATAACCTGTCCTGTAGCACGTTTTTTGCAAATTATGTTTTCTCAAATATACCATTTATTATCAAAGTTCATGCAATGTATTGTAACGTTAGAGGGTAAAACATCTCATTACAACATCAAATAACCATATCCATAAAAAAAAATATCCGCATTCGAAGAAAATGGTGCGACAGTGGTGTGAAACTCTTCAGTATGAGAGGTAAATTTGAAGGTCTTATGCGGCAGTTCAGTCAGCAAGATGGTTGATCATCCCATCGTGGTGCCATAATTAAAACCCTACTCTGAGTACGTAGGTAGGTGTCAGTTAGATCACTTGAATCACCCTCGAGCGGCCATTTTAATGTGAACACCTTGAATAGCCGGTCGATGGGAAATGGACTGGCATGGTACCGAACCATGTACATTCGTTTTGTAACTTATTTTATTGATTGAGGAATGTTATTCAACCATTGGTACCACTTATTTAACCTTTCGTAACATCACTTTATTTCAGTAACAGCGCCTTTAAATGTAATGTAACTAATGAGCCTCGACCCTTACAGCATTAGCCTATACATGTACATACTAGTTCAGAGATCGTATGACATGTTTGTTACAGAAGGATAAACAGCTTCTAACCACTCCAGTAACAAGGCATCAATTATGCCAACGTTTTGATACCAACTAGGGGCTGTAATGGATTACTGTTCCAGATGTCAGGAAGTTGCGTCTACTGGTAGAAAGCATTTTAAGTTCTTTTGGAGTCACTGGTCTCTCCGGCAGATGAAAGTTGGCAAATCTTGTTTCTCATAAAAACAGCCAATTTAATCAAATTGTTTCTATCAAGGACGTGGAATTAATTGACCTAGATAAAAATGATGAATCTACTTTTCAGTAACTTTTTTTTTCAAACTATTTTATAAATATATTTTTATTGGTAAATATTTTAGTATGACGTAGAAATATGCATTAATATATAATGTATATTAATATATGCGTAGATTAATCGGGTTGACAAAATGATTAGCTTTCGACAGTCCTGTTACCATTATTAAGGAATTCTTGATGTGCACTCTTCTGTAATCCTTTTGTTCAATGTCTATGACAGAGCAATGAATTAGTCAAAAGTTATTCATTCCATAGAGGTATTGACAAATACAAACATTAATTTATTTCTTACTAGCAGAAATAATTCTTCTATTTGAATATATGCCAGCCTGAACGTGCAGGGTAACAGACTAAAATGAAAGCTATATAAATCAACTTAATTTGATATTCATAAAAATATATTTATAAAATAGGAGAAATTAACTGGTTATAACATTAGTGTTTATTTTGATAAGTATGTAATTACAATTAGTAAATCAATGTGTTCCTTTATCAAAAAATTATTTAAAGGAGAATGGTTGATTTACTTCTACAATAACTGACAGTCATTAACGTGATCTATTCTGAGACAGACTAGTTTTGACCGCAACTTATTTTAACAATCTAGATGCCGTATTCAGTGCATTTAACTCGCATTAATGCCATTCCTCTGTGTGAATTACAGGATTAAATGACACTGATACCTGTTTTGCAATTTCCGCTTCCCACTTTTTATAATGAATTAATATTATATGTTATAAGTCACGCTTCTTCCCTGTAACTGGTAATACAAACCCGGAGATCAACTAAACAAGAGTGAGGTATCAATAACGATAAAAACTTGTCTGGGATCGTGTTCAAACACTACATGAGGTGGAATGAATTGTTTCCATTCAGAGTAGAGTAGAGCAGGACATCTTATCGACCCGTGCACGAGACAACTTCAACCATCAATGGTTCGGGTTTACATTAACAGGTCTAACGTATGCTGTCGACAGAAGTGGGCGGGAAATAATGTGTTTGTAGTAATATGTGGTACGATCGCTATAATTTAAAGGCGCTGTAACACACCGTTCTTACCGAAATAAAGTGCGCTCGCAAGAAGGTAAACAAGAAAAGCCTTTAAAAAGGCATGGTTGGAGGCATCTTGTTAAGGCTAAAATATATTATAAAAAGGATATGTATGTCATATGTACATATAGCAAAATGAAGCCTGCATTATGGTCATTTTGGGGGATAAAAGCTTTGATTACTAATCACACAATTAGTTATTCAATTCAAAAATATATATTCAATTCAAATAAAAGAATTTTACCTCGATCATTTAAGTTGTGTATATGCTTTTCAATTTACATACATTATTTATTCATAAATAAAATAAAATTATATATAATCTATCATTTGAAAATGAAAGTGAACATTCAACTTCCCCGATTTATTTTTAAGCGCAACTTCCGGGTGCTTTTGCTCCAATTTTGAAGTAGGCCTATATTATGAAATTGATCAAAACGTTGTTGACAGTTGTGTCATTGTTAGATTCCAGCAATAAGAATATGTAGGCCTATTTTCCCTGAAACACGCAGTCAACCATTTGTTAAACATTTGCAAATTTAAAGTGTACCAATTCGATTGATTATGAAGCATATTCTGTTTATCTGTGGAAAGATGGCATATGGACCTTTTTTAATTCAAGGATAATGACCCGATATCCTCATGCTTGGTGCTATCAGTTTGGACATAAATATCGTTCTATCCAATATGTGCTTATACATGTACAAGCTTCACTATCATTAATTCAATAACAGTACATTGAGTAGGCCTACCATTATGAAAGTCTGATTGGCATTGAAAATATTGATAACTGAGTGGAAGGTTGGTGTGTTGATTGACAACCACTATTATCGTTTAGTATATGCTTGCTCCGCGCGTATAACATTAGCTTGTAAAGTTTCTTGGATTTTCCGAAACTGCAGTGCGAAATTATGCACTTGAATTGGTACATGTCTGCTCATGGAGGTGTAAAATGGCTTTGAATTGAAAAATCTTATGTTTACTAACATTCAGACTCAGAATAACACAACGGTCGTTTCTATTTTAGATGTTTAGACAAAATCTCTTTTCGCAGTAAAAGGGGATAATTATTTCGGATAACCCACATGGTCACGTGGTTACAAATTTGTTACAGCCGTGTTCGTTGGTCATATGCTTTTTCCAAAGTATGAAGAGGCCAAGCATGATTGGTCGAAAGTTTATTTTGAATATTCCAACAGTAATATAGCGTGAAATCCAACTGCGTATCAGGTTGGAGGCGGTTTGCGCCTCCAACCAATAAGTGTTCACATTAAATGGGCCGCTCGAAGGTAGTTCGAATTCAAGTTATCTGACTAGTGTAGCGATACCTCAAAAGTAGAGTTTAAATATGGCAAAATGATGGAATGGTCAACGATCATGCTGTCTAAACACTCATTATCTCATGAGACCTACAAATCTACTTCTGACATTGACAATTTCCACAAAATTGTCGCTTTATACAATGCACCATTTTCTACCAATATGAATAACCGTTTTCTATGATGTATTACCCTCTAAGGTAGCAATATTTTGTATGAACATAAATAATAAATGAAAATTTTGAACAAATATAATATCCAAAAGTGTGCTACAGCGCCTTTAAGTTGTCCACATTAATAGATGACAACACCTGTAAGATTCATACATTAGTATCTGTCCCCTTGGTAGAACATTACCTAATCGGCAGCGATTTGGTTAAGTCGTTGCGAGATATTAATCAACATAATTTTATGTAGTTCTTCAACAGTCCAAATGAGGATTTAACATTAGCTGTCGACAATGATAGACATGACATTTGCAGTAATAGTCAAACGTGCATAATACAATTCGGTGACAACCCTATATAATAAGTCTTTCTTAAAGGGACACCGCGTCGACAATCAAAATTAGATCATGTGTATCTACCTATGTTGATTAACATGTCTGCTAACAAGTCACAGAGGTGGAGTCTACTAACGCCTACAGGGTCAAACGCCTACAGTCTTAAACAAAAAAGTTTATGCACCAGTGGTTTTGATTTTCACAGCCTTCAACCTTTCATCAAAGTGGAATGGCCCGTTACTTTGTGCACTAATGCATACAGTGAAAATAAAACAAAGGTTTGTATGTCACAGAGACCAAATTTCAGACAATTGACGTAATTGGTAATAAAAACTACTGCAGGTAGACAGTGAAGTGAAGCGTAACTCGTTAGCTTAGTGAGATAAAGATGGGACTCATTTTATCTTCGACGCAGTGTCCCTTTAAGGCAGAAAACACTCTGTAAATATCCCTTTCACATCCACCATCAACAGTTAATTTTGTAATGTGGATTCATCAGCTCTAATCTAGTGGAAAATATTAAATCTAATCTAAAATCCATAAAATATTCAATGGCAGCACCTGTTCCATACTCAAATATCATTATTGTGAAAGCTTTTCTGTTTAGAAATATATCATATTTCATAATTCACTGTGTTCAGTAAATATACAAAATGCTTATCTGTTACCTTGGAAAGAACAGCAAACATTAAAGAGCCATCAAGGATGTTGATGAACATACAGGAAAATTGCAAAAATTCTATCTCTTATATACACTTATCTAAATATACACTTAATTTTTCCCAAAATTGTTCGACCCAAAATAAGCCGAGAAATTGCACCAATTAGTAAAGGTGTTTTCCAGTCTAAATATATATCTAGTCTATTACTTTCATACGCAAAGCATCATGGTCAAACACTGTATACAAAGACACGACAGAATAACAAAATTGATGATCAATAAAAAAAAATTTAAAATATCATTTTTGGCGGTTGTTTATTTAACCATTTCATTTAATGTTGTATTTGCTACAGAAATTGGAATATTTTTATTCACCCAACTAGGTATTTTGCTTGAATTTTATAATTAATGAGACTAAAATTTTGTCATAATTTGCTGGTCTTATCTCAATAAAAAGTACATTAAACACTGGCAGTAATGTGTATATTCTCAGGAAATTTAGAAACACTGTTTATAAAGAAATCGTCACATTCAGTAATGCGTGACAAGGGTAACTCGCAAGAGAAACACGTGCAGCACGTGTAGCACATGGGTCGGAAGCTCTTGCTGTTTGTGTAGATCGTTTTCCGCAATAAAGGGGATTCTGTTTATATGACGTCAGATACCCTTAGCGCGCGCTACTTGAAGGGGTACTTCTCTTTGAAACCAAATTTCATTACATTGTCGTGATATGAAAATTATTTATCACATGTCATGTTGTAGATAAAATATTTCTCTGGCGATTGACGTTAAAAGTATATTTTCCAAAGTAAGATAATCCTTTCAATATCACAATTGATTACTTCCATAGCTTAGGGTTAAACGTGCTCTTATCTAATTGAAAACTGAAATAATCGCCCTCAAAAGATATTATATATCCTCTGTACTGTGATATTAATTTTATATCTAGCATAATAAACCCATAAAAATAAACTGAATCATAATAATCTAATCAATTGGTAGTAACATAGCGTCAGTCATTTGCAAAAGAACAAATTAATCAATTAATTATACAACCATAGTGTTTTCTTCTGTAGGTGGTACGATGAACCGATATCAGTTAACTGGAACGGTCAGAAAATATATATAATCAATAAACATAAATTAATGTATTGTATGTAGGCTACTAGTACATATATATGGTAATTGCAATATAGACGAGAGGAGGAAAACTATAACAGGAAATGGATTTGTATTTATGTGGGCTCAAACAAACAAATGCAAAAACATCAAACACGATTGCAAGTATATGACTTGATGGATGTATCTTGAGGCTATTTTCTTACATGTATCGTACATTTGATTATTGGTTGTACCGTGACATTTTAAAACTCTTGTTTTTTATTGATTTAATTTATCGTGGGACGGAGGTTCGAACAAGAAAGGCGTTCGTGAAAGATGATTTTCCGCCAAACTATGACTTGAAATAAATATGCGTCAATCTCCGCTTGGTGGTTTCCATCATGTTTTACCTTCTACATGTACGCAACTAAATATTGTATCTGTTTGGGAATTAATTCTAATTCTGAATTCCTGTGGTTTGGATTTCATATAGATAGGTAGATAGGTACATATATTATATATCATATATATAGTATATATAGTATATATTCCGTGCAAATAAGTGAATGAGTTGTTCACCTACAACACACACAAACATATATTTTTAGCTATCAATACCTTATCCATCATTATGTACTTACAGGTTGTTTTATGATTAACATCGCTACATACATGTACAGCTACAATCACATACTGGATTGGTAAACTACATTTGAAGCAGATATTTTATGACATTTTAAACAAATATTTTTTTTAAAAAGCAAAATTTTTGTAATGAATTGGTCAATATCGACTCTGATGAACACAAAGGAATTTCCCTACCACATCCCATTTTATTTTGTAATTATAATGTCATATTGTGTTTATCAGTGATCATGTACACGAGAAATAAAGTCAATCCCCTTTCATGTAAGAATAAAGGAATTACTCTAAACCATGTATTTGACCTAGTATTGAATGCTCTGGTTTCCTGTGAAACTAAGATTTTCCGCCCACATTAATTTGATATCACCAAGGAGATAGAAACGATCAAACGACCATTTGTATAAACAACATGAGTTGACATGAATTGTTCTGATTAAGATGTGACTTGGACAAAAACTAAACTCTGTGATAATTCACATCGCTGTGATGTAAAACAGTCTGATGTACAGATCTGTAACATTTACGTGAGTTTCTCAATGAGAAGGACCCGGTCAGATCATGTTTACTAGACACCCGAGGAGCAACACGTTTTATCAATGGAAAGCAGGAGAGGACATGAAACAACGCAGATGGTGAATGATAGAATTGAATTGAGAATGAAGTCTTCTTTGGTCGGACAGTTTATTTGTGAAAACATTTGGTGTACTTATTGCCATTGTGACAATGTGTGATGTCAATGAATTGAGATGGAAATCTTGTTTGGTCGGACAGTTTATTTGTGAAAAGATTTGGTGAACTTATTGCCATTGTGACAATGTGTGATGTCAATGAATTAAGATGGTAATCTTGTTTGGTCGGACAATTTATTTTTGAAACATTTGGTGTACTTATAGGCATTGTGACCATGTGTGATGTCAATGAATTAAGATGGAAATCTTGTTTGGTCGGACAATTTATTTTTGAAACATTTGGTGTACTTATAGGCATTGTGACAATGTGTGATGTCAATGAATTAAGATGGAAATCGTGTTTGGTCGGACAGTTTATTTGTGAAAACATTTGGTGTAGTTATTGGCAGTGTGATGAGTCATTCATACGACATAGGATATCTTAAATGATATTGTTACTGTATCAGTCATGTTTATGTCTGAAGAATATATTTACTGCTCTGCTGAAATGGTAATTATGTTTTTCTAAAACATTGAACAGCACAACAATCTGAAATTGCACTGGTCCATTGTGACAGCGATTCTGATAGTGTGATGTCAAAAAGGTTGACCTAGGTACATGTAGTGTTATCCCAAACATAAC
This sequence comes from Gibbula magus, assembly GCA_936450465.1. Classification (NCBI taxonomy): domain Eukaryota; kingdom Metazoa; phylum Mollusca; class Gastropoda; order Trochida; family Trochidae; genus Gibbula; species Gibbula magus. The sequence continues at coordinate 28,082,370 of OW388305.1, read as the reverse complement.
CATGTTATATTTGTTATACTATTTAAATGGCTAATATTTCTAATGCATTTAACAACAGTAAGTTGTTCCTTCTATGTCTATGTGGTAAACAAATGAATTTGCATAAATTTACTGTGACGACGTGCTGCGCATTGATACACTGACGGTTGCTTGACCAGCTCAACTCAAGATTTGATATCTTAATAATATCTTTATTTCCTAATTTGTCAGCCCCATTGAGCAGTAAGTGAAATTGTCTTCAATGTGGTAACATAAATAAACCATCAAATTTGCTTTACTATCATTTAATTAGAAAGAACTGAAAAAAAGAAACAACATTCAGACTTCCGTCCGTCCTGCTTCTTTCGAATGACGTAACCATGGTTATGACGTCACAATAGTAAACGGTTGTGACGTCAGTGACGCATCATCGCTAGCGAAACTTTCGGCAATGCTTTCAATTCCTCTTATACTTTGTGCTTTTCTGCCTTGTTAATAATAATTTGAGTCACATTTTCCCTGCTTGTGCTGTTTAATTTAGGTCTTAATCCAAGCTGATACTTTAATCAACTGTAAACATACTAGCAGTGTTATTAAACCATAAATTGAATTTGGAAAACATTGAAAAGTACGAAAAATTCCGAGAAATGCCGAAGTTTAGAGAAAGTAGAACCGTCAGCCGTGCAATACGGAATTCACCGTGCAATACGGAAATCGACCACGGAAACCGTATTGCACCCCTTAAGTTTACATGGGTATATTGTATATTGTTATTGCCCGAGCAAGAGCGACGGTTATACACAAATATGTACGAGTTCCGTTAAAATCACATTGCAGAGTTTCTATGCTGTTCCATATATTTCGCCCTGGCCGACGAGAAGCGGCAATGACAATGTTTTTTTGCAACACGGTATTAGAGAATTAAAAACTTTAAGATTATTGTGAACCAAAATATGTATACATATTTTCATTTATATTAATAACTGGAAATTATCAATTAAATTCATTTCAAAATGTCATTGTGAATTGTAAGATATGAGTTTGACATTTCTCTTGAACGGGATTAATTTTCGTGTTGTCTTCGCGTATTGTATTGCGTCACAGGGCTGCTTAGCACAAAACTAATGTATCAATGTAACATTTTGTGTTTTACATATTAAGTATATGCCTTTTGTATCCTTTGTATGTTCTATTGGCCTGTGGTCTGAAACGTGGAATAAGTTATCTTCCAAAAACTATATATATCAACGATTTTAGTCGAGAATATGTTTCATAGCATAATACACCCATGGGCAAAAGAAACGGTACCGTACAAAATACGTAAGATTTCAATAAACGAGCTATACATTGGACTGATATATAGTTACAGCATGTCTTTAGAAGCCCACTAAATTTAATTTGAAATACACTGGAATGGACTGATGTAGTAAAGTCTATTATACACTATGTGGTTTCATACCCTGTGATTTATCCAAGTTTTTGTAGTAAATTGCTTTTAAAAAATAGTTGCTGTATATATTCAAAATAGTGGTAGTATGGAGATAAGCGCTTCCACTAACCAGGAGTTGATGGCTTCCACTAGATGGTAATGTCAGTTAATGTGACCGCTGTACTATGTTTGCTTAGAGAAACCCTTAAGAGGAAACGAGAGTGAGATTACCATAGATTCCTGGCGATGATGCTTTAACCAAACAACGCCTATCTGTTGTAGCCCAATTTCAGCAAATCAGAGGAAATGGAGAACACTGTCGTGTGGCATTCACTCACAGCAGGTGGAGTGAAGTAGGATACTCATAATCCACGTACGATAGAGAGTACAAGAGTCCTCACATTGAAAATTGTCTCAAATGTCTGTCTATTAAAAACATGTTGCAGATATACATCATGTTTACTGTTATTCTGATTAGGTAGGAGTGTTATATTGTTCGACACATTAAGAGTAAATTGCCTTTTCTTTCGCATTCATACTTTTATGCAAGTTCACATATATGGTAAGGATTTTGCGAATGATTTGCTGGAACGCAATATTCAATATAGCAGTAAAATTATGTAATCGTTAGCGTGGGATTTTAATTTCACAATAAGAATCGTGATGTGTCACAATTTAATAGAGTAATATTTAGAATTAATAAACTTAAATATTTTTGCATTACATTTTCATTATTGCATCTAGATAATAGACGTGCCTTTAATACTCTTTAACATTGCATTTAATGATAGGTATAAGGATATTATATCAAACAAATTCATTTCAATTAAGTGAAATAATACCTTAGATATATTAATGATCTTCATGATAAGTGTATAAAGTGATTGCTTAACAGTTAACCACAATGCAATATCTGCATGCCTTTGCAATTCTACAAGTCAAACAGCTGTACGAATTGGGTTTTTTTCATCAGAAAGTATACGTACACTCGGGATCATGTATATTACTAAGATCAAGGTAATATTATCAATTATCATATAATGGAGGGTGTTATCGATGCAATAAAGCAATCTGATAAACTTGGTATCCAAATCTGATAAATATGCAAAACAGGTCAACGGTCAAATACACGAACTACTTTCGCAAAATTCCACTCTTTCCATGCGAATCCTAAAACTGTTTACGAATCATTGAAAAGCGTAACCGGGAGTTTACCGGCGTATTTCCGCTTGAATGAATGGATATTCGAAAACACGAAATCATCTGATATCGTACAGTGCATTTATAGAATTAACAAAGTCAAGATAATTGTAGATTTGTTTTAAAAATCATTCAAAACTTCAGTGCGGTATTGACTAACAGCATCAGCATGTGTCTAGCTGATGTGTCACTGTCAGTCAGCGTGTGGCCTACCGACGCGCCTCGTCGATTGCACTAGCATTTTGGCAGTTCTTGAGGGCTGATCATACGGTATTAGATACATTAATAGGTACTTATTGTCATAAACCAAAGAAACAACCCCACCTCACAGATAACCACCGTTAAAATGTGAATGTTCTACTAGCGTGACCAAGTGATTTATGAATGAGTGCTTTTTAATTATTAGATAGATGCTTATGAACTGATTGAAAATATCTCAATGAACAAGAAATCAAGGATCAATTGTTTATTTTGAAAGAATCGCGCACATCGTGTTTTTAATTGTTTTGATTAAGAACTATTTCTAGGCACTTCACAGCCGATGTCGTGACCGTCACTTTGATGTACCGTCTATGAAATTACTCCGCTAAAACTGGGTCAATTCTCTTACCACTTTTACACAACAAAACGCTTATTTTAATAATGACATAATATGATAAAGGGATTATTAACCTCGTGTGTTTCCGTATCATTAATATCATATATTTGGAATAAGAAATAATGTATACATTATTTCACGTTTAAAATGTGTAATGCCTAATCATTAGTACGACCAGAAGTAATCTGATATAACTACTGACCACTTGGGACTTGGAGTGAGTGAGTGAGTTATTGTTTAACGCCGCTGTATTAGCGGCGAACTTGGGGCTTTGAGTGAGTGAGTAATTGTTTAACGCCGCTTCGGCAGTATTGCAGCCATTAGCGGCGAACTTGGGGCTGTGATGGAGTGAGTGAGTTATTGTTTCACGCCGCTTCGGCAGTATTGCAGCCATTAGCGGCAGACTTGGGGCTTTGAGTGAGACAACATTCGTCAGTCAACACGTTCATTTAGATATTTCCAAATGAACTCCTGGGAAATACACGTTTTGAGACCCTTAC